>PTEX01000070.1:2446710-2535366 GCA_003342815.1 Eudromia elegans | reverse complement strand
CTAAGGTAGTTCCTTACAGTTTAAAATCGGCTAAAGACTAATTACTAGATTTTGGAAAATTTCTTCCTTCTGCAATTCACCCTTGCAACACTGATGTTCCAGTTTCTTACTGTATCAGAAGTAACGATCAAGGCATTCTCATGAAGATGCTCAAAACTGAAGAAACAAGAACAAAATAACACATTGCAAACAGGAAAAATCCACTCACAGTGCAGTGTTTCATCACTCTAAGGCATATATTTCTGTTTACAAACTGGAAAATGATAGAAAGAATTTGTTGCATGAAGAAATTTAGCAGATCTAGATACTGCAGCGAGACGGCTCGAATACATACGAAYACACAATCAATATGCCAGGGGGTAATTTAAAAATCTATAATGGGGTTATATCCCCACGAAAACAAAAACCTACAACAAAGGTTAACTACCAATTAAGTGCAAAACTCAGAGCATCTAAAAAATGATCTCTATATGCCAATAACTTCCCTTTGGATGGTGCTATAAACATGAGGGGGAAAAAAAGGATGCCAGATTATTTAATATAGTGTTGGAGGGGAGCAGGGGAATCCATAGAAAACTACAGGTTTGGCACCCATGCAACCCAGCAAGCAAACAGCATATCCGTGGGAGTATTTTGTAGTGGGACGCTGCCCTCCCACAAAGCAGAATTTTCTCACTGGAATTTCTGAATGAATTCTGTGTACCTGCATAAAAAAGCTCAAGCCCTCCMAAAAACTACCCAACCAAAACCAAAMTAAACGCAGCTGCGAGTCTTGACCCTGTATTTYAGTACACTGCTATCCCATCTAGCTTACATCTAAATACTAAATACTCAATAACTTCCTGCACCCTTAGTCTTTTYTAATTAAGTTTATTGTGAATATTTTCCTCAATAGCTGTGCAAATTGGTTTGCACCATGTTTTTCTAAGTAGTTGTGAATTTTCACAGTTTTTAACCTTTTCTGTGTGCCTTTTTCATTATGAAATGGAAACATATGGTTCGGTCTCAAATGGCTAATTGGCAATATCTTAGAGTGCTGTAAAGAGGTTGAATTGTATGTATAACATCTGATAATCTGATTGTATTTTATTTAAGACTAGAAGGTACTTTCCAAGTCGACAGATGGCAGCAGATATACTTTAGAGGGAAAAAAAMCCCCAGTAATTTAGTTTCCTTTACAGAGTTGTCTTGGTATATATTGAAGAAGAGTTTGAAAATAGGGCCTGGAATGCATGAAACAAAATCTATCAGTAGGAAAAAAATAATAATAGACGGTTTTTGCTTTATATATCGTGATAATTTCACTAAAAATGAAAATGTACTTCATGGAAGACATACAAACACGATAAGGCAATTGCTACTGATAGGTGAAAACAGCATTTGATACCATATACTGTAAAAGAAAATGTCTTTTACAGTGGGAAGGCTTCTCATTCAYAGAGCTTATATATAACTGAATTATTTATTGCAGTCAAGCATTAAGCATTGAGATATAGATCCTGAGTAATTTGATCATTTAGATCGTAATTATCTCAAGAGGATTTTTGTAACCATAWGAATCAATCAATCTTAATTATTTCTTTTAACTGGGAACTGATAGCTTGGATAACCAAGCGTACAAGAGCTTTTGCGATAGGAGAGGAGCTGAGTTTTGCTAGGTGTTGATCACAGGACTGGGATGAGCAGGTAGGTGGCTCTTCCTCACATGAGGAAGAGCTCTTCCTCTTCCTCCTTCTTCCTCCTTCTAAATGGTTGGTTTCTCCCTATCCTATAGCAACAGGAAACAATTTCAGATGATGACTTGCCAACAGGAAACATCTTTTTAGAAAAATGTGTTTCATTTTAAAGAAAAACTAGCATGTTTGAAATTCTCTTTGAATTCAAGGTGCATTGTGAGGCTAGTATAATGTACATCCTCACTTCATGCACATATTTTTCAATTACCATCTGACAAACATACATTATGTATTTCTACAATAACATGCACAGCTATTATTGTTTTAAAATATAAGTTATGAAAGCTAAGTAAAATATATCATAACTGACAACTCATTCTTTTCCAAATAGCTTTTGAGCAGACAGGTTTATATTATCTTAATGTCACATTATCACAAAAATAGGATGAGATGGCCTTGTACTGTGGAAGATGAATTACAAAGTAACTTCCAGCCTCTGGTATATGCTTTTGAACGCTTTTTGTGTAGAATATGCAACTGTTCTAGTTCTCTTTCCTGCAAGGACTAGGCCACATTTTGTCATGTTTCAGTTCAAATCCAAATGCAGTTAGAAAATCAATCTTCTCTCGGCATCACTGAGGCTCTGACTCTACTCTACCCATGAGATCACACCACTGGCTGACTTAGCTTCAGAGTTCCCCTTGGAGTTGCACCCAAAACAACTAACCCTGCTGAGAGGCAGAAGAGGTTAATGCAGCCACTCTGAAGTCAGTCCCTGCATGGCAACCTGCTGCCTCCTCATGTGCTATGAAGTCACATCTATAAAAGTAGTTTTCAACACGAGCAATGTGAGTTTTTAACCACCAAACTCTCAGCAGAGAAAAAGAAAGCCCACTCTTTCTGCATTTTGGGTACAGATATAGGTAATGATATTTCCTAAAACCAGATATACTCTCAATTGCTTGGCCTTGGTTTTTAAAAAGAAGCTGAGATTGCAAGATTGCTTTTTGGATTCCACTCTATCCCATCAGGCTTCCCATCTTTCATTCTTGCTACACAAACACTGCAGGGAACATATTTCTGCCTACTAGCAATAAATCCAGAAGCAAATATTTCAAGACATCTTTCAAGAATTTAAAAAGGCTGATGGAGGCCTTTTCCCTCTTCTGCTGCTGCCTGCTGCTAACAGCGAATAAAGTATTTGGTGGAGGTTTGGACCAACATCTGCATTTTGTCTTCAGGAAATCATGCAGATTTCATGGATAAATACACAATGAGTAGGGGGAAGATAAAGCGACTGAGATGTAAAAGAACATCAGAACTCACATGTGTCTGAGATTCTCAGAACAGGGTTACCCTAATCTACATTATTAAATAGTAATAAATCCGGTGCTCAGTGCTGCATCAGAACAGGGCTGCTCCACACATCTCGCAACAGACGCAGCACAGCAATTTTGACAAGAAGGACATCATGGCAGAAATCAGGTGTTTGGATCAGGATGACTGAATACAATTCTGTAGCTTAAGAAATGGCCTTGAATATTCATTTATCATCTGCATTTCATCTTACATTGGAATAGGAGATATTGCTAAAGGACATTTTGTGTGTTTAGGCCAAAGCACTGGTTCTGTACTGGTGCAACAGAGTACTGCTAGAGGCCTTGAGTTTTTGGGAGGATGCCTACCATATTCCTATAGACTAAGTTTAAGGCCCATATGCCAGCCATTTCTGATAATCTGAGATCTGAGGACAGCCCTGCACTAAAACACTTTGCTTAGAAACAAATGCTTGCTATATTACATATTAAGATCATTTTAGATTAGAACTAGGTGATGAGAGACCCACAAAACTCCTTCAGACAAAAGCCACGAAAACTCCTTTGCAAGCTCAAGTGTACATGTAACAATCCTCAAATCACCAGTCATTACAAAATTGCTTCTGAACTACGGATGAAAGCAGATTACTGACAGGGTAATGACTGTACTTAAAAACATCAGGCATAGGGATTTTACAGATCACTGATTTTCATATAGAAATATTGCTAGGTGCATAAACAGAACTCTGCCTAATGCATATCCAGAGATGTGTTGCTGTTCTCATTCTGCTAACACTAATCAGATTCTGACCTCCCACTTCCTACCACTTGGTGCATTATATAAACAGTCACCAGCATGTGGTCCTCCTCCTAACTGCACTTATATAACGTAGCAAGGGAAACAACCCTCCTATGCGAGAGAGGGAGAGAAACTGTGTGTGACTATGAACTGGGCATATAACCAAGTCTAAATTACAAGACTTTTCTTTTACATTGCCTAATGTAATAAGTAAATTACAGCACTAGAAAATATTTAACTGTGAGAAAAGGATTATTTAGCTTTTTACAGAAAAAAATTGCTGACTTTTTTATAGAAGAAATATCTGAATGATTGCTTGAATCAAAATGCATTTGTGAAAATTGTCTTGGTACTATTTTGATCAAAAAGATTTGCTAAAATATAGTAAAAATTATGATGTTCAGACAGATACAGTCTCTAAGTGAACGTTGCTAAAGAATTATGGAAATATTATCTAAACCTTAAAAAAAAATTGAACCACTTTCCTTGATTTCTTCCATTTCAGTCCTCTTTTTGAGGTTGATTTCAATATCCTTCTTAACCTGAGACACTTCACCCTACTGCTACCCTTGAAACACAGGCAAGATGTTCCAGAAAGGCAAAATAAAAATTCTAACAACTCTCCTCAACTGTATCAACTCACCCTACCAAGTCTTGCTATTAGCTAAAARGCCCTTTCAGTATGAGGGCTGTTTTTATCTTGCAAGCCTTTGGTGAAGGGGCTGCCTGGCCGTGCAGCGTCACCCAGCTCCCCCACAGTGTTTTAAACAGGAGCAGAACTCAAAGTTGCTTTGGGGCCACCCGCCCCGCACACGTGCAGAGGGTGGGRGGCTGAGGCTTAGGGCTGCAGTGCCCCTGGACATGGGCTTTTAACTGCGCTTTAAGCAAACCTTCACCAGCAGGGAGGTGCCTTAGTAGGTATCATAGACAGAATACTGGTAACATGSAAACCCAAAAGCGTTTCATACATATCCCTATTCTTCTTCATATGGTTTTACTACTCTTAAAAAGAGTAGCTCAGCTCTTTTTATGGTATGAGTACTATGTGCCTATGGAGAGATTGTATAAATATGTATGGGGAAGAGAGAATAAAACATCACTACTGCAACTACTTATCAGGGACACGTTAAGGCATTTAGCTACAGCTATTGTTCAAACACAGACTTTGCAGCATGCCATTACATAAAACAACACTATCATTTTCATTTTAAAACTGCAAGAATTCTGCCAGGGCAGCACTGACGGGGCAGCAAATTCTGATATGGATCCACCCCAAAACACAGGGGCCAACTGGGGATGGGTAATGAGGTGGGGGGTACTGGGAGTATGAGCCTGGGACCTGGATAACCTGCTGTCAAAGGCTACTGCCCCTCTGCGTCAGCAAGGGCGAGAGGAAAGGGTAGGTGCCAGGCATGGCTTTCTTGTATAGCACTTGTAGGGCACTATGAAGGAGGCTTTTCTATATATATGTTTGCTCTGTGAGTGTTAACACTTTCATAACTGGATGAATAATGTCTCATTGCTGARTTTGGATTAGCTGCTAAAGATTTTAATTAGGCTAACAATAAATTCGTGGCTCCATATTTATGCTCTGCTCCCTTCTCCCTCAGACGTTGAGTATAATGTCTCCCCATGACAGAAAATGGAAAAGGGGGGACACAGACAAGAWACAATTTTTACAAGTTTATATTTGGCACTCGAGTTTGTATTAGGTGCAGAATAAGAACCTTTTTTAGTCTTTCCAATTCTGCAAYACATGGGTCCCCACAGTTTTGGTAGGAGAGAATTTCCAGATCAGTGCGAGTTGCAGGTAGGTCATGAGAAAAAACAAATCCTCCTCTACAGGGTGAAACACTTTGTAGCCAGAGCTGAGTCCCTGACATTAGTCTGMATTACTGAATATGATCATATGAATACGATTAATTAATAATTATTAATAATAATTAATAACTAATAAATAATAACAAATTAATAATAATTAATAATATAATATTAGTGCTTTGGGAGTAACCAAAACTATTGAAGCTTTGTCTGTGTAATAAAGCAGCTAGGCCAACACTGCACCCAGAAGTCAGTCTCAGTCAAGGAASTGAAACCTGCCAATTCCCAGCCACAAGTGCTTATTCTCTTGCCCTGGAAGAAATGCTGGCCTGTTGGCAACCGAGAGAGAGGTAATTAGCACTTCTCTGACTAGAATAAACACATCWAAGTCAGTGATTTTTACTTCTTAACCTCAGGGTAACTGAGCGACTGCTAGTTGCAGACGTTTAACACCTAAAAACCTCAAAGGAGTCTGACAGTTTCGTAAGAAATGCTGCTTTAAGCATGTTAGCTCAGGTAATGAGGAGCTGAACATATTAATTTACTAAAAAAATGCTTACAATTTGTGTAARTTCTTATTAAATATCCTGCGGCAGACTCGAGCACTGGGGCTGGTATTCCTTTCAGGCACGCCTGTGAAGGAAGCATGTTCACTCCAGCGGGAGCATGCGAATGCTCCCGTGAATAACCAGGACTTTGTTTGCACGGAAGCACGTGTCCCTTTCCAGGAAACACAACTGAAAAGTTCAATAATGGGCATAATTAGGGCATTTAGGTCATTTCAATTTTGGTCAGTATTTTTTAGAATAATAAATGGAGAAAAATTTCAAAGCAAGTAAGTTAGTTTGATTTTGGGGAATTTAGTAAATTCTGAATGCTTAACATTTCTGAAAAGACACTTCCTGGGAAACAATTGAGGTTCATAAAGAGAAGTCAGATACAAAAACGATCTGCATATGTTGGTCATTTGCAGTCTTGAATCAAATGTGAAATCAGGATGTTGGTTTCATTTTCAGTATTCATATTAGAGCAGAGTTTTCAAGACAGGGAAATAAATTAATCAAACTACAGCAATAAATGCTGAAAAACAAAAGAGAACATTAAGAGTGAGCAAGAGTTTAAAATTTTGACTGTTATTTGGACTATTTTTTAAAATAGTATGAGAGAAAATGCTGGGATGATAAACACATACATGTGAAAACAATGGGATTCCTAAGTGTGTGTGAAAACAAAACTGTTTTTAGTACCATACAGAAAACATTCTCAGGCATGAATACTGAGGACTGGGTTCATTTTATTACCAACTATCTCATTGCCTAGATACCTGAACTTGAAGCACAGCTCACATTATATTTAAAAYATTAACCAAGAACTACTCACTTTGCCTAGGTAATTATTTACATTTAAGTGATATATAGMATTTTGCATTATTTACAAAGCATGGCTGTACTCCTAACAAACACAATGTTTCCTCATAAACACTAGAAACTCATTTAGAAGTTCTTCTCACATCAGAAGTCCTTTCAATCCTAGAATATGAATGTGAGAAGGGAAGAAAAATTCTGTAGGCKCCTAAACAATGTTAATGTACCAAGACATATATTAATATTTGAAAATGGATAACCTTTTTCTGTTATAAATTATAAATCAAAAGTTTCATTGTGACAGAAGAAACTAATTCTTATGTTTTAGACTGCCTCATTTTSTACTGAGCAGTTCTGTTAAACTTGCTGAACCTTTCACAGCCCATTTATTTTATAGTCCTGTTAAGCTTACAGCATTTCTTTAAGCAGCRAGTCAAAAAGTCTTTTAAACTTTTCTAAATAGTGCATCAAGAACATTTTTTTAAGATTACCAGGCAGTCTCTGCTATAAATCAGATAGTTTGGAAAGTTTATCTGCAATTTCATCCTAAATATGATTTTTAAAAGTTTTACACAGAAAGCCTAAATAAAGCCAAATATGGTTGTGAAGTGTGAAGCCAAAACGTACACCGCAAGCTATATAGTTTGGGAAATGGCTTGTGAAACTAGGCTTAGAAGAAGAATGATKAAATTTAAGGAGGGAAGTGATCTTTTCAAATACAATGATCAGACTTTATGAGAGATGGAGATGGAGAGGAAAAGGGGTGGAGGATCCTCAAATTCCTTCCATCATTGTGACAAAAATAATAAAGCAAAAGGGAATGCAGTTATCATAACAGCAAACTTCCAACTGATACTTAAAATTCCACATTCATCAATTGATATCGACTTCATATCGACTTCAATTATTATTCCAGTTTAGCATTTCAAAACAGAGCAACACACAGAAAAATATGCATTATACTTGACTTAAAATAATCTCACAACAAACTTTCTTTTAGTTAAGAGAAAATGTTCATTCACTCTCCCTAAATTTTATGGAGCGAACAGAAAACKAAGCAGGCCCTTAATCTAAAAGGCAGCCAGTAAAAGCGCTTGCAGGCAAAGTGGACTCTATTTTCACTTCCCAGAACTCACAGTAAATAGAGCCAGGGAGGACTTATTTTTTTCTGCTTCAAAGTAAGAACAACAGTACATAGCTCATTCCTGGCAGCTGTTTGAACAGGGGAAGTGTGAAATCTCTCCAATGTCACACCTGTCTGTTCCAGTGCCTTCCTAATTTTACTACTGGAATCAAATTATTAATTTTAATATTCCTTACTGTTTTTAAGCCTTTTTTTTCTTGTTTTTTATATAGTTATAAAGAGTGTTTTAAAACTGTCCTCCTCCGAGCAGTCTTTTATGATTTCAAGTTTTGTATATCCTCTCAGATTCCTAATCTGTAGACTAATCTGTAGCCCCCAAATCTTCTAGTCTTCTTTGGTCACTGGGCAACCAGCGATACTTTGGCCATATGAGTAGGGGGAAAAAAAATCCAATTCTTAAAAGGCTTACTTATGTACTTACTTATTTTTTGCTACAGCTTGCAGCACTTGCCTGTAAGAACAATTAAAGCAACCGGTAAGCAGACATTGCAAATTTAAGAAGCTCTCAGCATTTAGGGTGTGATCTGGTCAGAAATAAAACTTGGTTCATTAGCTGCCTAGTGTGGAGAAGGTGCCAGTCTTCCTTTGCTAGGTTGTACTCCCATTTAGTTGCTTTCTTGGACAAAACCAATGTCGTTTTGAGCTTTTAGACTTCTGCATTAGCAACAGAACTGCATGGGAATCTTTAATTTAGATGTCTTGTACACTTGAGGTCTAACAATCAGTTGCCTGGTGGAGCAGGTTATATGCAGCTCAGAAAACAAGTTATATAACTGTACTGCAAACTCACTGTCTTTCAGGCCTGCTTATTAAGACACTTTTTAAAATTTAATCTGAACATTTCTTCGCCCTATAACTTGCTTAGAGATGGAAAGTTTCAAGAYGTGACAACTCAAGAGCTCTTTTCACAAGACCAATCTTGCTCTGGCAGTATCTTCCAAATCCCACATCAGCAATTCCTTGCCCAAATTAAACCTCTCAAATCCACTTCCAAAATATAGCAGTTTATTAGAAAATACATGATTACTAAGCTTTTTTTGCCTTTTTTTTTTTTTTTTTTTTTTAAGGAAGTTCATAGTGCAATTCCTATTCTCTGATAGAAAAACAAATTTTGTATCACTTCCACAGAAATGAACAAAAGTTAGTACTTGGACCTAATATCAGTTTCCTCTGAGTTTATTTCATTTATCTTTATTTAAGCTTTTAAATGAATAGTGTAATTATCTACCGCTTCAATTGCTATTAATAACTATAATACAAGCTATAAAACTAAGATTCATTTAAATATTTGTGCGATGTATTTGACATTCTTTTCAGATCTTTGTCTGTAATAGACATCAATTGATAAAAAGAAACTACCTGCAATTGTTTCTTTCTGATGAACACCTAAAAGATTTCCTCCAAACCCCTAGCAGAGTTTTGCTAAAGAGGTTAGCAACCCCCCAACTTCTTCAATAATGCTGATGTGTGGGTATATATATGTGTGTGTGTACATATGCATATATGTGTGTATGTGTGTGCATTTAATCATCATGCATAGCTGCATGCATTAAGGAGAAAGAGAAGCAGTTATGAATTGTTTCTTACTTATGTTTATGCTTACATAGCATAATGCTTCAACATCATATGTCTTCAACATATCCTCTCCTTTTATTTAAAGCTCTTATGGCCCCTGAAATAACTTAGACTCAGCTTTTAATTCCAATGTGAYTTGTCCATGCTAAATCCCCTAAGTCTCGGTATACAAAGACATTTTACTGCTTATTAGAATTAAAAAAAAAAAAATCAGATATCAATTTTGACAAGTGCTATCACTAGATCTTTATTGGCTACTCAAAAATGGAATTGTTCTGGCAGGAAGCAAGAAGAGAAATTGAGGTGTGAATGGGAAAAGTCAGTGATATTTCAAGACTCTTTAGGAATGTGATTATGATGCACGAAGCTAGCATCCAAGACTATTGAAACAAGTATCGTGGTTTCAGTATTACTTTGAGCAAATATAAGTTACTGTTTATAACAGTCTTCCATAAACCATCTTCTCTCTTCTCCAGATCTTACTTCTGCTGGACTTATGAAACATAAACCGTGTTTAAGGATCCTTGCTTACAGACCTTTTTTTTTTTCTCTTGAGTATTTCACTTTGTTCACAGTTTCACGGTACAACCTGATGGCAGTTTTAATCCAAGACCATGCAGAATTTGGTGCCAGAAGACACACAACCCTATATACACATATATACACACAACCACGCTTTCATCTGTACATCTCCAAAAAAGGAATCTCAGGAGTCAGGCATCTCACATCCAGCCCTTAGCAATGTGAACAGGGAAGGAGAAGCTTGACTCACATTAGAGAGCCTGAGGAATTATCTGACTAATCCTGTGCCTGACCTTGCTGGTCACAGAGTATAAGAGGACAAGAAATTTCCATGACAGTTTGGGCCAAATACATTTTCTCTCCCTCCYGTATATACCTTGAGGCTAGTTAGAGAGCTCAAGTGTCATTCATTCTACACCTATACAACAATCTTTAGTTTCTTTTTGCATTTTGTAAAATTCCAAACAGCTCCTCTCAACTGACAAAACCTGAGAGACAGTCTCATTTTGAAAAGTGTTTTTTGAAGYGTAGCTCTTTTTCCTCCTTAGGTTGAAGGTATGAAGCACGAACACATGCTCCTGGCARCTTTAGTCTAGCCAACAGTGCTAAGGTTACCAGCCAAAGTGTGGCAAGGGGAAACTTCCATTTGGATGAACAGTGACAACATATATTACCCACTCTTTCCATAGGTATTTCTCTGTAATGTTGTCTTGGTTTATTCCTACTGTTTCTATCCTGTTAGAAAGATAACAKGTCCACGGCTGTGTTTATAATATACATAGAAGTTCAGGAAGGTATAGAATGGGAAGGTTTTACTTTGCAATTGATAAGTCTGTGTTGTATCTTAAATATCAAAGAAACTGTTACAACATACCTCAGAGATTTCTTGTTAAGGAAGGAGAAGAAGGAGAGAAAAGCTTTTAAATGCTAACATATTAACAAATAGCTGAGGAGCAGAAAAGCAAAACTCCTTTTGATTTGTTTCCTTAATTCTAAGTCCTGAGAATTAACCAAAGATATTTTTCTCTATTTTGCACTTCTCCTTCATCTCCCATCAACACAGGAAGTCTCTGGAGCATATACAACAACATCACTGTTACTTGGGAGACTGCTGCCAGAAGAACCCCATTTCCATCTCCTCGGGGAGGTTAAGCACCACCCATGAAACTGACGGAAGCACAGAGAGACCACCAGTGATTTTGTGGGACACATGAAATGTGGAACTTGTGCACAAAATAATCACCATTAGCTCAGAAAGCAAGCTGTGGACTGAGAAAATTGTATCTCCCAAGCAGTATCTTGCCACAGCAGTGACTTAAGGATAAAAGATGAGTCAGGATACATACTAAAACCCAGGGCACGTGTGAAAGGAGCTGGAGTAAGCTTCAAACCTCAGTGCGTTTCCAGATGAGCTTTCATGGTTCTTTATTCCACTTCTTTACATTCCTAATTCCTTTTATAGATTGATGGATCTTACTGACAAAATGCAAGTATCTTGTTATGACTCACTCTCTGTATATTATATTCTCATTGATTTTACTTCCTCCTTTGTCTATTGCTTTTCAATGTAGCCTCTTTTTAACCTCCATATATCTATTTTCCTCTCAAGGCACATTTCTGTTTCTTTTCTGACATCTGTCCCTTCTAGCTACTTGGTTTGAGTGGTTTTTTTTTAATATTTATGACTAACATAAGGTTATAAACCTTACAAGGTTTTAGTGATAATCATGAGAGACTGAGTATAAGCAACTTTGTGACTGAGGGCCATATGTGCAGGGAAATTAATATCTGGCAATATTTAAAGATAGGTGAAAATATAAAACATATAGTCAAAGTCCCAATATACTTGCTAGAGAAGCCCTCCTTTTGCAAGCTGGGCTTTCTTCCTCACTAGACAACGAATTTACTCAACTCTGACAGTTAAAGCAGTCTTAGATTTACTTAAATATGAGCAATTTCAGCATTTTCATACTACTTCTGCTCCAGTGCCTTGCTACTACAAGGTGCCACTCTTCATCTGTTCTTCTCACTTATTCTCTGGTACCTTATAGGGTAGACAGAAAGGGATAAGATTCCAGAAATGTTTTGGACATCCTGAGAAGCTGTCCATAAGAGGCATCTAGTGAGCAGGTTATCTATTTATCTATCAGAGGCAGATTTATTAACTTTCATAAAATTTTATTGCATTTTAAAAGTAGGAGTTTTGGGGTTTTTTTATGGTGAGTCACCGTTTTTAATTATGTGTAGTTCACTGTGCAAGGTAGACATTAATCCTTTGGAAATTCCAATTTCCTCAATTATTCTTGCTTGACAGACTGATTCTGTAGCATTTAATGTATGACACAGTTTGTAATAGGCTTTGGTGGCATTTTTAAAAAATAAAACCAATGTTTTTCTGAATTCCCTTTCATCTTCCCTCATAAATAACCATGTATGAATTCCCATAAGTGATTAAGAAATCGTGTCCACTTTCAGAAGCTTAAATATATATGCATTTTTGTTGAATAGCATAAAACAAACACATGTTGTTCAGATGTGTGGGAAAATACCATCGGAAGAAAAAGAAAAAAAAAAAAAAGGCATGCAAATGTTCCCAGACCAACTGATTGCATGACATAATACATATTTGTTTCAGTCTTGATTTGCAACTCGAATGTTCTTGTAAATTAAGCATTTGTTTGGATGCAAACATCTATACGCCACATTAGAAATTTCCTTTGGCTTTAAAATTGAGAATAATTTTAGGAAAAATGATAGCAAGAAAAAGAGCAAGTTTGTGTATGCTTTGGAATATTTGCTCCCTGAAAATATGTCACGAGAGAAAGAGAATGCTAAAATTGAATSCTGAAGTATCCAGTATTAGCATTTTATTCCTAGTCTGCTTCTTAATTTACATGTTGTGCTATTTTTATTCTGAAAACTAAATGCCAAAAATGTATCAGTAAAGAAAACTACTATTCTGGGGCAATTCAAAGAAATGCATCTATAGTGTGATGTAATTCCCCAAAGAGGAAACATATTTTCATTTAAACAGCTAATGATTTCCAGTTAATATTMATTTGATGTGTTCAGGAGTAGCAACAATATTCTATATAGTATGAAATCATGTAAGAAACAAACCAACATGGATATGTAGAACAACTAAGGTTGAGCATAAAATGAAAGTTCACATCTCTGAGTTTTTATTCCAGATGTAAATTACTGAAAAATAAATAATTCCCTTCGATAAATTTCAGCTGTGTCTTCCTGATGATAGAAGAAGTTGCTGTAGTAGAGATATGAAACTACTTATGTGAAATGAATGCTAGCGGCMTGAAGCTAATAGCCGTGATGATTTTCTGCCTCTGTTGGTAGAAGTCTGCCTCATTAGATCTCTTGCGTGAGATCTCCTTCCTTATGTCCTTGAAGAGCAATGACTGGTACTAAGTTCTCCTCACATTTTCTAGAGTACTCTAGACTGTGGGATAGAGATTATTATTTAATCTTTGTGTTCCTTCACATCTTTTCCATCCATTTCTAAGCTTTGGAAGAGAGACCTTGAGCTAGCGTAAGAGGAGACTTTTYAGTCTCTGCATTGCTCTCAGAGAGAGTGAAATGAAGTATGCAGAATTTGAAAACTGGGTATGAGAACAYTGAGCTGCATTTCATACTGTAAAATACCATAGAGAAAAACAAATCCTTCAGTAAAATACCATTTTCCTTTAGATACAGAATTAAGAGTTAGGGCACAAGCTCAAGTGCATTATAAATTAAAAGTCCATGAAAGATGATGTCTTAAATCTGTTTGCCAGGAAATTTTGCCATTGATCTGCCCTTAAAGATATCTTAACCTYATATGATGAATAAGGATCTGATCTCAGTTACTATTGAATAAATATGATTAAAGTCTACTAAAGTTGGCAATATTGCACTRAATTACAGGGACACAACTGAGTCACTTCTTCCAAAAAGCAAGCTGACACATAATAATAAGCAATAATTTAAGCAATTTCAGACTGATATTTAATATTCTGAGTATTGCAGAGTATCTTCCCACACAAATTAAGCTAGGTTAATTCACAAAAAGTATTGTCTTTTTCCAGAAYGAAACTTACACCTGAGTATTCCTCATGCACATGATTAAGAAAGCAGACTATATCATTCAAGTGCAAGTACATAGTGTGTGTTCACCTGTTAAGACTGGSGCTTTACTGAGTTGATTATTTTTAGGCAATGAGGAAAATACCTTTGTTTCATAAAGCCCTYACCAGCAATTCAGACTGATCCTAGTCTTGCTTATCAGAAAACATAAAATCACAGGGATTGCTATCTCTTCCAAAGATAGCAGGCATCATGAAGACAGAGAAGGACTGTAAGTTTTAAGGACTGCTTAGTGTGAGTTGCAAAATATATATTTAGCAGTATGTAAAGGGATTGTATTACTGACAACTAAAGATTTTCTCTGATAATACATTTTATGAACACAATAAAATCACATTGTAACTGTAGTATAAATATTACTGCACATAAGCCTTTTCTTTGTTGCAGGAGTGGTCATTTGATGCACAAATCTTGTGTTGCTTGGACCTAGGGATGCCATTAATCTGAAGCTTGCTGATGATGGTTATAGCACTGAAGGAACTGAGCAGAGATCAACCCTGGAGGAACTGCACACTGCCTCGAGGAAGAGACACGCTTTGTRTCACAGAACAGACAGTTTCAACAGGGAAACAAAACCCTTGGAGATGCAAAAGCTTTCTAGATCCCACAGTAGATCAGTAGTATATGAAAACATAATGTCTTCGGACTCACTCAGCTCACTCTATTACTCATTGAGTCAGTTTAACCCCAGACATTTAATTAATTCACTAGATCTCCAGCTATTTTTCAAATTTCTCCATAGTGCAATAAGGTTGCGCAGCTGACCTGGTAATAGCTGGYTATTTTAATTGACACCTACAGGGAGGAATAAAGACATTCGCTGTAATCGATGCACTTTTCTTCTTGTGGTATCTTTTCTTTACTAGGTTACCGGAAAACTGCRAAATGCTTTTGTTTAGCATGGAGACCTGCACAATGCATCTGAGCTATCCTACCTGCAGGCTTATGTGCAAAATGAGGGCAAGTAGGATACATGACAACCACACAAATTGCAGTCCTTAGTACAGACAGCTCTATCCGCCTTATCATCTTTTCACTGCCAGGCTACTGTTTCTCAAAAAGTTTGGTTAGGTTTTCAATTAACTTGAGCTAGAAGAAGAGTGAAGAGACCTCCCACTAACTTGAYTTTATTTCTCCCCAAACAGACTCTTTCTTTCCAAACAGACTCATAGATGCACGMAACCCAGACTAGTTAGCAACTAGTTAGCAACTAATAATGGCAATAAAATTGAAAGATGAAAAACAAAGATAGAAAATAAAAGTGAAAGGAGTTTAAAAATAAAGAAAATGCTTTGGTGAGTAGAAAAAACTGGGACAAATTCTCATCAGACACCTGAGGCAATTCTCCACCCAAATCACTGCAATTACACAATTAATATCAGCTAAAGTAGATGGCCTGCTGATTGATACAGATGCATCATGGTGAAATTTCATCTCATTTTGTATGCAAGTACTGTCTGCCTATCTCCATTTATAATCTCTTAATCCTTAAATTAGACCTAAACTTAAAAAGAAAGCATGCATAAAAAATTAATCCACAAAGCACAGAACAGTATGCAAGGAGAGGAAGAATGAGAAATAGTACTTTATTGGAAATTTTGAAACTGCTGTCACTGCAGATATCTGCCAGCCACGTGAAAACGACTGCCTGTTGCAAGGGCARCAAAAGTTATATTTATGCATACTTACATGTAACACTTATGCATTTCTTTATGTTAATTATTTTTATGGCRGCTATTATTTTTTTTGCTCTAAAATAAAGCTATTATTTTTTTTGTTCTGGAAAACCCAAGTAAAATGAAGGGAGAATGGCTAATTTTCTTCAGTTAAGCTCTTAAAGGATTCATCTTTCAAGTTTTTTACTAAGAGGATTTTGTTATGAAATTTAGCTAAAATAAGTATATATATATATTAGGGTTATCATTAGTCCTACTGCTACCTGAAGAACCCATGGATTGAGTTCTTGCTACTTGTAGTCTAGTATTCTGGCAGGGTTACCCGTTAATCAATGACCCAGGGACCCGTAAAACTCCCTTTGGGAGCCTTTTGATTTGACTACAGTGTCGGTGTCTGKTCTATAGTTTTATTTCTGAACATTTCTTCATATTCATTTTCTTGTGGCTGCTGCTTTAACTTGCTACTGGCTGCTATTTAATTATYTGGTATCTTGAATGCCTTATTAAGTGGGAATTCTCCTAGTGATGGAAAAGCTTAAGAGAATTGCTCAAGTGTGTCAAGGCAGTGCAAGTCTGCAATACACATGGGGTTGCATTTCTTGTGCCTGCTGCCATAATGTCCATTTTGCTCTGCTCACCAAGGGGGCAAAACAGCACAGGCTGGGAGGGATTTGTGTGGCCTGAGCAATTCCAGAGTGGGGTTTTATGTCAGCRGAGTGAGAACATGGGAGACCTGATTCGATTCAAGCGAAGTCCATTCAAGTAAGTCTTGAAAAAGGCACCACATTTTAGTAGCAGCATTTGAAAATCATTTAAATAGGTTCTTTATGAAGAATTTTTGGTATGCAGATGTTTAGGAAATAGTTTTGAAAGAAGATTGTTTGATTATTTGTACGGAGCAAGTAAAATCTACTTGCTTCAAGCTTGATCTAAGCAAAGCAGAAAGAYGACTGAGCACAGCGCTATCTGGAAAAGTGTGTGGAAGTCATCTCACAGTAAAATAATGAGATGAATAGTCATAATAAGCTGGAATGGGAAGGARCTGGAAGGTAAGAAAAAGATGACTAATCTTGAGACAGTAAAAAAGGGAAAACCAATGGAGAAGTTTTAAAAGGAGTAATCACTGAAAATAGCAAGTCATATTGAGCAAAGTTATGAACCTAAGAAATTAAATAGAAATTAATGGCTATGTACAAGGAGAGTGGATACAAATTATGGATTAAATTAGTATTTCTGTGAAGTTACAGGGCTGTATACAGTCATCACTGGTCCTTCCTTGGCCTTAGCCATGGGAGAGATTAATTAGGTCATCAAATTAGTCTTTCAATCCATGGGTCCCTCAAACTGTTTTAACAACTRCTTAGCAAGTGACAATCTTATTTTGAGCAGAATAAAGGAAATAGYAACTTCAATAAACTGTCAGGAGAAAAGGAAGTTCCATCCATAAGTCTGAATGTGTTTGGTTGATATATTTTGAATTGCATACTTATGAACTCCCATACTTTGCAGCCACCTTTAATAAAGTTAGTACAATGAGAATGCTATTACCTCAATATATGTGTATCATATTTTCACGTCCACTGAAAATTAAGCCATGAAAGCAAACAGACAACTCCTAAAACACTGCTCATTGCATAGAATATTAAATCTAATCAGGTCATATTTACACAATGCTGGTATTCCAGTAATCAGAGCTGMGCTTGCCTTTTTTATCACACTGCAAAAGGCCAAGTCATGTAGCTAGAGGTACACTTCCTTGCTTCAAAAAGCTATTCTTGCTATTCCTCCCATTTTTCTGAATGCTTTATACTATAAAATTTGGCTCCTGGTTATTCAGAATGAGCTATTGTGTACTGAATTATTTTTCTCTTTCACTGAATGTACATTTGTTATCTAGACAGCTGCAATATATAGACCTGTATTATGGAGACGAAATGCAGAAACAATTCTTTCTGCCTTTTAAAATAAGTTCAAGCACAAGAACTTGGAAAATATTTTGTCATTTAATAGAGATACTTTGCTTGTGTCATGTCTCATTTTGCTAGTTAAAGAAGTAWTCTGTTGAGTGTTGTAGCACAAAGCAAAATGTCATTTGTATTTSTAAGCTATGTCTTTTCAGAAATGAAACATAAATTGTAGCTATTGATTAAAATATCTTAGATTGAACATTCAGAATGTGTTGGGGATAAATCTTGGTAAACCATAACAAACTTCTAGGATTTTTCACAGAAAGAGAAAGAGATTTTTGGGTTTTTTGGAAAAGGAAATGTATTTTCAAATACAGATAGAAAATTAATTTGTTATTAAGGCAAATGTGCATGGTCAATACACAATAAGCAAGCAATGAAAATTAAAGATTCATGCACGTTGTAGGCATTTCACAATAGAGAAAATTTCACTGATCCCAAAAAAACCATAATGCGAATTAAAATTTTGGTGTTGATTTTATGACACCCTTAAAATATTTTGGAACAACCTTTGGCAAAATAAATAAAACTTGAACACCATTATATGAATAGACTTGTGCCTCATATCACTGTACTGCTATTGAAAAGGCAGCTATTAAAAGTACACTTCCTAAAGCACAGCTTCTTGCAAGGATCCTGGCTTAAAATGTTGAATCTAAGATTTCAACTCTTACAGGTAGAGACATAATAAATTACTTTAGTAATCTAAAAGATCAGTCATGATATTTTCTCTCCCCTCCATGTTGTCCTTATTTTTTTCTAAATTACTGTAATTCAAAATTTATTCATAAGAAAAACCTCATACCTGAAGAAGAAATTCTAATGTCATTCACTTGTCTTATAGACTTGTAGACTACTGCACTATCACAGGTGTACTCTTATTCACTAAATCTAGGYATTAACAACTATTATTAACAGAAATCCCTCAAGACGGAATCATTGCAAAAATCTAATTGAAATGATTCYATTGAATGATTCTATTCAGACTAGAATCATGGAAAACTAATTCCACTTCTTTAGAGTCTTTAGGCATCTAGATAGCTGAGCATCTCTAAACRTCTGAGTTCAAGTGACACTACACTCAATCAGGTGTGTCTAGCTCATACTCATTCATACTCAGCTTATAATGAATTGCTGAAATCACTGAAAGCAGCAATTAATTTCCAGTAGCTTTAGAAAGGCACCTCATCTTTTTAAAGACATAGAAACACACTTTGTACAAGAATAGCCAACCATTTTTCCCAGTTAACATTGAGCCTTCTAATGCTTGGCTTAGAGGGAAGAGAGGAGGGAGACGGGGAGGCACTCCCAGAAGATGATCCAGGATTTATCTGTGGCAGTGCCCTGTASACATGCTCTGATTTACCACTGGCTATGGAGGAGGTGTATGGAAAAYGGACTCCTGATTCAAACACTTCATTGAGGAGCCTCCAATTAAATGGGATGAGAAAAAAAATGAGACAGATATGCTGTTACTTTTTGTAAGTTGTGCCAGTTTTTCCTTATGTGAAAATATTGTTAAATTTACAAAATGATTAAAATAAAAAGTGTTATTTCAGCAGAAGAAATGAGATCAAACAGTCAAATATTTAGTTTGTATGAAATAYTAGATAAGTTTTCCTTTCAACTCCATTCTTCCTCAGTCATGAAGAAAGCCGTTTAATTAATTTTCGACAGCACTCTGAAGTTATTAATTTAAACAATTTTTTTTTCCTCTTGAAACAGTGTGCTGTGCAGGCAGTTTGATTATTTGTATATTTATTTGCCAGAACTAAATCACGCTCTGCAAATTGCAGAGTGCTCTTTCACTGTGCCTACAGGGTGCTTCACTGCTCCTACTGCATGGCTCCTTGCTGCTCTCAGCCAAGTAAAGAGGAGCTACATGAGTTTTAGGGCACTGCCTTGCCTCCTGAGGAGAGTTTCTAAGGGTCAAACGCTGCTTTTTTTTCAGAGTTAGGAAATAATATCACCAAATTGTCATGGCTGGCAGACACGTGGTATGAGAATTATGACAGGCCTGTCAAATGATACATCTGAAATGAAACATTAATAAGCCTGTCTTTAGTCAATAAGAGCACCTGGACCAAATAATCCTTTTCTACTAGTGTCAAAAGCTGATCATTAACTGTTTATATTTAAATAAATTCTGCCACAGTGATAATGGTTTTAATATGAGAATCTAAGTTTTTTATGACAGGATTTTAGGTAGCTCATGTCTTCCCCATGGTAATGCATGATATTACAGTAATGCCACTCATTCAAGTCACTGTTCAGCAAGGCAGGAGGACGACACGACTACAACCATCACTCTGTCCAAGTAGGAAAAAAGAAAAGAGATCAAAAAAATCTATCCACAATGGAAAAAATAGGCAACTGCCAAAATTTCAATGAGAAAGGAATTTTTAGCTCAGGAAAGGAAATTCTGGACAGCTATTCATTTTCTGAAGTATATCATTAAAGCTCTCATAYGCTCTACCAATACCAATCTTATATGCCACATTTAAACAGCAGCTTAACCGAGGTAGTTGTGGATGTCAGAAATATAGTGAAACCTGAACAGGCCTTCATTCTATAATAAGAAAATAAGGGCTTGCTTGAAGACGTGAACGCAGGCAAATTCCGACTATTGCAGTTAAACTCTGCGCTGTGCACAGGCTGCCAGAGGAGCTCCAGCTACGACGTGGGACTCCAGATCGCTGCCCTCGGTTGCTCTATCTGGTGCACTGTGTTACTGGYACCACCTGGTAATTCGGACCCATCACCTCGTACACAGCCCTGTTCCCCTACGCTTACAAATGCAAAGGGACAGAAGATGTTGCTWTTAGTGCCACATTTTCTCCTCACATGTTCCCTGCAATCCCTAGCGCTCYCTCCCAGCAGGAGGTAGTAAAGCACGTTTATCTGTTGCCAGCCTGATTTCCTCCAGGTAGCTGGAAGTRTAAGAAAACCTTCTTGCTACTTCTGGTCTCACAGATTTTGCCATGTTTAAAATTCTCGCAGTCAAGTGTGAAACAACCCAGTAAACTGTGACTCTGCAATGCATATTAGAGTGTTGGAGGTTTATAATGTGTTTATGCACTTTATTTTCTAATTCCATTTCTCCTGAGACATCATCAAGAATATTCTCATATTTACTACTGGAATTTTTATCCCTTTACTCTTTCCTACCCAAGTCTGTGGCTATGTCAACATTCAGCATACTACATGACAGGGAAGRGAAGAGCTGTGATGTTTTGACAGCTGCCTCAGGTTCCTCAAACTTGATCCAAATTTACACTCCATACAGCATTAAAGGCAGAGCCTCCTGGCACACTGCCACTTGTGTCTCCCACAAGAAACATTTTATCAGTGAGAAAAACAAGTATTCTTMTCTGTTCTTTTCTCTGTAAAGCAGATCTCTCTGCTCCACTTTGTTGTTCAGGGAGTGCTGTTTTTCTAGTTTAAAACAGTGAATTGTATTAACTCCCATTGTATCTTCTCATCTGTGTTGTATAAAGTGGCAATTATTTTGTTTTCCRAATCTCATAATCCAGATGTAAACATCTCAGGCTTTTTGCTGTCCATTTAATCCTGGTGACAGCAACAGGCAGGATTTAGCAGCACATCAGGAAATTCCRTTTTCACTGGATCCAGTGCAAGCCCTTTCTGCCCATGCTAAAATGCCCAGGGGCTGCCGGCAGCCTTCCCCTTTTGAGGGAACTTGCTCGCAGCAAGCTGACCAAAGGGTGCAGAATGCACTAACAGGAGCCGCTCACATTTAAGCACCAAAGGGCAACACATTAACTCCAGAGAAATGAGGAAAATTTTAAAACATTAGTTAAATTGCACATCAGCAATTTAGACTCTGTGGGGCTAACGCA
This sequence comes from Eudromia elegans, assembly GCA_003342815.1. Classification (NCBI taxonomy): domain Eukaryota; kingdom Metazoa; phylum Chordata; class Aves; order Tinamiformes; family Tinamidae; genus Eudromia; species Eudromia elegans. Next base: position 2,513,506 of record PTEX01000070.1, on the reverse strand, counting down.
GGGTACTTCTAAACAGAAGTTGAGTATTCTTCTTCAAARGTAAGAGAAATTGACTGGACAGAAAAGAACAAATAAAGTATACTGGAATCCACCTAACTAGACAGTAAGCAGGCAGGAATCACGGGGAGATTTGTTATAGGACAAACTATAGAATTTGCTATAGAACAAACAGTTTGTGTTACTAATAATTTATATATGTAATTTRTATATAAAATATATATAAATATGAAYATATAAYATTTATATAGCCTTTAATCTGWAGATTTCCCAKTTCTCTGTGGGACATACATAGAGTATTATTTTCTAGATGGACCAATTTCTATCTTACAAGCAARGGTCATTCTCCRCCTGCTTTTTTAAAAAAATGCTTAGATCAGAGGGGAACAGAAACGCACCTTGGCTGATTAGCGTTAGGTAGAAACCTAATGCTGAATCTAAAGGTTCAGTCTGAACCTTTATGGGGAAGCTGCTGTCTTTCTTTGGTCAGTTAAACGTCAACTGAATTGTGTTCGCTGCACACACTGTTGACCTTAAGATGCACTCCCCGAAGGCCAACTTAAGAGTGTCTATACTACAGATGAATGGCARTCTTCCTTTTTGATCTCAAGACATGGTCATAATTTTTTGGCATGAAAAGTCTATCTGTGTAACTCCTTAACATGTTAATGTGCTCCTTCAAGATAGGAGCTATGGGGTAAAGAGCAGGTAGGAAAAGGGTGACATAAAGAATTGGCTAACATACAGAGAAGATGAAAGGAAAAGATGGGTCCTGCGGTGTCTTTTATCTAAGATCAAGGCTATTTTACCAGATTAATACGAAAGGAAACCTTTACATTCCGGATTATGTAGCAGCAGGTTGCATTAGCTAGTCCTGAAYTTCAGATGCATCACTTCTTCCCAAGGTTACTGCTACACAGTTTGGCAATGCAGATATGCTTGAAAGATGTTGCTTGAGATTGCTAATTCSTAGAGCCCATTTCTCTTTATTGCATTTGATTTACTTTTTATCATCAAAAGGAGAGGAATATAGCGGAGCAACACAGAAACTACTATTAAGGATGTTACTGAGACAGCATTCAGCAAGGCTTTCAAAGGTTTGCAGGAGCGGACCCTGCACTCTGCAAATAATCCATCTGAGCTAAAGGGTTCAGTTATTCAGGTTTAAGCAGACTAACTACTAACTGCTTGAAAACYGTCAGTACAACACCTGCCAGGAGGATATTTATGCACTTGCTGCATTCCAAACCTCTGTGAAAACTCTAGACTGGTCTCATTATATAAAGTATAAAAATTTTCTTCTGCTAATTTGCTTCATGATTAACAAATCAAACAACCAAGATCTTTGCAGGAGGGAGAAATTAGGATTGTCTTCGTGTTCTTTGAGTGCTACAAAAAGCAGGAGGAATCTCTCACCTCTACTGGCCTTTGCCAGTATTGGTAGCTTACTTAGTGATTTAAAAAATAAAACAATGTACCCTTTTTGGCCTAAGATGGTCTATGCCTCAAAAAAATAAATAATTTCAAAGTCTAAAAGGACCTTGCCAGTGAAAGCTAGTCAGTCTGTAAACATTTAGTCTTTTGTAAGGTAAAATGATTATTTCCATACTTGCTTGTGGCTAAATCAYACCATAATTATGGCTTCAAAGACAAAAGTTCTAGTCTAACCTTTGTAATAAATAGGTTTTGAAAGTAACATTCAGCATCTTGATTTAAATAGTTGTGCTGACTATCAATTTATCATGTGACACTTTCAAGTTAGTAAATTATTTTAAATTATTCCTTTAAATTATTCCTGAAGCATCATATCAGACATTTAAGATGAACTTACACATTCTCCACAAAAATAGATAGATAGATAGATAGATAGATAGATAGATAGATAGATAGATAGATAGATAGATAGATAGAGGCTAAAAGTAACATGGGCTACTAAACTTCTTCTTTGGCATATGAAATAAATTGAGCTTCTTAGGTCTCCATGTAAGGCATATTGTTTTTATCTTAGGTTATCCTTATGGTTTAGCCATGGACCATACTAACTCATGCAGCTGTAAAATTAACAGAGAAGAGAGTTAATTGATATCACAGTAATGAAGTCACTGATGATGTCTACAGGAAAGGATATTTGACCAGGCATTAATTTTAGCAGAGAGGTGACATGATCTGTGAAAACTTATCAAATTATACMCATTTATGAAAGCTATAAATCATTCTGGAAAACTTTTTCATTTCAAAAACAAAAGTAAGTTCTTTCTCCACATTCCTAAATCTATGGTCAGCTCAGTGACCAAAACTTCCCTAGAAACACACTTATCTTTTGGTCAAGAACTGCTAAAAATCTTCCTGGGACAGTATACAAAAACGAAAAGTTCTTGTAGACAAAACAGAGGATTTTGGCAGGCTTCACAAAATATCAGGCCAGGATTTCCAGGCAGCCATGACAAAATCATAATTACCTGAAAATAAAATTTAAGTCAGTCAGTCTTTTAAGTATTATCACTCTTATTCTTTTTATTCATTATTCTAAAAAGAATAATAATAAAAAAATCTTTACATTTGTATGAGAGACTTGTGTTCTCCCATAYTGAGATATGTAATACTTCCCCACATGCTGTATCTTCAGCCAACTAAGCACATTTCAAAGTGAGCAACATTGCAGTTAATTTTCTTCCTTAAAATAGAATTTACCTATGATGTGACTGAAACTCTTGTTTGGCTTTGCCACGGAGTCCTCGAGCTCTCTAATCAACACCACTCAGCTGCCACGACRGCTTCACCGGCTCAGAACTGTGACTGCATCACATGAAACCTTTTTTTCCACCTGCCAACCAGCTCCCTATTTCTAGKTTCATTACGTTCAAGCTTCTTGTCCTGTGTTTCCAGCATTTTCTTCTGGGCCTCAATATTGCAGATCCTCATCAAAGTCACTTCTTTATTTTTTTTTTCATCTGTCTCATAGTTTTGCAACAGCAGAGGCATTCCCATTTCACGACAGATTAAAAATACAAATTGTGAATTCAAAAGATCTTGTCTTTGTTTTTTAAAATATTCATTGGCACGCAAAACATTCAATATTGAAGATCTYATATCACAGATAAAACATTGAAAACAATCTGGTAAAGAAACTGAAAACTGTTAATAGCCATTGTGTTTATAATTGGATACTTTATGAGATACTTTAAGTTTATCTTTTCTAATTGAAATGACTAACTCATTAAGCAATTAGAGCCAACAACACTTTTTTTTTTCAGAAGTAATTTACTATGAAAGAAAGGCAGTAGAATTAGAATTACTGATAAGTTTTAAAAGACCCGAATTTGAATGTTTAATTCCTTTGAACAGTTTTAATATAACTTCTAAATAAAACAAAGAACGACACAGTGCCAGCTTTCAGCAGATGCATGTAAGCCACACTAGTCCTACTCGCATGAACTACTCGCTTTGAGTGGACTTGGATCCTTACAGTTTGCCACATTTCATGGGCAATACCTGGGACTCCAGACAGGTTGGCTACACAAGAGCATCCCCATGCAGGTACTGGTGAAGCACTACTCTGCATGCTCTAAGTCAGTACTGTAGCTCTGCTTAATGAGACGTAGTTGAACACATGACTAATTACAACAGAGGTAAAGCTATCATGAACAGGCACCTGTAATAAACAAGCAAGACATCTACACGCTTTACATTATTTTCAGTTTTCCAGTCAACTTAATGTAAAAGATAATGAGCTTAAGGTTTTCTAGCAGCAGGATCATGCCAAACATTTTGCTAGTACAAAACAATATCAGATAATAAGCCCTAATATTTCTGAGAGGATTTTCCYAAGCCAAGTTCTGCAGCCAGGCCTAACTGCCCAAATTCTAAYACAAGTGCAGCACACTGTGTATCTACTGCAACCTAGAGAGGAAGAAGATGAACTATAGGCAGAGTAGGAATGCACCAGTTCTACAGGGTACATCCTGGTGGTTTGGTTTTGTAATCTATTGCCACAAAATGTCCTCTGCAAAGCACTAATCCTGGCAGTCCCCTTGCAGTAGCTATCAGTCTTCTAACCAGGTTCACTATGTTCTCCATCTCAGACAGTATCAAGACACTTCAAGCAAGCTAATAAACAAAATAGTGTAGAAGTTAAATGTGTCATTGCAACTATAGAGAGTTTGACTGTATAAACACAATTCCAGTCCTTTTGTCTTGTGAGCTTTATTTGTCAGGCTTTTCCAGGAAAGTACTAGTTTTCACTTATATTTGGGGAGTATCTGGCATAGCTCTTCCTTGCTGGTCCCATGAAGTCCTGTGACTCAGTTAACAGATGGAAGCTCTGCCTGGGTGTATCACTTTCATCGAACTGTTGCCTACCCAGAAGTACTCGCCTGTAAAAAGTAACCTAAACATTCTGGCTAGGAAAGAGTTTGCTGTAGACACATTTACTGGTAAAAACAAGCTTGTCTGGAAAGTTGCCCAAAATTTGCTTCCATCCTTTTCTACAGAAGGGAACACAACGAATTTATCTGTACAGATATGAGCCTGAGTCTCTGCAAGCAGTCAAAACAGAAGCTAAGGATATTAGGATTAAGGTTAAAATCATAAGAGCAGCATTYCTCAGAAGGAAAATAAAGCAGCACCCGGTAAAAGTAGCCCTGATGAACATTATTAGTGCTAAAAGGTTMATGTCTTACATTTGCCTTTCTGCCACCAAGCTGCAATTTGGACTTCTCTCTACCCTTCCTTCTGTAGGGTCCCCTTCCTTGCTGAGGATGCCCAGGTAAAACACATTTCAAGTGCAATTTGATGCCTCCCTTTTCCTTGCCTGTAGGAGTCCTTGCTCACTCCTACAGTGGCTAGCCAGTGAAATAATATGCGTGGATGAAGACATCAGAGACATAAAGACATAAGTAAAGCAGAACAGTTATATCAGAGGAAGAAACTGCCCAGGTGGGATTCAGTTGCCATCTGGGATGCCTGCCATATCCTGCCTGGCCTCCAGCTGCTTTGGCAGAGGGAACAGATCCTCGTAAATCTTGTGTTGTATCTTCCAGCCCTGTGCTGGTGTCTTGGATATTGCAAAGCATCTCTAATGACCCAAGATACTTATGGACCTGCCCTTGAATCCTAATTTTTACCCAGGAGAGGYAGGTTCTCCAGGTGCAGAATACCTAAGAAATCTTTGTCTGTGTGTGAGTTCTTGCAGTTCTAAGATATGGACATTTAGGATGAAGTGAATTAAAAACAATCCAAATGACCATGTGAGGCAACTGTTTGACTTTTCAGTATGGTGCTGCATGCAGCATCTGCCTGGTTTCTAAAGGTTTCAATTAAGTTTCTATCCTAARTTTGCGGTTTGACTTCCCATCTAAAATTTGCCAAATAACAGCCACTGTTCTATAGCAAATAAACCCATAGAAAGGAAYGAGAAATAATGCCAACTCTGCTCTACTTCTGGAGCCTAGAGTGTATACAGAGCATTATTTTGCATAACTAATTCCACTACCAAATATAATTCAATTTTCCAGGAAAAAATCAGGTCTGTCACCCAAACAGTAATAAACAGAGTGCTCCTCATGCATTAGCCCAATGCACAACACTTAACGCCACAATAGATTTTGCACTTAAAAAGAAACTGAATCCACTGCTTTTCCCTTGGGAGTGAGTGATGGTGGGGCTGGGGGCTGTTGGGGCCTCACTTGGTTTTTGTATCAGTAGGCAGCACTCTGCAGCCCCGAGTTTCACTGAGCCTGTGCTCTGCAGTTTTGAAGCGCTTGGGACTGTCCATCTATCCACCAGGGATCAAAAGAACCAGCACCAGAACAAGTTTACATAAAAATGAAGAGTCTCATTCACTTAATCTTGTTCAGCATGAGATGGTATTTGTACGATATGGAAAACAAAGCTTGGTGTTGCCTCAAGCAGGAATGGTGACAACCTATTAGGTTTTACGAATAGGAAGAGGATAAGTAAGCAAGAAGAGGATAAATAAGCTTGAGTGGGGAGGATTTATTCCAGCACAAGAAACCTGTGGCTTTCTCGTTCTTCCTGTGCCTCCTTCCTGTGCCTCCTTCCATGCTTAACTTTAAATATGTGAAACTGAACACTGAATTCATGAGACTGCTCAGAAATGACCACTGCATTTATATTTGCTATGCAGATCTGTAAATATTAAATAAATAGCAAAAAATATAATTAAGAATTCCAGGATGAAAACAAAAACATCATTCTCCTTTACATGATTTTTTTATCCTTCAAACTTGGTGCTATGAGCTGCAACAACTTCTTTAAAATGAAAAGATTTGTGAATTATGTATCAGTAAGTCTTTAAGACATGGCTCTGAAAAATGTTATAGCTGTTTATCTGATGTTTACTGAGATATTAATACTATTTCATAGCTACAGTCTGTAACTAGGATTGGAAATATTCTCATGTGCTAAATGCTTTTTGAAATACATTATTCTGCTCATTTCCAGAAGCAAAGTAAATTTCATTATTCAAAGTCAATTTATCTAAACAACCTCAAAGCAAAGGACCTTCTAGGTGAATAAAATCCTATCTTTGTATTTCAGAATTCAAAGGAACAATCTGATATTTCATAGACTTAATACATCAGTGCAAACGATTTCTCCATTGTTGATCTGGGCCTTAAAAATCCTGAAGAGAAAACTCTGATGCTAGGTTTTTAATCGGCTTCTCGGTCCAGGCAGCTCACTATTAACAAGCATACAGCTGGACAAAAAAAAAAGAGAACTTGAAAGAGGAAAGAGAAATAAAAAGCAATTCCAAACATTTTTGAAKCTACCTATTTCTAAAAGCCGGTGAAAATCCATCTTATGGAGCCACACGACAGCGGGATCAGTTTTATCCATTCAGAACACAYGCTGCTTGGTATTCATTAAAGAATTTATGACAAATCGGATATATTTTCKTCTGCAGGTATAAATATGTAACCAAAGGATTCATTTGTCAAAAAAGTATATAGAGCACATACATCCAAAATTTGATTTTTTCAGCAAGSTTTTGTGCATTTCATTTTAAAGGTATTTATTTTTGAAATTGGTTCTCCCCAGAGAAAAGCAGCAGCTTTTATATTGGTCTAATCTTGCAGCCTCCAAACACTTTATACTCCTCTYACAAATGTCTCGCTGCTTTTAAACACAGCATTTGGTGAGCAGTCAGCACAACCTGGGGTCRTTTAACACACACAGAAAAAGGAGGTGTGAGCGCCCACAATGGTAGGGCCCGTGATGGCCCAGCAGTTTAGTAAGAGCTACACAGGTTTGCAATTCATTTTAGAATCTCACAGGTAAAATATGAGAAGCTGTTTTTATCATGCAAACAGAAAGGTTTATTTTTTAAAAAAAGGAGGAAAGGAGAGAGAGCTCATATTCTATTTGGTTAAAATCCAAATGGGCTTTGCTGCTCTCCAGTTGCTTCTCTGTAGCTCTGCTGGTCTAAAGAGTGTAGTCTTGACAAAGCCTGTATACAAATGCATCATCTTCTATGATATCAGAGAATACAGTCAAAAAATTAGAGAAGTCCTTCCTCAGCTTTGAAACAAAAGAGCAGACTTCAGGGCTAAACACAGGTTGAGAGTCTCTCAAAGTTCAGATGTGTGCATATCAGTTGGCCCAACCTTGAAAGAAAACTTCATTATGCCCCCAGAAGGCTGAAACGAGCTGTCACACCATACTCTTCTCTGATACATTTTCTACTACAAAACCAAATAAGCAAAAACATTTAGAGATTTTTGTGATTTGCAGAAAGATCAAAYAGAACAGGGCTCAGCAGTTTTTTCATTATTTTTTTCAGGATTATTTTTAAGCTTTAATTACTGCACTCTTTAGAGCAATTTGCAACATGTGAACATGTGGATATTCCCAAGTCATGCAGTTTCTGGCTCTCCTGTGATAGCACCATCTGGACGTTTAACTACACGTGCTGGCTAAAGTCACTAAGGAGGAACTGCTGATTTCCAGTAGTGCAAACAAACATTTACAAACAATAGAGAGCAGCTCAACTCCTCAAGGAATAGGAAACTAGATAAGCTACAACTTCCACYAAACATTCTCCCTTAGCAGTTTTTGGAAGAAAACAAAAGATGTGCACTTACAGATTGCTCATATCGGCTCCCCGGCCAAATTCTATCACGGAATACTATCTCTTCCAAAACGGTGAATATCTCCTCTGCAGCAGGACCTTGAAGCCCTTTGAACAAACAAMCAATATAAGTTCTTTTCCATCCTGGACACATTAGCAGTAGCACACATTTATTGGGCACACTCAGATTTAAGATGTGAACACAAYTAGAATGCACTTCTACAGGCAGTGGGTGTGAGGATTTTGAGAATGGTAAATTTGTATGAAGCTTCTGCCTATATATTTTTTTTTCACTTAAATGTGAAAAAAATGTCCTCTCAAGATGAATTTGTAGTTTTAAGAAGCTGGAAAATGCAACCTTAGTCAGATTTATAGTATGACAGTAAGAGCACGACAGAGCTGCTGCTAGACACCTTCGCAAGAAGTAATCAGCACACTCCTTTCACATTAGTGTGATCAGAAGTGAAGAATTGATGGCTTAAATATCATGGCTATTATATCAAATTAATTCTAACATATTCCAATTGAGAAAAAGAATTTGCCTTGCTGTACAAATCTAACATCTTTCCTTATGAAAGGTCARCTGCTGCCATTGCTGAATGAAGACMACTTCCAAACAGAGGGGCTTTTGTTGTTTTCATGGTTTTCATTTTGTTTTCCAATTATAAATATGACTTGMGAAATGAATAAAAACTTGAAAATGGCCTAAAGATTTCAAACCARCTGTCCTAAAACTATTGGCAGGGCTATGGCTGTGAAAGTCCAGAATACGAAATTCAGTTTAATTTAATTTTCTTATCTGGTCTTAGCCAAAAGATGGACAATGGTGGCCAAAGCCACACTTGATGATATCCTGCAGAAAGCAATTCAAAATCAGAAATAGAATAATAACATATATATTAAAACTTCAGTTATTTATACTAAAAAAATCCTTTTTATGCAAAAAGATCTCTTTTCTGAAGGGAAACTGGTATTTTTCAATCACTAAACTAGGGAAAAGAAAATAAAATGTTTTATTTTCAGAAAAAATGAATGATTTCATTAAAATTCAATTATTCATCTCTTAAAGAATTGAMATTTTTATTGTTATTCTGTTTTTCTTTAATACTGTACAATCTAGAAAATACCTCATTTCTCTTTTCTCACTAAATGATCCATGACCATGTATATTAAAGATAACTGTCATAAAAATAACTGAGCAAATTTCCTACTGATTTTTTCATAGAAGGGTTCACTGTGAAAGTGCCACTGTTTTAATTACACATTATTATAGCAACAGTGCCTGGGTTTTCTACTCTCCACTGAAAATCTGATGAATAAACATAAATATAGCTTAGTCATTTCCTGATACTTCTGTACTTAAATTTTGTATTTGGAATTTTTTTTTATGGGAATTCAACCTTCCATTTTACAGGCTAAGACATTGATGCATTTTTTTTTTTTTAATCTCTAGGCCCTGTTTAACTTAAATCCAATAAAAGAAATCCCCAAATGTAAGCCAAGAATGAATTATTGTTATTATAAAACAAAATGTAATTACTTTGTGAAGTAAATACTTTGCCCTTGGATTTAAGCCACTAAGGACTTTTTTAGTGACACTAAAGTTTTAGATCAAATCTTTAAATCAAACCAAGGAGTAATAGTCTTATTTATTGATTTTCTTATTCTTGCCAAGTCATGGAAWAGTGCTGTTATGCATTTTTGTCAGTAAGGATTTCACTGATTTACCATTCACAAATTACAAATATGCTGTTTTCCTGTAATACAAAAGAGAACATGTTAATGGAGAAGAAGCATACACATTTTCATCCTGACTTGGTAGAGATTGCACATGCCACCTCTCAGTTTTTCCTGTCCCATGTAAATACACAGTAAAACATTTCACATTTGGGATCATCCAAACAATGAGTTCACAAAATCCCCATCAAAYCTGTCATGGTTTTGGTCATTTCTCAGATGTGCTTTGTTGCAGCTCACCGAATTTTTCCCTTTTCAGGAGAAAACAGCATAAAAAAAATTACATGGTGCTTAATGGAGCTAATAAAGCAAAAAGAGTGGATTGCTCAAGAGCAGACAGAATAAGTAAAATGTATTCTAGCCTGTTTTCAGTTTTCAATTCAATTCAAAAGTTCTYTAGGAAATACATAGCAGCTATTGATCATAACTACACCAAGCGAATATTGATTTGAATCTGAACCCCCTTAGAAAATTGAAACAAACAATAAAAGGAAATAAAACCACAACCCTATAAACTGACTTTCTCAATGATTGTTCACTTGGAAGAAAACACAATCTGTACACAGCAAAAGAAATTTGAAGAGGTTCCAATAACTCCTTGAAAGGTCAAGGGGGCAGAAGAGGCAGAAGGTGGCACCGCTGACTCGCTGACCTGTGTTTTCAAGGTCATGGGGGTCGCTGGGCACAAGGAGCTTCTCTGGTCACTGCCCTTGGGACAACAGGCTCTGCTCTCCCAGGGCACATCTCGCTCTTTCTCCCTGAAGATCTGYGTCTCCTTAAAGATGCCTATTTTTACACGTCATTTTTCATACCCTTTTGGTAGCTGAAGAGGGCATATAGACACACACCTTTGCTGACCACAGAGGAGCTAATGACCCTTTCTGTCACTGAATCAAACCAGAGCTTCTAGCAAATACGAAACATAAAGCTATCAAAGAGATCATATTTTTGCCAAAGGCACATCTACAATAATAGGATTTGTCACATCACTAGGTTTCTATTCCTTCTTGCATATAACTGCTGGTCAAATTATTTTTGCTTTACAAAAAGTTATAATCAAATGTAATTTAAAACTCATGTTAGTGCCATGATAAGAGGGGCATTCTCAAAGCTGAAGTAACCTCTTCTCTTAGAACATCTCTGATGAAGCCTGTTCTTTATAGGTTTCTAATTTATTCATGATTTTTTTATCCAAACTTAACGATGATTTTGTAAAAATAATAAGGAARCAGTTAGGAATAAAGCAAACCATTTGTTCAGAACTAACCTTTTACTTTTCACCTTGCACAAGAACAACTATACTTTTTTTCCGSTTTGTCTCTGCTTTGCCTACCCAATGAACAACAAAAATATTCTCAAAAATAATTCCTTTTTTTCTCCCTTTAATTCAGAACTACCCAAATACACAATCTGTAAAACACAGAGGGAAACAGATTTACTCTTAAAAGTTAATTTAATTCTGGTAAAGCATCCATTCCATCTGTCAGCAAGAATATAGTGTTCTGTGACACCTCCAAAAAGTGTAAAATGTAAAATATGCTCCTGAAAATTACATTAAGCTGATGCTTGAAAGGTGAAAATCACTCCATCTGTGCGATGCTTCAGTAGTTGGGGTTTGTGTGTAAGTAGCTGCAGAGCTGAAAGTCTATGGCCGTAGCTGGTATCTGCTCTAACCCCAGATGCAAAGYGCAGGGCTTGTAACCCGCCTGCCTGCTGGGAAGAGGTCAGGACGCCCAAAACGTTTCTGTATCAGGCACACGACCTTTACCAAGGGGTGCAGGACAAAGAGGCGAAGACCTGGGGCCTGGCTTGGCGCCTGCTCTGGAACCACAAACACACCGTGCACTCCCTGGCAATTCATTTATTCACTAGTCTTAAACCCTCATGGACCCCCTGAGGCTAAAAAGGGATCTTAGGCAGCTGCCTCTTCTCACTTCGTCTCTTTCATGTCAATTTAACGTAAAGGCCATTTCAGTAGCCTGTAAAAAAAGGTATCTTTTTGGCTGGGCAGCCCTGAACAACTATGCAAAGAGGAAATGGTATTCAGTAGTTAGCTATGAAAAAACAATGCAGTACAGATGGGCCTGAGGCAGTTTTGATACAAAATTGCTTACTTAAAAAATGTGCATGTAATGCAATTCTTCTKAACTTAGTAATCAAGTAAGACAGATTTTCTGTTTAATTTTCTGTTTTTGCTATTGCAAATATATTTTTAGAAAACAAAGAGAAAAAAAATGAAAAAAAAGATATAAAAAAAGAGAAGGAACTCTGAATGCCTTCAGCCTATACTCAAGTTTGTACCTCAGGGTCTGTGAATGTCTACGTGTGCATAAACCAGTGTCTTGGACATTCCTTCTCAAATTCATCTGATGCAGCACACCCTTGCTTGCAGCTTGTGTTATGGCCAGAGACTGATATTTTTTCTACTTGAAAGGGACTAATYACTACTTATTTATTGACCATAAATGCAATGCCTATTGAACAAGCCCAGTTTATACATGGTTTCACCCAACCTTACCAGGCCTTACCAGGGTATACAATTATCTGAAAAGATTTTAAAGTATGCCATAATATAATTTTTATAAGTAATCAAAATAATCTTGCAACATTTTCAAGTCTCTTATTGTAGCATAGGTGCAGCCCTAAGCTTCAGTATGCATCCCCCTGAGATCCTGAGCTTTGTGCTAGGGACATCCTTGAAGAAAGATGGATTTGAGAAACTGGGAGCTCAGCTGCAAAAAGATTGGAATAAAATTTCTAAAACTGGCCAAGTGACTTAGTGCTTTTACTGCCCTATTATTTCCTAAGTATCTAAATTTCTTAYGCAAATGCAACTTAACCACACACATAATAATTTCTCAAACATAATATGTGAATTATAAAATACAGTGGTAAACTCTGATCTCTTTCAACTCAATTAGTTTTCTATCAATCCTACATTTGATAGAGAACAAGAACCAAAAGACAAAATAGTATTTATGACTCTTACTGGAATGAAGACAAATACAAGAACTAAATAAACCATAGACATAGCGAAAACTAGACTGTATTTCTTGAATTATTTTTGATTTTATAATCTAAAAGTTCAAGGAGCAACTGAAATAACRAAATAAAAGTTTACAGTACTTCTTACTGTGTATGAACTGCTTCATTGATTACAGGGCTCTAGAAATGACAAATTAAGTTTGCTCACTGTACRACTTACAATGAATCATGTTTAAGGTGACACCATGCTATTATACTACAAAGTCATGTAGCAGAGAAACATAATGGTCTCTCTCCTAATCTCAGGATCTTCAATGAAGTATTCTTATACAGCGGTAATTTGATATTTTGCAGTTTYAAAATGTAATTGAAAGCATTTTTATGGGACACATTTTCATTACATAGCCACAGAGCCTTCACTTGATAAAGCTGTTTAATGGCAGACAAAAAATAAATGATCAGTTAGCAGGGGAAAGAAAAAACCACTGATAAAAAAGGGAAAATGAAAAGCTTGCAAAAATTTTAATCACTGTAAATTCTCAGATAATGACACTGCTTTTCAAGGTATTCTGACTTTTGTTTGCTGCCATTCAAAACTCTTATTACATTAACTGCTTGACTGCAGCCTTGCAAGGTTTTCCTAAAATGTAGCCTGACAGTACAAYCCCCAGGAAAAGAGCAGCGCTATCTCGCTTCGCCCATGGGCTACCAGCCTTCTCTTTCCCCAGCTGTTTTCAATGGTTGAGAGCTCAGTTGCTACCACAGACTTTATGCCAGTTACCAGCACCTGTGAAGAACAAGCAGTGCTTCAGCTGTCCTGTKTTCATGGGCTCGGCATCTCCCACCTTTATTCCTTTTCTTCATTTTTCAATTCCCCTTTCTGTATCCTCCCACTTCCGCTCAAGTTTTCAGCTTTAATGATTAGAGTAAAGGATCTCATATCGGTTTTACTCCCCAAAGTCAGTGTTGTAATGGAAGTTTGGTGCAGCACTACAATTTGGTATCGTGTACATTTCAAATTCAAGAAATTAGCCTAATAACTTAAGAACTGGCTGGATTCAGCACCTGGTTATGTCCAGCGATCCACCTACCCAGCATGACATAAAATAGATTATGACACTAACTTAAACCAGAAAATTTTTAACTGCAGATTTTTCTAACAGAATAACTATCATAGGCGACAAGCCCGTAAGAGGGATGAAAACCAAACAAACTAGGAGACCTATCTTTTCTCCAAACTGTTTCTAGGCCAAGACATTTAAAAAAAAAAAAAAAAAACAAAACACTACTGCAAGATAAGTCTGAAACTATCTGAATACTTTTTTTTTTTTTTTCCCTGACACCTGAACTCTAAATCTCCACAGCCTTGTCAGTTGTCCCCCCATTCCCTAGGAGCCCATTCCAGTCTCTGTCAGCGTGCTCAAGTACTGATTAGCTCAGAGACAACACAAGGAAAGGGCTAAAGCCAAAAGGATCCCTCTTCTAAGAGACAAGTGTCTTCAATTGTCACTGTGGATCCTATCACTTGGCTGTTTGAAGATTACGGCAAAAGAAATAAGCAAATGAACAAAATCCACTCTCAAAGTTTTAGGGTTTATCTGTTTAATCAACCATAACCTGTAATTCTTCTATTTGATCTTACTTGGTATCACGCTAAACAATAGMTCTGGGAAGGTGGGAAGCTAAAGTAGAAAAAAAATATTTACCAAACAGAAATTCTTGTTTTTTGAGCAATAACTTCTAATTTTTCTCCTATTCCCTGAGTTATTCTAGTCACTCACTGCCACTTCAATCTTCTGTGATGCTAAATATTTCTACTTTGCATTTCTTTTTTTCCTTCAGTTCCTTTTTCACTACAAGGTCCTGACTCAGATATTTGAAGATGTCATCAGAAATGTCTTACCAGTCAATCAGTGCAATCAACTTCCCTTATCAAAATTATCATATTAATTAAATCTCACTCTCATAAGGATTTCTTTTACTTAAATAATGTTAACATACAGATTAGTTGAYTTTAAAGTACACCTCCATTTCCATAAGAATTTATTACTTGTCCTACTAAGTGAAAAGAAGTGGACCTTTATTTCTGATGTATATAACATCCGTTTATCCAACAGCTACATTTGAGTGTGGTGTTTTTCAAAGGTACATCTGATGTACTTCATAAGGTGTTTTTTTATATTGCTACATAATTTAAGTAATTTAAGTAAGTTTAATTAGGTGCCTTACCATAAGACTGCAGACTACTTTGTGYACCATTTAAATTAAGAAAGATGCAAGAAACTGCATTTTTTTATTCAATAAAAGTCAAACTAGACCAATARCCATAAACCATCTAGAACACATGCTTAAGGTCTGTGTTTAAGATCCTTTAATATTCATCTTACTGGCCATGCTAATGCATCTAAATATTTTTTTCTCAAATCCAATCCTTATCTAATTTATCTCATGCTGTCGAGCTTTCCTAATAGCACTTCTTTTGATTAGTGCCATAAAATGAAAGTAGCATGAATTACATTCATAATTACATGCAATCTTGGATTACTAGCTAAAATTTTCAAAAGAATTTTGATTGCATGTGTATATTTAATTCTCTTGGCTTTTATGAAAATGTCATTTGTTATGTACAGCTGCAGCCACAGTATGAAATACTGGTGTTTGTGTTCATGTATATTACATGCCTATTCAGCTTAATTAAAGAAATACATTCACCACATATATCTYTTTATCAAATATTTTAAAACACTAATAAATTTTTGCCAATGCCCTTAAAAAATGAAAAAAACCCCAGTCAAATTACAAATATTAAAATATCAAACAATTCTACTAGGGCTAAAAAAAATACCCAAATTTTAAAAGAATGATGAAATAGGAGAAATTTTTGTCCTGCCAAAATCAACTGTTATCTGATTAGGGGAATTTCTGTTTATCTTAAGTCCTGATAAGGAAAAGTGGAAATTACCATATGCAAACATAATGCCCCATTCTGAACCAGTGATACATATATTCCTTAGGCAAAGCAAGTATTTCTGTGACTGCWCTTTATAGCACTGCCAACCACTTGTTGGGGTTATGGAACAAAACATTTTGCGTAGCATTTTTTTTAAGTAACAGAGAAATATCAAGAAAAATATCAAAATCCTTTCTAAAGTATAACAGCCCTGAGAAGGAAATTACTTTTCACTCTACGTTCTGGGCCTTCCAGTTCTCCATCTTAAATCTAAAGATAGCTACAGAAATAACCTCATTTAATGGTCAYACAAATCAAGCACTTCAATCTGCAGCATTAGTTCCTCAGCGTAACTGCTGCTGAAACCCAGTTTAGCTCTCCTGTTTTTTCCTTTAGATTTTCTAAATATACTGCCCCTGATTTTGTCRTCTGAGATATTTCAGAACAAGCCCTCCCTTTACAAAAAGAAAAGGTAGCTTAGCAAGTACGGTAAGTGAAAGTGATGCAGAATATTTAAAAAGACACTTGCTGGATTCACAGACACATTGAGTATTGCTGAGTCTTTGGGAGAAACAGGCTAGAAGAAAGTTCCTTCAGTGCTGGAGTTATTTTCTCTTTATATACAGGCTGCCCTCAGGGCWTGAGGTGCCGGGTCGTGCAGCAGCCCTGTCTGTCTGTGTTCAACCCGCAGCTTCTGCTCTGCTGTAACTCCGTCCCGTCAGCGCCTGCCCCGCAGAGAGGACAGAGCATGCAGGGCTCCGTGCTATCCAGGCTCCGGAACACGACTGGAGGCTGCCAAGAGACTGTGCACAGCCAGGGCAGTGAGCCACGCTTTGGCCACAGAGCAAAAGCCTTCGTATGTGATGCAATGTTCCCCTCTCTGTGCAGGCCCACGAGGTTCCATAAATAAGATGGTCAATGTTCTCATTCAGAGACACAGAAATAGTATGTTGCACCTAGGCAACGACCAAAGGATTTTTTGAAAAATAGGGCTCTTAGGGCTCTTGAGTACTATGTACACCAGTTCTTACCACTTTAGTACAGCCATCCAGACAAAATGTTGCCCATTTCCTCTTTAAAATGCCAAATACGTAATATATATTTTGAAATAGAAAGGATACCTTAGGGTCCATGCTAATACACTCCCTTCAATTACATTTTACGATTATGACCTTTACTCCAACAATAATTTAAAATTTTAATTAAATCTGTAACCATTTTCATTTGTGCAAGATGTCCTTCATTCCTCTGTACTATAATTTAATGAAGTGATTTTCAATCACAATCAGCAATATCTAACTATAAATTTTAATATCATTTTTCTGCAGTCTAAGATGATCTTTCATGTTTTAAAATAAATTTTTTATCAACCCCATGAAAAGAAATAATTTCATTCTTTACTGTAAGTGAAGAACAAACATTTCAAGACAGCTTTGGATATGTGGAATGTTGAATATTTCTTCCAAAAGAAGAGTTCTAATGAAAAGGCTTTTAATTAAGAAAAGTAAGAAATGAAAAAAAAAACCCAATCATAAGATCTTGGAAAAAGAGAGTTCTTGGTAGTTATAGCGTATCTCTTAATTTTGTTTTATGACATCATGTTTACTATTTAAAGTCAAAATTGGGCAGATTACTGACCTCAGTGTTAATTGCTGCACTTAATACTTCACATTTTCAAAAATCCTTTTACTGGGAAAATATTCAATGACTACACTTGAACAAGCTCTGACAATATTATGTCTTACTACAGGTTTTCATGAAAAGAGAGATTTATACAGTGGAAAAGACTTCTGGAAATGGCTAACAGGGGAACAGGTAACTGAGACTGAGGCAAAAGGGTCAGGATCAGAATAAAGGCTACTCAAGGTATGCCCATGCATTGAGCCAAACAAAATGTCTTTATGAGAAAATTCAAACATTAGTATGTCTAGAGGAGTCACAAGGATAGAGAACATCCAGGTATCATTTGGTATTTTCCACTGTCCTCAGAACAAGAGGAGGCTCTTTATCAGATCTATTAATCAGAAGTAGAGTCAATTCTCTTGAAAAGGCAGTTCATGGTGACCTGGACTTTACAACTAGGTCGATGGCAACCATGTTAGCTGATGGTTTCCTCTAACAATGAAAGGCTTTATGGTCCCATCGATTAATACTCAGGTAATCTGACATACCTAAAGGTGAAATAAAGCTCAAAAATGGTGATAGAGTGTTTAATTTCTAAAATACATTGCTCACTCCCAATATAGTTCTCAAAAATGACTAGTTTCTTTTGAACATCAGCCTGATATTTATTCTTCTCAGGAATTTCTAACATATCTTTTTTTTTTACTTCTTGTTTTCATAATTTTTTTTTCCAGGCTTATGATGCTTAAAATAATAGAACAGAAAGCTGATAGAGATAGAGGAAAAGGGCATCAGGAAAAATTCATTATATTTTTCATTAGGAAGAATATAAACTACTATGATATCTTGTTTACATATCAACAGTAATTCATGAACCCTTAACATTAGGTGGAGAGCTGGGGAGAGAAATGGGGAGAGAAATGGAAAAAAATGACATTATTAAGGCTTTATAGCTTTGAAAAAAAAATTTTTGTTCTGTCCGTTGCACATAACTTTAAAGTTTTTGAAACCACGTAACATATATAAAGAGATTCAGCTCCTTTAWGTTGGGAAAATGAAAAAAAGAAATCAAGTCAAAGGCAAAACAGAGCAAGATATGAAGAAATATTGCCAGGGTCTGTTAACCCTAATTTTAAAATAAAAGCATTAGCTAATGCTAAAAMCAATGTTTTTGGCACAGAATGAGATACAGGATTGGACCTGTGGTCAAAATCACATGAAGGGAGCTGAAGGAGAGAGAAGGTTTGCTGCGGCAATTTAGGGCACTGATGTAATTAATGAATACAAACATGAACAGTTCACATGGAAGTGGGGCCTCGAGGAAGACTGTAATGGTAATACAGCAACTGTAAAAAAAATGTGTTGCAGTGAGAGTGAACAGAACTGAAATAGAATCTCTGTGCTGATAAAGAGGTTTGAAGTGATGCCAGGCAGGAGCTGCCGAGTTTTTAGAAAAAACTAATGAGCATTATAAAAGACTGCAAACCKACGATACTGGGGAAATACTTGCTGATTTTTGTACTGGACCTTACAATATACGACTAATTGTTACTGTGTTCTCAAAGTTTCCTTTACACTCAAAATTCACTTCTATCTCTTGGCAGAAGTCGAGTGTTTTGCTTCAAAATGGTTTTGAGATGCATCTATACATGCTACCAAATTTTATCCATAGAGAATTTAGCCTGGCTAGAAAGATTTTTTTTTCCCCTCTTCTACTACTACTTAATGTTACTACATATATCTCTCTCCTTGTGAGACTCCCATTGTTAAGAATTTGAGTGACTTAYTGATTCGTTTTAACCAGAGATGCTTGTCTTTTGTGCCTCTTCCAACTTCAGGAGATTTAAGTGTTATCTTTGATACAATAGAGCATGACTTTTTTATGGACAGATTCAAATACTGATTTGCCTAGACATACACTTGATTCTTTTTTTTTTTTTTCCTCAACCAAGAGATAGTCTCTTTGTCCTAATAGGGGGTCTTCATTTTTCCTCCTGCTGGCTCTAGTTGTGATGTGAAATCCTCTGAAGTGCTATTTATATAAGACAGAAATTGATTCTCAGAAAATGTATTAGAAATGTCTATGTAAGGAGCATACAAACAGGTATGGAAAGGATAAWATACATCATCTGCCTTAAATCAGTGAGGAATAGAGCAAGCTTTTGTTTGGAAACAGGCAACATAGCATTAGTGTTCTTTCTTAAGGCATTGAAATGAATTTGCTTGCAAGAGCAACCTTAAGTACTAAGAGCAGCCTGATTTCCCACAGAGCACTGGGTTCAATCACTTATGTTAGGATTTATGTCGCCCTTTCATTAACTATTGATTTTGCTCTCACTCCGTGGCTGTTTTTTCTGTTTGCTGACCATACATTGGGCTACAACGCTGCTTCCTCTTGCTAACTCAACAATCTGCCCGGTCTTCCCACGAATCTGAATGCAACGGCCACCTTCCAGTTSCATTCTCCTGATGAGGCAATTGTATTTAAATTAGCTTATCTGTATTCAGAGATGTCCATAGATCTGAATGCCTATTACTGCTTAATTCAGTGCTGAAGTGTGGACCTTGGAAAATGAGGTTTACAAAATGCATGATGTCTACCACAATAGTATAGAGCTGATGCATATGTATATTCCCTATTTGCTTAGTCTGCCATATATAAAATGTAAACAATGTTTTTATCCTTCATTGTAAAAAAATGTGCAGATAAAGTATGTGTTTTGGAACTGGCATAGTAATAAGTGATACAAACACTATGTAGCTGCCCTTGCAAGATTGTTTTATTCCATGTGAAGTCAGAAGTCTTTGTAGATGACTTTAGCACATTGGAATTTGCAACTGATGTCCTCAAAATGATGCTGAATAAGGAATTTTAAAAAAATCAGCTGCAACAGAGGTCAAGGCTTCACAAAGAAGCACTTGGGAATCAAACCTTTTTAAAGTATATGCAGTATAGCTGTGCATGTCCAGATGAAGGGCCAACTTGAAGACAAATTTGTATTAGGGGCTTAATAACTYACAGACATTTTTAAGAGATTAAGAGTAGTATTTTCAAACTCTTTCTCTCCTAGTGAGTGATAATTGTGTTAGGATAGTAGAGGGAAGAGGGAGGAGAGGAAGTGGTGTGCATTATATTTTACTCACCTGCTCCAGAGCTTATACAGTGAGAGAAGCAATTTTTAGTGTCCTATTTTGGACATCAGTTTGTGGATGCAAAAAAGCAAAGCCGTCACTTTTTCCAGGAAACCATCTTTCTCTTCTTGATGTGGTCTGGACCTTCTTGAATAACTATAGGTTAAATATCAACAAGTATTCCTGCCACACGCTATTGCAGAATWTTGGCACACAAAAAATAACACTATATCATGAATGGATCATTTCTATGCAAATTTTAATTTAAAGGTTAGTTTCAGTTAACTCCTTTCAATTATTTTCCTCCTTTTTACAAACAGAAACTATCTTTCTGAAAAATAGTGAGGAATTACAATTTTTTTCACAGGAAAAAAACCCCAACCTTTGAAATCTTAAATGTACTTGGTTAGCACAAGTACTGAGAACTAGTTTGGAAGCTTGAGATCTATATCAAATATGTATTTTTCCTGAGGCTTAAATTTGATTTTAAAGGGCAATGCTTATGTATCAGACACTCTTAACATTCTTTTTATTAGGTGTTTAGAAAGTTGCAGACACTTTCAAGAGATTAATAATAGTATTTTTAAGCTCTCTGACTCCTAATAGGGTTTTTTTGTGCTGATGCAACAATGTTATAACTGCCAGAAGAACAAAAATCTTAAAACTATATTACACATTACAGAAACTAATTTACTTTCTACCTACTGAAATACTGATGACAACAAAGTAGTCTGTGCTCACAGGAAGTAAATCTTTCATGTTTTACAGATAGAAATTCCACAGTGCATTTCTTTTTAATACAAGTACACATTATTTACATATAATCAGCAAACCTGGTCAGTGCTGCGTTTATTCAACGGAGTTATTRTCATGGGATAAAAGGAAAACATTGAAAAATGGATTTTCATGCTCAAAAATGATACTCTCAGCCCATGCTCCAATTTAAGCCTAGTTTTTACACAAAGTTTTATCAGGTCAAGATAATTAGTTCAGAGTATCTACAGAAGCATTTTATGACAATCACATTAATAATAAATGAGTTCTTCATGATTATTATTATATCAGAACAATTAAATATGATAGGACCATTATTTTAAAGCATTCCACCAATTTGAGCTACTTTACAGTACAATAACATGTCCTTCTAAGATAAAAATACAGTTAATTAGTAGAAGCAATATATTGTGAGGGGTGGCACTAAAGCTGTGGTGAGATTTATAAACTGCACAAAACGACTCAATATATTTCCTGCTCTTTGCAGTATTTTTAACAGATGAACTTGGAAATGCAAATCTGGGTTTCTCCTTGTACTCCTTGTGTCTCTTCTCTCTTTCTTGAAACTTATTTATTGATTTTGCTAAAGCTGCTTTTCATCTAACTGAGGGAGAATAAAGTTGTGTTTTAAAGACGAATGCACAGCAAAATGGAATTAGGTTATTTTCTCATGTATCTGTGGTAGTGAGAAACTGTAGGGCAGATCTGAATCTCCTGTAATTATAAAGTACTTCTGTTGACATTGGGGGAGATGTTCGGAATCAGGATTTATTGCTTCTGAACTGTAATAAGAAAGCAATTAAACCTTCAGCCTCAACAATTTTTAATTAGGATAGTGATATTAGAGTCTACAGTAATACCTCACTGTTAGTATCAAATAAGAAAAAAAATAAATCCATTTGTTTTATAGTCTCCCTGTGCTTTACCGTAATTAAGGCAAAAGAACAGCTTTGGGCTACCATTAACGTTAAACATTTCATGTAATGCATTAAACWAGCCAACTTTAAATTCAATCATTCCTTTTCCTTGAAGTGCTGGAATGACCTGAAAGTTCATTTTCACAGTAGGAAAACACAGCTTTTTTTGAAGCATGAGTGCATTTCTTGCTATAACGCTTTCTCTATCCATTTACATGCATGCTGAAGTAATTTTTTTTTTCCTATGCTTTCAGTGCAATGGCTGGCTAAATCTCATCTCTTCACAATTGCTTCTTCTTCCAAGATGCTTTGGCCTTTTATGAACATCTGACATTCTAAAAACAGAAGTATCACTGTGTATCTACTATCAAGGCACATATTTATTTGAAATACGTTGACATCTTCACATTTTTTCTTTTGTGAGCAACAGGAACATGTTCATTTTTCTTAGAGGTCCACAATTGTGTATGATTGATATTTTATATTATATTGATGAGCATAATCATATTCTGTTCTATAGCCAATTTTCCTATCCCATACTTCTTCCTATACAATGTTATTAGAGGTTCAAAAACACTTCATAATCATAATCTGACCTACATAATACATCGGAGAGAGACTGTTTCAGAACTTTCTGTACCCAGTCCAGAGAGTGTTGGAGTTATATCTTAGTATCTAGAAAAAGAGGAACTTTTGCTTTCAAGAGTTTGTGATAAGAAATCCAAGAGCTCAAATGGTATTCCAGTACTTCTGTTTCACAGCTCCAGGAGACAGATCTTTTTTCTTACCACAGGTTAGCACTCAGACATGAAATTATTACAGAAGTAATAACATTTGATTAAAAAAAGAACAATGATTTCCTTTCYATGTCTTTCACCAGTTTGCTTTTACTTCGGTTTTGTTACCTTGTTGCATTTGATCATTTTGTTCCRAATCTCAAAAATTTTAAACATATGTATTTGCAAACAAGAAATGAGCAAAATTTCAAAAATATATAATTAATAAATGTGTGATACAAAATAAACACTACTGAAAAAGCTCTGAGAAAGATTTCAAAAAARTTTTCTTTGGCAGGCACATCTGCCAGTTCTTTAAACTGCTGCTAGAGCTGAGTTAGAGCGCCGTATGAGAATGAATGGTAAAAAATTACCTTTCTGTGGATAATGATTTCTATTCTGTGTAGCTCAGCTACACCTTGGCCCCCTCTTTCTCTTTTAAGGGTGCTTTCATCAGATGGCATTTTGTCCTCTTCCTATATGATGCTTCTTGTACTTCAACATCTAAACCATGTTTGAAGTTGAAGATAAAACAGTTTGCTCATTAGAAAAAACTTGAATACTATATATCTTGCTCTTTCTACATGGAAGAACACATCCTCACAAGGTGAGAGAAGATACAAGTGCTTACAGAGAAACAAACAGGAGAAAACACATACACGTATCTTCTCCCACAAAAGCTGCAAGCATAATTTCTCCATACAAGGCATACAAGGATTTCAGTGGGGACATGACATTATAATATGTATTCTGGGATAAACATAAAATGATTTTTTTTCCTAAAAGGTCAATCATATCTTCCCAATCCATCAAGTTTGTAATGGAGAATGAAAATCAGTTTCCAACTGTGTTTCACAGCATTTAGTCTATTAGTCTATTGCAGCCCTGTGAGAATATTGAATTTTGCTAAAATATGTCTAGTTTATATTAGAATAAATAGCTCCTTCTTCATAAAACAGGTGATTTCTAGTTTTTATCTACTGAGTGTTACATATTGAAGGTTTTGATTAATGTCTATTGTACAAACAAAGCATTTAGAAAATATTCCATTGCTCTATGAAAAAATGCATCATTAAATGCTTTTAAAATCATGCTCCCTGGCAGCAAATGTGTATGTGTAATTTATGAACTATTTCTAAAGCTAAAAAGGAAAACAGTATTAAGTTGYCAAAGAAAAATGAAAGACGTAAAAATCACTGAACAGAAAAGATTCTATTTTTAGTTTAAATAAAGTACATATGTACCCTGCTGTGTACCACTCTAATCATTGCTCTCATCAGGATGACAGGGGATGCCAGGAGTACAAATAAAGTTTCCAATTAGAAATTAAATTGTTATGATGGCATTTAAAGGCCATAGATCACTACAACTTGCCACCTCACTGTCACGTCCATGCATTCCTCCTCCTTTTATGCCTACTCGTTTAAATTCAGAGGTACACTGGAAGGAAGCATCAGTAAAGAANTAAAATAAAATAAAATAAAATAAAATAAAATAAAATAAAATAAAATAAAATAAAATAAAATAAAATAAAATAAAATAAAATAAAATAAAATAAAAACATATAACATTTTCCAGCCATTAGACTAAGACTCAGGAGCAAAAAGTAATAACTATACTATCGGTAGCACAGCCAATAGTGTCTTTTGGTCAATATCACTTAGGTTTGTTTTACCAAAATGATGAAGAAATGACTCATCCTGTACTGCATATTTAGATTATAAATCAGGATTACAAGAATAATTTAAAACATTGAAGTGCTATGGGCAATACATTTTTGATTTATATGAACTTACTGAGGAAAAAAMCCCAAATTATTCCTTTCAATACATACAAGCTACAGCTGAAGTAGAAGCAAGGGAAAACTCAAACTTGGACCTAATGCCACTATTCTATGTGTTCTAGGTTTTTGATTTCATTTGAGACCTGAGGCTGACAGTCAAGACACTCACGTGGCTCCCAAAGATTCAATGGCTTCTGTGCAGCTGATACAGTCAATAGCACCTCTGTTTTCTATTTCAATAAATGAGATTAAAAGAATTCAATTCTCTAGCCAACCTCCTGCAGAAGAGGCTTTGTAAACTGACAGCAGATATTCATAAACAACTAATTAAGAGTTAGTACCTCTCTACAAAGGTGAACTTAACCACAGACATCGCGCGCATAGCTGACCGCGTTGATTTGCTATGGATCCACAGAGTATTTTTAGAAAGTCATTTCCATTTTCAAACTCCATCCACTGTAAGATAGTGGTGACCAGGTCTCTGAAACTTGGACTGTTGCCCAGAGAGGACACAATGCACAAAATTGTGCGTGGTTGAAGAAATTATACTGGAAGCTAGAATATGTTCTTGATCAAGCTGTAAATTTTGACTGGCCAACTCATCAGAACATGCCTCTATCCTCCCCTTTAGTGGGGAGTGAAYATCACTTCTGTGTGCTGCACTCTACAGAAATTTGCAGACTTCAAAGAGGAAGACAATAACCTGTTTGTTTTTGCTGAAATTAAAACACGATTTCAGCAACTTGGATTTCAGAAACAAGTCTCCAGTAGTCATAATATTTTTTAAGATACCAGATGGCCTGCTCTCCTGGCCAGCTTGTTAGAAAAAACAAATGCTTGTGTTCTTAAATGTGCATCATTTAAGGTAGAAAATGAATATGTAAAATAAGAAGTCCTGGAATTAAATTCTTATCTCACTGAACTCAGTGACAATTCTGTCTTTGATTTCAGCAGTGTCTTTTCCCCACTGCTTTATTCCAGAGATGACAATATTAGTGTTTAATTCTGGAGATGACTTTTCACATCAGCTATGCGACTTCCTCACATTATCATGTACATGTGAGTGGCACTTTAAGGGCAGTAAATAACAATATGCTAGGAGYGGCAAAGCCTATTTTTTCTTGAATTATTATTCTGAGTGAAACACTTCATATGCATTTATTTTTCTTTMTTTTGCATTGGACCTACAAAAATACATCTGCTTTGCTCAAATTTATAGGACAGTACATATGAAGAAGTACAATTGTTGTCTGTACAAAAACAGCAGCTTTAAAAGCTTGCTGAAACTCATGTTTCCTTTCAGATGTTTCTTTAACAGCTTCCATATCTGACACTAAATTCATTCAAAGCAATGAGGGTTTTACTACCAAATCCAAGATAACCAGAGAACGGTCTAACAAATTTTGCAAGGAATCCTTRTCATTTTAACCTGTACTTTTGCCTAATAGGACACCTTTAGACAACCACCATCCACATTTTACAGTTGTGCTGATGTAGCCTTTAAGATGAGCTCAAAAGGGACTGCACTGTGTACTTACACAGAGATCTGCAGCCAACTTTGCTATAAATTGGGCATGTAATGAATGCATTACTGCAAAGCAGGGAAATAAAACCTATTATAGGCTAGAAATGAATCACTGCAATGGCAAATCATTTTCTAAACTACAATATTGTCTCTGCTATTACTTTACTCTAAACTTTAGTGAAAAGCAATTACTTTATTCTTTCTMTTTACTTTTATTACTGGTGATTCCTATGCTAATTTTTCTCCTCTATATTTYATTTGATTTTGAAAAGCTTTCTGGCATATAAGGTTCAACTGAACTGGTGATACTTCCCTGTCATTTTTGCCTCCCTAACCTTTTCCCCCCTTAAGCCACTCTGAGAACCAAAGTATTCCTAAGAGGCAAATAGCATGAACTCAAAATTTTCTGATGTGAAACTGTTACTTATTACAAGAAAGTGAGACAGGTCAATGCCCTCAAAACACTAGAATAAAGAAAACAATATAATGTCTTTGCAATTCTTCCTGTTTTAGTGTCAAGCTGCAGCTACTACTGTAATAATTTCAAGAAAAASAAATTGAATGCATTTGCCAAATTTTAGCTATTATCTTCCCTTGATAAACAGCACATTTTCTGCATTTGATTGTTTTCACTTGTGCTAGCTTTGTTGTTCTATACCAAATGCTTTGGTTAGTTAAGATCAGTATAAAATAAACCTTTTTTTTTAATGTTAAATATAGAAAACAGAGCTACCATCTCTAACCAGTGATCCGTATTGTGATTGACATATTATTTTTAGTAAGATGAGTTTAGTATCAGCTTTCTTTAAAACAAATGAATTAGTATTTTGCTGCTATAAATACACTTGATTATATGGAAGTCTGTCAGATTAAAGACACAGAAGTATAATTCTTTCAGAAAATTCGAGTCTTGTTTTAGAAATAAAATGAAATTTWTACAAAATATTGCATGGGAAGCATTCAGTGTATAATCATACAGATTATATACATTATATATATTATATAATATATACAGAATATTATATTCTCACAAAATGCACAGTTAGCCTTTAGTAAAATTCAGCTAAGCTGTGACTAAATCCAAAACTGCAACAAAATCCAAAAAATGTTACTTACTTCTTCCTCATTTAAAGATTTAGTACTCAGGTATCAGTAGATTAACACCTACTGTTTACTAACACAACTAACAGTATCATATGCTAGAGCATAGTGATTCACTGGAATTACAAAAACTTTCAAATGAAAATTCAGAATCAATTAATTTGCAAGGTTATTCAGTGCATGAGTCAACCTGAAACGCCAGGTCGATCAGGACGCACTGGCTCTGAATTGTCCAGTGTTTCTACAATTGCTAAGTGCTGAGAAGCAAGCAGCATTACTAACAAGAGGCAGAAGAGAGACCTTCACACAGCAGGAGAACTTTCCTTTCATTACATGAGTCTACAGATTTAATTATTCCTAAGGAGCAGGACACAGTAACAGCCATTCACACCAAATCTGCTGCAAAACCAAATCAGTATGCTCATTTCTGTAGGTGTTATTAACTAGGCCTAGAAATATTTTTTTTTGTGGTGATACTTTTTAAAAAATAATATTCCTCACTCTAATGTATATATAYACACACATATTATATATAAATATATAATATATATAAAATGCTGCAACAAGTCCAAACAATATGAATTGCAATATGAAACAAAGAAACAAAAAAGAATATGAAGTATAACAAAAAAAATGACAACTAAAAAATCACAACAAAATGATGCCCATGCCAAAAATCGTGGCTAAGTTGCCATTTAGTTCTGCTTACAAGCCAACATTCCTTATTTGCTCTTTAATTGAATGCACATCTGCATTGTTCAGTAGGCAGGAACTTTTCCTGGATCTGCATGACTATTGTCAAAAAYAGCAGAGCATTTAGTCATACTTTTCCCTACTGCTAATAACCTGCAGAATTGCAAGATCTTCTACAGTTAGCGCATCTGCATTCTTTATCTCTTTGAGGGAGGCTGTGCTTCCAAACTGGAGCTGCTGACGCAGTGCAAGGCTCTCCCATGCCCATGGGGCCTTTTGCTAATCAGGTTTCTGTGGGAACACAAGCTGTCCTGGGAAACAGTGGGAATCTTTGTTGATCTTGTTGTATACACAGAAGACTCTGGCTAAGAACTAGATGAAGTGTGTTCCTATTTGCTGCATTTCCATGCATCTTTCAGCTCACTTTTATAGCTGACTGCATACCAAGATCCAAGATGATGTCAGCAAAATTATTGTTAAACTTCCAGATTTATTCAAGTTACTGGCAAGGCAAGAAAGGCTCTATTTTAGTGAGCAGGTATGATGGACAATAATGCTGTTACAAAGGCTTTTGCATTTTTCCTGAAAAGTAATTCCAATGCAGTTTTGTTCCTGGGATGAAGACAGCAAAATCTACCTACAATGACAGCTCTCAAAGACATCTCTCAAATTCCCTATCTCTGGAGGTTCAAATGACRCAGAACTACAAATGCAAATTATAGTTTTTCTAGTGTTGAGGTAAACATAGAGGTAACACCCTCTAAAAAAACCCACAAAATGTTACAGGRAAGTAATGAAACAACTTTTATGTGKCTCTGTGGACAATCTGTATATTCTGAAAAATGAATTCAGAAATTGGTCCTTGTTTTGCTAAAATTTCCTAAAGTCAGTACCTTGTGTTTCCATGATGTTTCATGTTAGGTCTATAATATCAGTGACCTTCACTCCATCAGTGGCTTTCATTCCATTTATTTGGGGAAACTTAAGACAAAAGACAAATTCGAATATCTTGCAGGGGCGTCAGGCCATTGGTTTTGCCTCAGGACAGACACTGCAGCCCAGGTTGGAAGATGCAAGAGCAAATGAATCTGTCACCAKGGCAAGGATGATGGTACCACATCTTTCCATCTGGATTCTGATGGAGCTTAGGTGAATTAGAAATATTACAATATTTTTTTCAATGATCTAAGAGAGTATAAGAACCTAGTTAAGGTTTTTGTTTTTATGTCTTTTTATGTTTTTGAAAGTACAAATTCAGTCATAGGTAGCATTCATCTAAATACCATGCCAAAAAACAGATCTATTTAAAATTTTTAAAAATACTTTAAATTAAAAATCAGATTATTTTTATTAAATTAAATGTAATTATGTAACAGAAAAATCTTTAAAATTACACTGCTTGCAAAGAGATTAAATAAAAGACATTATGATAGGCAACAAGCCATGGGACGAATGACTGAAAATCAATATTCATTCTGGCCACTGGTTTAATAAAAAAGTAACTTAAATCCTAGCAACCATAGTAATGGCTTATATTTATAAAAACTGCATACCACTAATGACTTGTGGCTTATATTTATAAAAACTGCATACCACTAATGACTTGATTAAGTTCTGGTCAAGGCTGGCTTAATTGCATAATGCTACTAATGAAAACTGCAGTTTCATAAAGCAGTTTTTTAAATGTATGTATTTATCTCTGAATAATGACAGAAACTTGTTTAAATGCTTAGGAGAGTGTAAAAATAGATTCGAAAGCACCATGTGCATTCCAGAACATTAGTTCAATGTCAGCCTGAGAGGGAAATTTCATTCATTACTGACAGAAATGCACAGATGCTGGGAAACCTGTTACTGAAGTACTGCCCAGCTCCATTTCAAATAACTGCAGTGTGAGAGGGCACAGGAAACAGAAATATCTGATAGCCCTCTTAATAGCCCAAATTTAGTTTTGTTTTTTATAAATAATTKGAATGAGTATAGTTCTTTTTGCCAATTTTTGAAGGCTAAACCACCACTTTCACATTGTCTTCCAAGAGTKTGGGAAGCAGAGGTACCACAGGTTTTCCCTGTATTTCCACCACTGGATAAAAAAGTGTGACACACACTTTCTCAGGAACSACCAGAACCCTGGGCCACACACTGCTTTTACTGTTATGGATGAGTTCCAAAGGGTGTTCTTCTGTGGACTGGATGAGGCAGAAAGAGCAACAAAGACTACAAGATGAGCAGCGAGCTCAGGAAGGCCTCKGGATTTGTTTCTGGAAGGCAACTTGTGTAGAAATAGCGGGAACTGCAAAACTTACTCCAAAAAGCTACTTAACACATCTGATGCTCCATCARGTTGTCTTTCTAGGAAATCCAAGGAAGGAGGAAAACTGCAGTAGCTAACAACTTCATTTTGAGTCAATTTCAGACTTAGCAATTTTGGTCCATTAGCTTTTGGACCTTTTCCAATTATTATTTTCTTTTTGTGCCTTTTTCATTAGTATTCACTGCAATTTTTTTTAATGAAGCTCTACCCACTTCTCAGTAGCCAAGAACTGTTTGTATTAGCTTAATTTTTCCTCATTCTGACTAAAATCAGAAGTACTGAAATTGTAGCTTACTTTCTCTGATGATATCATCACACAGGGTTGAGGTAATCTTTCTAACACAAATCTTTAGAATTTTTTTTTTAAGTTATTCTAACCAGCTGGATTAATAGAATGTTTTAACTGAATGGTTTTATTTCAGTACATAGCTTTTTAGTTGCATTCAAACTCTAAAGAGCCATTATTAACATTTCATTCTAAAGAAGCAATTATTCCAGCATAGATGGGTGAGCAGATTGGAGAACAAGGTCCTTTCTAATTTGATTATACACGATGTACTCTGTGATTATGTTTTGTTCTGCAAGGCATTCAACCATGTATTAATAAGAATCTCTACTTGTTTTTAGACCCTAACAGAGAGTGCAGTCTTGTCTTTTTGAGATTTTAGAGGAAAKTCATCCATAAAAATTATAAAGTGCTGTCCTGTCATTTCTAGGGATGTGAAAGTACAGTCAGATTCATAATTTGTATTTTATGGCAAGTTATGTCCTGTCTGCTCTAATCAACATATGCAGGACTAGAGGTTTGTACCTCCTATTAGTATCTGCAAAATAGAATCTTCTCTGTCCCTCACTCTCCCTCCCTAACCAAGAGAGGTCTCCCTCACAGTTAACTTCAGTTAAGATTCAAGGCAGAACATATTTTGCTTTGATTCAGTAATGGAATATGCACCTTTGTTTTACTGTACTTCACTTTAGCTGTTATTTTAAATGAAATTGCTTCATAGAAGATCTTAATATTTCTGAAAAAGTTGGAAGACACTTTGGAATATCGCTTGAATGGATTTTCAAGAACAACTATGAGCATACCTAGAAACCTAGAGTAAATTAATTTTTAAATAGTGTCCATTAAAATGCATTTGTAATTGTTATATAACACTAATATGCACATTTTTTGAATCTATAACTTCTTTCAACCATGCACACTGGAGCATGACACATGGAAAAAGTAATTCCTAACTTGTATTGTCTTGTCCTATAATTGAGTCATTATTCTAGGAAAGAGTAAAATCATCTAAATTTGTTATCCTGACCCAATATCCTGTTTTAAAAGATGACTTATCATTTAAATTTAAGCAACAGTTTCATAAACCTCCAAGAACAAGTATATTTAACTCACAGTAAACTACTGCAGTGATCTGCATAAAGATACACATGGATAGTAGATAAGGAGTTACAGTATAATATATGAAGAGCCTTAATGTCTCTTTCTGTTAATAATATACTGTCTGTCCTTCTGAAACGTTTYAGTTGTAAACAGGAGTTCTGACATGAAGGGCAATTTAGACTATCCATCATGCACCCTCTCTTTTCTCTTTGGACGCTAAGTCTTTGAATGCTAGGAGCTGTACAGTTAGAACAGAGAAAGATTATAGGAGATATTTTCAAAGGTATAASGAGTTCTTAAGGACCTAGCTCCAATTCAGAATCAGTGAAAGCCGGGCACTTAATTAGCATCTAAACTTTGAAAATATCCCACTACTTTTCTTTTATGCAAGTCCCTTGCTATAGAAACAGTGTTGAACCAGAAGTCTATGTGAGAAACCTCATGCTGACCATGACTGCGAAACAGAGATGAGGAGTGGATTAACTGCATTATTTTACAAGATAAAAGCTTKGTCTCAGATACGTTTATTGCACTCGCTCATCAAATTAAAATCTTTACCAATATACTAACTCTTAGTTAAGTTTTAGTTCAGTCTCCYTGTGTTTGTACATATTGACTCTGAAGAGGGTCTGGAACTTTGAGTGCTCTCTTTCAGCAATACTACTTTATTACAAATTAATGTTGCTACTTGAATTAAAAAAAAATAGGGAAGGTTCATATATTATATCTATGTTTAAAGAGYGGTAGGGAGTAGGGAATGGCACTATGTATTCAGCTTGATAAAGTGGCTGATAAAGTGCATTTTGACGGATAAAAGCTGTGACTGATCTCACTTTATGGCTACCTAACAGCTACCAATGAGATGTCTTCCCTTCACACTTCCAAATCCCCCAATTTGAACCAAGACCAAGGAGTGACTTATTTTCTTTGATAACCCAGGAAGCCTGGATCTGAAAAAACTTCCAAAACACATCCTCAAGTGTTAGCTAAAAACATTATGCCTTGGAAGGTGGCAGATGGGGAGAAGAGAATGGAGAGCTTCAATACTCCATAGCCCTTCCAGTAGGACCTCTTTTATGTCTAACTGCAAAATCAAATTATCTGGATGACACACTGATTTTCTCCAGAGTTTTACATATGACTGGTTCTGAAATATTCASTTTTTACATTAAGTGATATTCTCCTATCCATTATCCCATGCTGTTTAACAATGACATCCCACTGAGTGATAATCCAATGATAATCCAATATGTATTCTATGCTACCTAAATTAAGTTTAGCCCACTGTAATCATTAACCTATGTCAGACTAACGTTTTATATTCTTATAATTTTCCTAATCATGTATCTCTGAGACTCTAATTTCTCAAATAAGTCAAAAGGTTTTTAACAGAAGATTTCTGCGTAAGTCCTGACACTTACAGGCAAAATTTTGTTTATATTATTTCTTCCACAGACAATTACTTCTCATAACAAATGAGAAATAATTTTGTTTCTCATGACAAATGAAGTTCATCAGTGCCTTCCTTACAGGACACTCTACTAGAAGGAATCATAAAAAAMAATGCTATATTTTTACATATACTGTGAAAAAGACTTGACTTTCTTCCAGAAAACATTTGCTTGAGCTAAAGTTAGGAAACTGAGGTACAAAGAAAGGATAGTTCAAGTTCTGTTTAACCTTAGGTCTCATTTAAACATTAGCTTGCAGGGAGAGTAAGGACTTAAATGGTAYCTGGATTTTAAGCTTATAGCTTTCTTACCTCCAGACCCCAAAGTAATATGTGTAGACACACTGGCATAACAAAGTTAAACGCTTAGGAAATTTGAGAAAATCTTAASGCTTTTAGAGAAGAGGTTCTCACCATTTTTGTTTCTCAGACTTGTTTGCAATTATTCTTCATCTTGGGTTATTAAAAAAAGCTTGTTTTCTTTTTGTACTTGTTTAGATTACTTTTCTCTGTGATTGCAAAAAAAATAAAAACATGTAAAATACAGGACTTGCAGTGGAAGGAAGTTAAAAACAAATAAAGCACAGGGACTGTAGAAAACTGGAAGTTATTTCTCAAAATCAAAAGATTGCTAATACTCTTGCACAAAGTGAAGATTCAGAAAGGAAACAGCAGTGCTCACAATGATATATACCATGGAGAGGAAAAGGCTCAATACAGAAGAGGTTTAACTGGAACCTGTGGGAAGATGGTAACTCTCATAAAATATGAAAGAATGAAGGATAAAAATAAATAACTGAAGCTACAAAGATCAAAACTAGTGTACAAAGAAACTCATTCACACTCTTACAACAGAAGGAAAGTATCTGCAGGCACGGATCACTAATCCTTTTATAAGTAACGTGTAGTTGCAGAGCTCTAAAATGGGAGAGAAATWGTTAATACCAGAGAGTAATTGGAAAGCAATCCTGTCTCCAAGGATGAGGGACTTCTTTACATTCCAAAGCAAGGCAAAGTCTGGCAAGACTGACACATGCACAACAAAACCCCTYGGAAGTTTCCCCACTCTAATTGGGAGCTGAGACCAGGGGGTTTGGGAACCACAGAGCTTGGTGCTGCAGAAGACAGCAGATGCTTATCCATGCCTGATTCATGCAAGGCCCTGGGAAGTAGTAGGTTGGCTACAGGGGGGCTTCAATGAAGCTTTTAAAARCAGGCTGTTACAGCTGACATGAGCACAACACTGCACTAATAACTGCTGACAGATGTACTGTATACTCAGATGYAGAGAGTGGGATTTAGACCTTGGCMATATGTGTTTTTTTATTCTAGAAACAGTTTTGATCTTCCATCCAAGGGAAACATTTATTTCCTTTCCTTTAAATATTATTTTGATTTTTTCACTCTGATGGTTGATTTGAAGTCTCTGGCYTTGTGCCTTGATATGACACATTTTCAGCTTGCCTGAAAAAAGCAGCTTATATTGAGCAATTCTGGCAAATTTATCCTACAGTCAAGCATGAAAAGCCAGGACTCACTTAATATATGCATCTGGTTTTAATCAAATTATTAAGACTCCCAACTCGAAGTTGGCCTGAAATTGCTCAAGTTAACAGCAACTACTGCCACACTACCTTTGCAATAATTACCTCAATTAAAAAAATTACTGTGATGTACCATAATAATTTCTTCTTTGCATTTGGAAAAAGAAAACAAAGGAAATAAGACACTAACTTATCCTGTGAAATAACTACAGGCTTGAAAATATTTTTGGTTTATAGTGGCTAMAATGATTCTGTTCTCTGATTCCTCAAATATTAAACACTACTGTATTAGGATGCCTAGTCTAGCACGAGGAGGAATCTCATCATTTACCTAATAGAATGTTCTGTTTACAGTCAGGGTTTTAAAAATTGCTTGTTAATTTGTATTCATACCCTTCATTATTAAATCYATCCCATTTGACCCCTCATAAGCATTGAGTGTCTCTTTGCTGGTATCTGACCCTCTCTCACCAGCCTTGTGGTCACACATTCTAGTCCAGCATGGACTTTTTGTTTAATTTATAATATATTTTCTAGCTCATGAATACTGYTACTGATCTTAATCTTATTCCTTTCAAAACATAAAAGTAACTGTACACCTTTGAAGAGCTAAGATGACAACACTGTCTGATCTTTGGATATAATAAAAATATTTTAAAGAATCATTTAAATGAAGATAGCATTAGCTTGCCAATAAACAGTTTTTCTTTTTAACCAGCAAGATTTAACACATGTATCGAATTAATACTCTATYGCAGCACACTTAGTGCACCTCCAGCACAAATTCGGTTTGGTTTCATACAAGACTTGCTCTTGAGAAGGTGCTGTATGAAACAACACCTCCAGTGCACTATCACCAAGGAACCTGCACAGCAAAAGTCTRCGTCTTATTTATCTTACCAAATCAYAGCAGAGTCTTGATAGATGAACTACATGTGACATAGTTATAATGATTGTGTTATAATGATATGCAGCTAGATTTCTTTCATCATATTTTTATACACTGGTATATTTTGCTTTGTAAGCTGGGTGGTAGTATTCTCTTCAATCCATTAATATAATGAAACTTCTGCTCCTCCCGCTTTACATTATTGGGGAAAAAAAAAGAAAAAAATAAATGAGAAAAGCCTAGCATGTGCACTCTCAGCAATGCAGCAGATTTTTAATGAGCCTCTTTTGAGAATATTTCTCCACAGGAAAAAGAAAGCTTAAGCTCAGCTTTGAAAATTTTTCCCTTAAAAGAGTCAATGCAAGAACTGAATCATTAAAACAGCAAACACAAGGAAACTCATTCAAAGAGCAGAAGCCCAGACCTAGATTCATGCTGACTTACTCCAGGTGTTTATTTGGCCAAAGCAYTTCAGCAGCTGCCATTAGAGATAAACATCTACCAAACTAACATATGGAAACTWCTTCTGTATATCCCACCATGCTTGCCAATAGATGTTTAGTTTTATAGTGAGACTAGAATACGTAGGATATGTCATATCTTTATCTGGAGATGGTTTGGGGATCTGTACCATACTACTTTCAGGACACACCAGCTGGCAAAACTCAACCTCCTTGACTTTGCTAGCATTAATGTTCACCTCTTAACCATAAAACTGTCCAGATCATCAAGAACTAAGATTTTTTCAGTAGTGGACAAAGAAGGAGATATAAATGTTTCTTTTTCTTTACTTGCTTTTGGATTTTCATGTTCCAAAGAAAAGAAAACACTGTTTTCTAATATGTCATGCACAGTGATAACAATTTATAACATTCATCTTAAGGAATAGCTTGTCATTCTTCAAGTTTCTCCTCTCCTTCCATTGCTTTTGGAAGAAAGATTCATTATTTACAGGAGATAAAACAAGAGACATTCTGCTGCATATCTCAATACAGTCATTAGCACTTTGGAGGAATGCATTGCCTTTTTTGCTGGTAGGAAAATACTTTTGYCTAAAAGATCTCAGTTCTGTAAGCTGCACTACTCAGACTAACAAGCACAACCACAAGCATTCGTAAAGATAGCGAGGCGCCTTGCTCATGAAAGGATGCACTCAGAATGTCTTGTCTATACTCAGATGTAATGAATGTACAAGCATGTGATTGCATACGGTAGACTTCATATTAGAGCTAAAATATGCATTAAACTGCCAATGAAAGAATGCTTTTTTAGTAGGAAATGCTGTTTCATTGAACACTTAGATTTTGTTTCAGAGGAAGACTCATTCTTTCATTAAATAAATTATTCATTTAATTGCATGGTAATGATGAGATATTTTCTAATACCCTGCAAGATATGTACACCCATTTGCCTCAGAGATTATTTTGGGTTTCAATGTCAAAACTCAAGTAAGTATTAAAAGCA
Source organism: Eudromia elegans (assembly GCA_003342815.1). Lineage (NCBI taxonomy): Eukaryota > Metazoa > Chordata > Aves > Tinamiformes > Tinamidae > Eudromia > Eudromia elegans. Next base: position 2,476,376 of record PTEX01000070.1, on the reverse strand, counting down.
TGAAGATGCAGGTATATTCAAATGCCAACTCTAAAGGCTACATACAGTTGTCATCATTTCTTCTTTGCAGTTCACCAGGAGAAGAATTCTCTGATGTAGGTCATACTTCCCTATTCCTGTCTCCCAAATGATATATGCTATAGCTAGCTATTTTCTATTTAGCTTCTGCTTAAAATAAATGTTATAAAATGTAAGAAACTTTTAACAGTTACACAGGCCGAATGGACTACTTTGTTCATATTGCTACAAACGTGTACTGAAATCTCAGATCTTTCCAAGAACACTGTCAAGTCAATGTTARTCCTTAGAGAGCAGCTCAAGAGGAAAAGATGATGAACATTATTTAGGTGGAGTTGTTGGAAATTTGTTTCTTGGAAACCTTGTAAGCCACAGCGCACATTTAGAAAACATCAGAAAACATTCTGTCTCCTAAAGGGCTGCAATTAGAGCCAGGCAACATGGTAAGCATACTAGGGGCCTTAGCCTCCAAAAGGGTTAGCATCAGGAGATCCCTGTCCCTGCAGAAGAGCTGTTACCTGTTCACAGAGTAGACTGGCATATTAAAATGTAATTTTAAAATTTTAATTTTAAAATGTAATTTTTTTATTTTTTCTAATGCATCAATGCATTTTTCTAATGCATCAGTGYATCCAGATGCAGCCTTCATTTCTCAGTCTTAAGCAATTCAATTCTGAAAATACTTTTTATTGTGATATTTTTGCACTTATCTATTTTGAACATGACCTTATGTGTCAGCTTGCAGTARCTTTGCAGTAACATCATACACTTACAATTGTTTAACTCTGAGTATTCTTTAGAGGTATTAATTTTTTTCAGGATTATTAGTTTCCTAGTAACCCTTTTGCTTATGTCTTTGGAGACCAACCTAAATTTTTCCAGTGGAAAGGAATCAGTTATTTATTGCTAACAGAATGGAAAAGGCTGGAGTTACCTTGACAAAACTAATGAAAGTCAGAAGAAAAGATAAGCGTTGTTCTTYTTCATATCTGCAAAAAAAGAGTATAGTCTGCTGAGTAGATCACTATCTGAAGATATTGGTCATTTCCATTATTTTCCACGTCTTCTCCAGACTTGGCCCAATAGCATTTATAGATTTTCAATTTACGATGACAGCTGATGGGTTACTTTCTGAAATGACTTACGATGTAACGTGGAGAAATGATACTTGTTAGTACAAAGGGATGGGGTATAAGGAACTCCAGCAGGCAGGGGAGGAAACATCTCCAGTTCCTTCCTCTTCATGCCTCTTCAAAAAACTCATAGGATCCTTCCYGAGTCAAATCCTCATAAGTCCATAGGGAATCTAAATTGATGTCTTTCAGACTACTTATTTGCTCCCYTTCATGTTTACTTGCTACTTACACTGTGTAACAGAGCAGCAGCATGTGAGGTTGGCAGCAAGGCTTTGCTCACACATTTAGAAACAGAAACTATCAAAAGAAAAACTCCCYAAATACTTTCCAGAGTCTAAAAAGCCTATAGAGTCAAAACGTAGAAGGCACTAATGTTGTTAACTATGCATTACATTAATCATGTAATGTAATGCTATAAGCAAGCATTACATTAATTAAAGTATAGATTAATTAACTCCACTTTCAGTGGAGTGTTTCTGCGAATGTATTTTGAAACGAGTTTATATAGTAGATATGCAAAACACACACGCATATACACACACTTGCATTTGATGAGCTCATACCTTTACCTTAAGCATTTCATGACTTTTCTTATTCACATAGAGTTGTTATTCACATACAGCAATGGCCTATGAGCTGGATTACAATTCCTGGAGCAGAACATTTCAATATAGCAAAAAGAAAAAAAAAGGAAAAAAAAGAAAAAAAAAACCTTAAATCACCCTCAGAATAAAATGGAAAAACTTATCCTTGCAGCAGTAGATATATACATCTTCTGAAGASAGGGACTGTATGTTCTATGTTTGGAACAAAGTAATGGACCTAGGGCTTTCTCAGGTGATAAAGCACAAGCACAGKTAGAGGAAAGCAGAATACTACACCACCAAGTTTTCCTCTTATACCTTTCAATGGAAAACAGAGTTTTGACTTTGGAGCAGCAGCAGACTCTTTGCAGACACTGCTCCCAGAAAGAGAAAACAGCACCCGCCCATTTTAATAGACTGCTTCTCTAAGGAGCAGCAGCTAGCACTGATCCTGCTCCATTTCAAAGACAAATAATTCAAACCTTCACAAAGAAGAAAGCAGCTGCTGGAACTGTTAGTAAAGTATCTTCAAGCAGATTCCAAAATACTGGTTGACCCTCTGCCCCTGTTCTGTTCTTACTAGGATCCCCCATCATTATTATGTAGGAGAAAATACTGCAAATTGTTATTTTGTGCTGTRAGCACTGATGTATGTCTGCCCTGCTTTTGGATTCATCCTGTGACTTGTGACTTTCCCAACAGGAAGCAAGAAGCCTAGTCCTTCATCRCCCAGAGGGAGCGGCCTTTGCCAGGTACTACTAACACTTATTGGTGCAAGTATGACAAGTATGCAGAATCTCTGTACTGCAGAGAAAGGAGGAGTAGTATCATTGTTGTTATTCACTTTAATATTTAAACACTCTCTTTATTTTTCCCAAACTTCTGTAGAGCAATGGAGGGATGTAATTTATGCCTGGTAATTTTAATATATCCTATGCTAATAGGAGGCAAAGACAGCTGTTAAAATTAATAACTCTGTGTTTGAACAACTTATCTTCCATATACACCAAGTGTGCTGCAGCTGGTTCTTTCTATATGTCTTGCCTCTGGCACAAAGTCACTTCACAACAGAGTATTAATATGAAACTTCACTTCTCTGATTTTAAAAATGCATATTGGAGGAAACCAAATATGATGAAAGTAGTATAAAATGCCATGAAGAGTAAACRAAAGAAATAGATGACATTTAAAAGTAAATGTTATTTTGTTGGCAGAGCTAGATTAGAAAGCCTGTCCATTGAGTATAAGTGAGAGAATGAGAAACCGAAAGAGTGAAGTGCACCCTTCACTTTACCAACATGTAAGAGTTGGTAAAAAAAGATAAGAGTTTTTAGAATTAGGACCTGAAATAAGATTTTCTTGCCCATATTCATTCAATTCTCAGATGGAGAGAATTTTATACTTAGTGACTGTTTTCTTGCTTATAGAGTGGTAGGTGGTATATGGTAGGTGTCAAGAAATGCTTCCAGCAGTTGATTCAGCCAGGGTCTAGCCGCTACAAAATGTTTTCCCAATGATATTKTTTGTTTAGTTGGTAAAGGACTATTAAAGTATATTTTGATTCTGTAAAAAGCAATACAAGTATTTGGCTCTGCATACACTTTAAAACTCAGGACATTTTGTAGGGAAAACTGAGGGACAAGGTTATCCAAAAAGTCGAACTACCCATAATACTGACAGTGAAAGCCTAATATCGGGCTTCAGGTTTTGCTAGAAAGTTTGGGCACACTTACTGAAATACTAAATTCTATAGACTCTAAACATTCTCTCTGTGCTAAACCCTAAACCCTTTGTGGTATCTGATAAAAATGKCTGAGACTTCCTTTTGAGCCATCTKAAGTTTTATCTATACTGCATTCAAATAACACTTAAACCAAATTCACATTTCTCAAACTCCACTACTAAGGTGCTGTGAAGCAGTATCACTAAGTTTAACAGTTGAACAGAAGGTATCTTTGGCACCCTAAATATTTCAGTATTTTCRTCATCCTGAATTATTAGCATGAAGCTTCTTCAAATACATGATATATATAAATGCTTTAATAAGTGGACATTACCTACTGTAACTCCATAAGCTTTCTGTAATGCAGTAAAAGACAGGAAAATGTCCTGGGAACTTTGAGCCCTTAAACACCAGAAGTTTGAAACAGAGGAGCTGAGCCTTCTCACATATTTGTTTCAGCTCGTACCCACTTCAGATTGACTGACAGTTTACTTGTCTGAAGAAATTCTGTATTCAGCTTCATATTTTGCATTGCACACTTCTATATCAGAGAGCAACTGTCTGCACCTTGGTTGCAAAAGCATACCGAGATCATGTCATTTGATACGGCTTTGTCCTCATATCTCCACGAAGTCTCAGCCTCTAGCTTCCTAGCACTGTCTACACTATTTTTGAAGCTCACTCTACCTGCTAACAATCTCTTATTTCAAAGCTTAAATTTCTAGTCATAACTCAAACTAATCTGCATTTTTTTTCAATGCTATCCACCTACAGATTATAAAAGCTGAGAGTTCTGATAGAGGATGAAAGCATTAATAGAATTTATTTCTATCTGCCTGCATAATTTTGGGGCAGCTATATTGCACATACCAGTGAAGTTGCATTTTAATTATAAACAAAGCTCCAAGACTGGGCTTTGTAGGGTTGTGGAGTTATTTAGCAAATCTATCCCTCATCTATGTGAATCAGGAAGATATCCTCTTAAGAATGAAAGTGACCTTCATCTTGCTAAGAATGAAACTATAAGAATTCGTGTGTTTTAAAACCTGAGTTTACACTGGTCAGTGCTTGCCCATAACAAGTGTATAACTATGATAATGTCAAGAAAAATCATAATATACAAATTGCAAGATATGTCCACTTCACACAAATGAGCATTTAAGGCCACAGTTCCGATGCTAGAAAACACTGTAGTGACTGGCTTCCCTTCTGAAAATCGGTATATTTCATTTTCTTTATAAGAGATTCCCAGGGAAACAACACCAATATGTCAGATTTGGTATCTCAAGTCTGTCACAATTTGCTCAAATGGTATCCTTACACCACAAGATTCACTGCTATGGGAAAACGTTTTTAAAAACGACCCACATCTTTCTTTGGATACTTTAAAGATTTRTAGGGAAGGCCTGATTGCTCATGTATTGCTTTTTAACAAAAGAAGACCGGAAGTCACAGAAGGCATTCATTTGCCTAYTTCAGGAACAAACAGACTGTTTGCAATGTAACCATCTCAGCAACACACAAGACTTAGTTTCTGCATTTCCTCTGGGTGGAGAACCTTAGAGGAATATGAAGACCAGACAAGATACTTCTGATAGGCCAGAGGAACTTCTTTCTTCTGATTCATGTCTATTTACATGTATCAAAAATGGAACCCAGGAATCAACAGAAATTACTTTACTAGTTCTGTAACTCTTAATTTTCTCTTGATTGCATTTTGTTCTTAAGGTAATTGCACTGAACTGAAACTTTTTTTTTCTTCTATTTGCAAGGTGAGCTGGTTAAAAAGTAGCACTAATCAAAAATAAACTTCCAGATGTCAAAATTGTTCACTGCTCCACTGCTCAAAAAGGAAGCATGAACATCTACTTTCCTCCATTACAAGTTCTATCCGTGCTCCTATCCCAGAGTCTACCTAGAAGAAAAGCAGTGTGGTAAAAARGGGAAGGAATCCCAGGAAATCCATGCTGAAAGAAAATGACCAAGAAAAATGAAGTAATGGCAACAGATGGAGACAACTCATGTTGATGACTTGTTACACTGCCTTCTGCTCCAAAGAAACATTCATTGCCTACCTGCGGGCCAGAAAGAAAGCATTTCTTCAACATACAGAGTGTGAAATGAAGGGATAAAAAGGGAAAACTAAKGAAAAATAAATTTAAGAACTACTTTTTCTGTGCTCAGGAACAAAAATGCAACAGAGACTTAAGTATTTTTCTTGATTTCTTTCTTTTCTTCTTTTCCAAAGATGAAAACAAAATGGAAATATATTATTTTGTCCCCTACAAGGAAAATCAATTATTTCAGTCATTTTTTTTGAATGAGCAGAGGGGAAAGCTGAATCAATCTATCCTTTTCAAAGCAATACCAACCTATTGGTTAAGTTAAATGTTATTTTCAGCATAAAATGAAGCCTGAAGAACCATGGTCTTTAAAGAAAGTTTCAGATTCAAACAGCATCTTTCATTTACTCAAGTAAAAGAGCCTAAATTCCTTTGCAAACTCTTTGAAATGACTTCAATCACCCCTGACATGCAAAAACGTTTGACCTGTTGGCTGTGCTGGAGAAAATTATCCTGTATATGCAACCATTTTATAGCTAAATACAGTCTTATCACATCTACTCCARCTGTTGGTGCACACACTATCTGCTATCAATGTGCTCTGTACCACAGTGGATTGGATCAATGAACAGGATCTCATATTGTAGCTCAATAAATACATGTAAATTTATACTTTTAATCAGTTAATTGCAGAGATAATTGTGATAATCAGAATCTAAGTCAAGAAGAAAAAAAACCCAGACTCTTCACTGTCTGGATATGTGCATGCATGATCTTTCTAAGATCAGTAGAGTCAGAGAAATTGCTTACTGCATTTTACGCAGGATAAGCTTCTTAACTGCTCACTGCAGATTATCAGATAGAAAACATGAGGCAAATGAAGGAGATAAAAAACAATTCTGGCATAAAAGCTAAGAACAGAATTCATTTTTTGTATAAGAACATTTTTTGTATCTCTAAAATATAACCTCATTTGTAAAGTGACAAAACACCTTACACAGAACAATAAAAATAATCATGCTATTTACTTCATAGTGATATCAAATCAAACAAGTATAATTTTTCAAAATTTGTCCATAACTTGACGTACAYTCCAAAGGGCATAATTTTTTGTCACCGTCTTTTCTATGCCTCACACTATGGCAWTACCAAATAATTCTAGCAGTTGACAGCTACTATGGTTGAATGAACCATATTGGTATATTTCCASTGTTTTTAATTCTATGCATTATTTGTATAAGCATCATTTGCATCATTTGCAAATGTTTGATAATGYTGGTTGTTTACAAAATTAATACAAAATTTTCTATTTTTATCTAACTAATTACCCAGATGCATATTATGAATATATACGAACATTTGGTATGTTACATGTTTAAAAGTATTTTGATAATTTTTACTCACTTGACCATAAGTTAATTATTTCAACATATATTTCATATTATCAGGTTTAGGAACAAAGGAAACATTGAAGCATATCCTAATAAAATTACTCTCTACACCCCAGAGKTACAAGGTTTCAAAAATGTGTCCAAGGTACTAGAAACAACTTCTGTAGCTTTATGAAARGCTTGAGTAGCAAGGTGACTTGCAATCTTGAAATTATGTCAGTATAATCAAGATAAAAATGGATAGATATTTTCAGGCTGAATATTTCTTCCATTCATAACACAACACATGTAAGCAGAGAATAAACCAAAATAAGGTATCAAAGACAAATTACCCAAATAAAAATGTAAATCTCTGAAAGGATCACAGTAAAAAGCAGAAATAGATGGGGATTCTATTAAGTGGAAACATTGATTTGCAAATAGATGATTTCATATTCCAGCTTAACAAACAAAATCACCCCATTCTGATTCAGCTGTTTTCAGAAATAAATATTGATTTCTGAGAAYACTGTAAATTAATGAACTGTGAATGCTGACTAGAGACTGGACATAGGAGGAACATTCAGAAGAAATTCAGATGAGTATCTGCATACTTATGTAAGGAAATAATTCAGTACYTTCCCCTAAAGACAAATTATGCCAATTTTTAGTATTATGAATTAATTATATTATTGATTAATGTTAATTATATTAATTCTATCTCACATGCAACATCTTAGGAAATATTCTCTGGTCAGAAAAAGAAAATAATTTTTTTCCTTAAAAAAAATAAGAAGCACCATAATTGTGCACTGTACAACTGGCAAGCACATAGATTGCTTCTTGCTGCATCACGGAAGAGAAAAATGAAAAAGCAACACTATGACTGGGATGAATCTCTAACTATCTTGATAGATGACCAGTTTCAGACTAACAAAAAGTCAGAAGTCAAAGGTTTTTGACTCTTACCTGTGTCYGTACTGGAACTGTACCTGAAGTCAGGTGGCAGACAGATGTAGCCCCTGTCTTCATAAGAGTCCTAACAGAATCAGTCTCCCAAATATATGTGCACAAAATTAAAGCATTCATTATATTCTATACAATGAATGGAGAATATTTCTTTTTATTTTAGAGACATTCTCTTGCTCTTTTAATTTTATATTCATCTTTAATATTCATTCTTCAGGATAGGACACTCACAGAAGATGAATGATACAGAGGGTAGGAATTTGCCTTAGACTTTGGGGCACTGGCTCTAGCCAATGCTTATAGCCAGAACTATAGAGAGACTTAAACAAGATGGAAGAGTACAGTATGAGGTCAAAAAATAAGAAAAACAGATCATATTCATTTAAGATCCCTTTATGCAATTATAATTAAATATTATATGCAATTGATATATTTTGTATACTGCTGTGTTCAAAATGGCTGCATCTTAGCTATTTCAGAGAGTCCACAAACATTGTTACAGAGAGATTAAGATCTATGCTATCTATTAAGWTTTTAATTTTTCATCACCAGGGTTCATAGTGTGAAGCTTGTGACTGCAAACAGGGAGAGATATGCAAATAAAGAAGCTTTAAGAGGAAGTGAGATGAAAAATTATCCATTCCTCTAAATAATTTTGCAAGCCAAATGACCAAATTAAAATCAGGAAGCAAATTTTGTTTCATGGCAGTAGAAACAGTATTTTTGCATCCATTTCCTGGGATAAGGTAAAGRAAATGCCAACAAATTTATCTTCTTGAAGCAGACACTCCAGGGAGGGGGTTTCCAAGCTAATCTGGAACACAGTGAAGTCCTCTGCATTAAGCCATGCTGTTCAGCTAAAGCAAATTGCAGAAAAGAGTTGTTGATGAAGGATTTGATCCCAGCTGAGATATTTTCTAAGTACTCTGGCAGCTTTTTATCTGARCAGAACAGTAAGGCTTGTTTGAAACAAATTACGAGTAGCTGTTACTTTCCATTTAACACTGTAAATCTYTCTAAACATGACTGAAGACTTCTTAGCATAGTCTTCATTTTTTATAGGTTAGCTTTGTTTTTACCTTTTCAATTTTTTTACCATTAACAATGATTTCACATGGCATTCTTTTCTCCAAGGTGTGAGGATCTTAAAGAAGACTTCTCCTGCAGTGCTAAGCACTTCAGAATATTATCAGAGAGATCACTGGAGCATGCCTTCACTAATATGTAAAAAACAGGTCATAAAGCAAGGGCTGACATGGCTTAATCTCCTGTAAAACCCTAAGAGAAGTGAATGAAATCCAAGATTCCTTCTGTTCAGCTTAGTACCGAAGAGAAAACCTGATAAATCCGGAAAACATGGTACCAATCATACTGATTCAGGACCTTAATTCCATACGAAGTGTTCAACAACTGCTTTGATGGGTAGGTCTTACTCCATTTCCTTCCAAAACAAAAGCATCACACCAAAGACACAAAATACCACAAGGGAGATTTGTCAATGGATTTTCACCAAACAGGCTAAATCTCATCTTGACAAACTCTTGCTTGTCTACTGTGCATAGCAGCGAAGTGCATTAGGGTACCAGAGGCTGCAGGGAGCTCCTCCACTCATAGGAATTCAGCTGGCTGTGCTCAAGGCTGTTTGATATGGTACAGACACCTGATGTAGGTGAAAACTGTTATGCAAGCTGTTAGATGAAGAAACAGAAAAGAAGCCTCAGTAGGGGTCTGCTCGCTTTGCTTGGGAGCTGAAACCCTCTCCCTCGGTCCCTGCCTCAGCTACACTGCAGCCACACTCAGGACTACTCATGTACCTCACCGACCCATGAACTTTACTTCTTGACCTCTGATCTGCCCCATCACTCTGGACCTCCCTGGCAAACTGGACTCCTGGCTGCAGCTGATTCCTACTGGTTACATCAGCTGGATGTGTCCTGCTTGCCTAGCTTGGGTACCAAGGGACYGCACCCTCCTCAGGGAGGTGACCGTCCCTGCCTGCTTTGCATAAGGCTCAGATCTAGCTTTGCAGGGCAGCTTGCCCTGGCTGTTCCCTGACAGAGCATTTTTACAGCAAGCAAAAATCTTGTGATCTTAAGGCAGCATTTCATTTTGGTCATGGCCCACTGGTTGCAGTCAGAGAAAAAGATTCAGCATTGACAAACTATCATCATCAGCAAACACTGACAGAAATGTCCTGGCAGGTAAGCAGGTTGCTGATACTCTGGGTCAGATCACTATCTTTCCCTAACTGTATTATCRCAAAAATTCAGAACGGGATCACTAAATTTATTTATTTATTTTTTGGTTAAATGTTTTTTGACTGTATTTGTATATGTGAAGATCTACAGGAAAAAAAAAAMCAACTTACGAACATATCCCACAAAATAGCATAATTTTGTACTATACAAGAAGTAAAACCATCTCTCTCTCCCTCCCTCTCTTCACATGTAAATGAAATACAAATATACAAAGAAATACTTCTAAATTTCAAGAAGCACGTCTGAAAATAGCTTTTAGATTCTTGACTTTTTTTAAAGGACAGAGATCATTCAAAACTTCAAGTCAACAATACATCTAGGAGAAATTTCTAGTGGCTATTAAAGTTTAGTAAATTACTCTCGTTAATAATGGAATGAATAAACGTGTTCTGTCCTTTGTTTGCAGGGTCACTAGATTTTGCTAATGAAAATTATGTCTTTATGTATCTCACTTATAAATAGTTACTCATTAACACATCTCAGTTACGTGTTTTGAAAAGGGAGCTTCTGTGATTTGAATATGAATGAAAATGTTCATTAATACTGATCCTTGCTATACAAAAATATAACACACTGGAGTTGGTATTTATTGGCAGAAATAAATAGATACCTCAAATAAGCGCTTTTAGCAGGATAAATGCTTACCACAGTCAAAGTGCASAACTCTCACTAATTTTATAATCAAGCATGCAAAAAAAATAAAAAAGGCAAGAAACAGAAGGTTAACACCTTCCATCACTATAAATTCAGATTTATTTTCCTACTAATAAAACACATGCATAACCTTCCCTTGTTTAATTTATGGAAACTGAGATCTTATGAGAGGCAGAGGGAGAAAGAGATCCTATGACTTTTGTGAGGAACCTAAGCTGTCCATACCACAGCAATAGGTATCTTTGCCCATACATRTTATAGGAGTGAATCTTCTGAAACACAAAAAGACTATGAAACAAAYTGAAACGTGGAAGGATCCATACCAGTTTTCCGGAATGCAAATTATAGTATTTAGCATTTTAAGTTGAGGGAGAAAGGAAAATAGAAAAACCATACACAGAAAAATGTTCAGAACAACAAACCAGCTGCTCAGTGTACCCCTGTAGGCAGCTTCTTGCCTCGATGCTTTGAGTTAAGCTTATGTCTTTCTGAGTTGCAGCAACAGAACTGCCAACAAACTGCCCAACCTTCTCTAGCTACTAGGAGCCTCCTTCCACAACCAGTGAGACTTGGCTATCAGCACCAGCCTCTGTGCAGCAGCTACTGCCCCTGCCAATGTGCCTACACGGGCTATGGGCACATCATCTGCACCAAGGCAATCTGTGAAACGCGAGTATTGCCGGGATTTCTTCTTGCTCCCTTCTCCCCATAGACAATTAACTTCTATTCCTTTAAATCTACAGGATGCACCTTATTTCAGTTTATGTACCTTAAAATATGAATTACTGCTTATAAAATTACTCTTTTGAGAACCGCACTTAAGTGTTAATTATTAGGAACTTCTACAGCTTTCATTTAAACAGATGGAGTCTGATCTATAGTGTCCCATTTGTTTTTAAATGTTAAAGCTCTGATATTTTTAGTCTTATATTTAAGAATAAACTGTGTATATATGAGTATCAAAGGCACAAGAGCAGCAGGTTAGCATTCAGCTAACTACATTATTTGGCCTTGAGAGTCCCACTGTAAGGAAATTTGATGCATGAGCATTACAAACACAGCAGCTTTGAGTGGTCTGTGATTATCCCAAATCATAGAACATTACCTGAACACTGCTAGAGTGTAGGCCCCACAGTGTGATCTAAGTTGATGTGGCTACTCCTATGTCACTATGCATGCATTTTCCTATGGAGATTGAAGGCTGGATTCTCCTCTCCAAAGTCAGCAGGACCACACTAATTTACAGCAGTAGAGGATCTGGCTCTTAACAGATCTCATTTTTCCTTATCCTGTTTATTTATTGAGGCTCAATGGCTGTAATATCTTCTGTAAATGAAAATGCACTTCTAGGCATAATAGAAAAACTCAAACATTGTTATTACAGCTCAGATGCCATATTCAGCAAGATCAATGTTCATATTAAGATGTTTGTTAATAAACCACCTAGACATGCAGCTAATTTATGCTTCTCAACTCTTGTGGCAGCCACTGCAGTTGTCATAAAATACATAGTTGTACAACTTTTCTGGTTAGATTAAAATCATGAGCTCATAATGTATCAATGACAACTTTATACCTACRCTGATGGTCGCAAAACAAAGACAGAAAATGCAATTTTACAAACTCTGTTGTATTTAATTAAATAAAGAAAAAATAAAAACAAGTGGAGCTAGTACATCAATCTCAGCTGACTTAAAAAATTCTGAAGGTAAGTCAAATTCAGTGTTAAACACGTTAGATCTTCATAAGCCACGAAAAGAATCTTGTTGATTGGAATCCTAATAGACAGATTAATCCATGTGTACCTTGCTGCTCTAATCTCCATTGCTTGCCCCCACTCTGCCACTCCAAATACTATTTTTCAAATTATAATTTGACACCTAAGTGATTTTTAACCTTTTCCTCAGCTAGAAGAATCAACAATCACAAYGTCGCTTTAAATCTTATTTTGTTAGCATGCATCTTCTTAAGAAATATTCTGCCTACATTAACGCAGCCCTAATTACAGAATTAAAGAGGTGGAGAGATGAAATTGAAGGCAGAAATGACYGGGCTGCTTTTGTTACAGGTCTTCAGGTTTTCTATACTGACACCTGAATTATGGATTCAGCAAATATGCATGCCAATAATGAAACCCGAGCAATTACAACTTAGAGGAGGCTGTAGAAGACAAGACCATCTACAGGCTAAGAAGAAAGCCTATTAAAACCTTACCTCAGTGATAGGAGCTCATTATTGAAATAGTTCAAGGGAAAGTTTCACTGTAATCTCTCTCAGAACATTTATTCCAAATATTCACTCAGTGTCCTAGCCTAACTATATCTGGATCATTATTTCTAGCTTGACATTCTCTTTTAGACCTCAGATGTTGTAGATGGCTGATGGCTAAACAGCACCTGTGACCTGCCCTACAGAGGATGTCTGGTCAGAAGCATACAAAATTTTTCAAGACTCCAGCTTCAGAGAAAAAAGCTTGGATGAGAATATGGTCATTCTGGGATAACTTACCCAGAATTACAGATTTCAGGAACACTCTGCCTGCCTAGCGACATTGGTATTCTGCCAAACGCATCTTTCTGCCAACAGCAGCAGTAAAATCCATAGGAATATCAACGAAGCTACAGGGTCTGCTCTATTCCTTGTTGCAATGCTTATGAAACAAAATCCTACACGTTTTGTACATGGAAGCYGTTCCTACTGCAAGAGAAGGGAGGACCTAGTCGCAGCATCCATTGGTACACTCCCCAACACAGAAACAACAGCACCAGTAAACTCAGCTGTTTTGTTTGATTTTGAGACTGCTCCCGTTTGGTTTACTTGAAAATCATCTGATATATCACCAAATTGCTGAGAAGACTTRAGGTGGCTTTGAGCAAAATTCTATAGCAAAACCTAGTCTCTGATTTACCTCTACCTTTGCCCACATTTGTCCAAAGGAAAAGATTTCGAAGATTTTAATTATTATGCAGTCTGTTTCACAGAACACCCCAAATACACCCACGAAGCACATGAGAAATTGTATCTCACAATTATCTGGCTGAATACAACACTGATAGCACCGAGTATTGCTGTGCTGGCATGCACTTTCCGTTAGACGCCTTGAGACTCGCCTAACCTGGGCAGCTTCTCAGTCCTCCTGCACGGAGCTGTAGCCCTGCCTCACTTCCCACACCGGGCTTATGAGCCACAGTAYAGTACTTTAGGGAACCTAAAACATACAGCTTTGAAAACAATATCCCTTGAAGTGAAACGAATCTAAAATATATGATTTGCCTATATGTTATATACGTTGTGAGGTTTCTATTTACTGCATGAACTATTTTCTTGCGGAGGCGCTGGCAGAAGATTATGTTTAAAAAGAATCATGCTGTCCTTTTTTAACAGCTTGAGTTTCATCACATGAAAAACAATTTTACTGTGCTGGTGCTGCCTCAAGTTTAAATATCCAGTGCCATCTTAAAGAAAATAATTAGAGCACTTGGCTTTTGAAAGCTGTACAAGCCTAAATCTCTAATTTGTTAATAAGGTGGTACAGATCTTCAAATTGATGGGATGAAGAATAGCATTTTTCATCATTTGGGCTAAGTTTTTCTTTGCCATTATATACAATATTAGTCCTTCCTTAGGCTTTTAAAGAAGAAGAAAAATTTTCAGGACTTTTCCAATTATTCTAAGGGTTTGTCCTCATCCTAATGAAATCAATGGCAAATGTCCCACTGCCCTCCGAGGCCTAGGTAAGACGACCTATAAGCAGAATTAACATGATTAGAGTTGCTATAATGATTTTATCAACCCATTAAATCAGTAATTTTTCCAATCATGTTAATGAGGTATGTGGCTGAAATATTATCATAGTTTTAATTGTAAATACCACCCTGAGATATTCTACTTACTTTTCTTTATTTAAGAAAAGTCTCTCCTTTTCTTGCCTTTCCTTTTCTTCTGGATACCTCTATCCAAGTGTTTATTGTGTTAATCTCATTGTGAACATGTATCTTGTTCAAAAAGAATATTTGTTATGGATAAGACATATTACCTATATATGACATATCCTAATACTTTTTTTTTTAAAGGAGAATAAGTATAACATTTCAGCTATCAATACAACATATGCATCATATACATTTTCCTGTTATGTTATACATGGATATTGGGTCTTTAGCTTTTATACTAGGGAAAAAGAATTCAAAAAAGAATTCAACATACCACTGCATTTTTATAACACTTGTACTGTTCCCATCAAATAAATCTATGTGAAAGTCTCCCCTTTTTACAAAAAATCATTATCCTTGAAACTCCTCCTTTTCATTTCAGTGCAATGCATCCTGGTTTAATAAACAATTCTGCTTTTACTGAGAGGATTTTGACAGAGTAATGCAACTGCTTTTGTTTGCCACCTAATTTACCACTGGATCAATAGAGCGAGACGTAACTACTACTGGTATGAAAACTCTCAAATTCTAGAGGAAAGGGAGGTTAAATAGTAAACATAATATTTCATTGGCATTGATCTCAAAAGCAGACTGGCAGTATAGCTAAAAAAATACCTATTTCCATATATAAATCTTACCAAACTTACAACGGATGTGTTTGGCTATTTTGCCTTGAAAGAGTCATTCCTTTAACGCTGCAACAGTTAACCAACTTATAAAAGATTAAATGAACCACATTTTCTCTCAGTTCCTGGCACAATGCTTCTTGGTGATTATCCAGACTTGACCAAGTTATGGGAGTGACTGATTATTTTGCTCTCTATCTTACACAAGACGATATTTAAAGAACTTGTGATGCATCTCGGATCACTGATGTTAAGAAGATTCCAGGTAACCTGGATTTATTTCATTTACTATGATACACTGCCAGAAAGCCTCAAGCATATGAAAAAAAATGCACAAACAACAATCTCCAATTCTGCCAAATACACCAAAATTACTACAATAGTTTCCTTCTTTAAARGACTGCAAATTTTTGTGTGCCCTGCAACTAAGAGACACTGTGTTTTGGAGCATATGACTAGGCCAGTTCTTTAGATAATGTAGACCCCTCTCTTTCAAACTTGAATTACATATACTTTTTACTGAAACTGGAACTAACCATGTACAAAACACATATCACAGCTTACAAAAGTCTGCATGGGAACTTGTTGGAAAAAATATCTTTTTTTTAAAAAAAAAGAAAAAGTTCCTTTCAAAGAGTCATTTTTCGAATCTCACATCCTCAAACCCTTACAACTATGGTTATATTTTGACTCCGCTGACATCWTTGTCAATGGATCAAGCTGACACCCAGCCACAGTAGATCAATCCCTCTGCTGTGCTGATGTCTAAGCTCTCTGGGAATGACTTAGAAGACTCTGCATGGTGCCYGGTGCCACAAGGCACAAATTCCTCCCTTGTACCATTCTTCTTTCTACAGTTTTGACAGGTAGAGAAAAGCCAAGAGTCTATGGCAACTCAGAAAACAGCAATGARGGCAGGATGGTAATTAAAATCCAACTCCTTGTGCAGATATAGCAGAGTCTTCAGATGGCTGCTTGATAAATTCCTACTGTGCAGTTAGTTCCCTTGGAGCTTAAAGTGCTGGGAAAAAGCCTCATGGACTGTTTGGAAAGGTTGCTTTTGTAAATACGAGGAGAAATTGAAGCAGAACAGCAGAATAAGAAAGAAAAGACTAACTATATTAAATACGAATATTGCATTTCAAATCTTGTTATTTTCCCATATGTGTAAAGGCAACATATTTACTACTATGGAATCTAACTAACCATGAAAAAACAAGCAAGCTCACAAAATATTTTGACAAATCAGTCTGTGATTGTCTGTGAAAACTATTTYATAAAGCTTTGCATATGAAGTTGGTTTCAGGTAGTTATCCAAGCCAGTTTGTAGAATTTTTCATGTTTATTGACCCCAAATATTTCATACTCAGGAATCAGCTAGAAGTGTTTATTAGGATAAAGATTTCCAGTTCCTGTTACCAATTAACTGTCTCCTATATGAACCCAGCTTCAGGATGTGTAATGCTTAAAACAGTTTACAGCTATAAAACAGCAGCGTGAATGCCACTTTTGCAAGGAATGACATACTGCTGTCCAAAGAACAGCAGAAAATTCTTTAAGTCTCATATTTGTTGTCCATTAAACTATTGTGCAGACTGATTTTAAAGAACTTCAACCTGATCTCAAGAGTAATCTGGGGCAAGCAAAAACTACCCAGAAATTAGAGATTCTTTAGCAAGTATGTGGAAAAGCCTTTGTTTCACTAACATTTGTTGAAATGAAAGAAAAAAATCYACTAGCATTTTGATATAGCTGAGCATTGGTGATGTAGAAGTAGTTCTCATCTACTGTGGAAGAATTACAGATTTTAAGAACATTCTTCCTATTCTCATCTATCATATGGTATGGCAGTGCTATTGATCAGACCTTGTCTTCAGAGTGTTTGGGACAATTAAGCCTTGCACCCAAAATATCTTTGTCAGGGGGTAATGAATGAATTCCGGCCCCAGTGTACAACAACTGAATCCTACAAAACCATTTTTTTAATTCAGTGTACYGAGAACAACTGGACTGCATTCCTGCTACACTGTGGTAACTCTGAAGTCCCATTAAAGCATGCTAAAAATTGGATCCATGAAGCAATGTTTTCAGTGGATATGTWAGAAAAACCCCACTGAATTGTACATACATTGGCCAGTAAATGAAGACAAATTTCACATGTTTCATCATCTATCACTTAGCATATACATTACTTATCATGGTGTACTAACCATAAATAGATAYTACCTGCCAATTGCTCTCTAGTTGCTATCTGCATTTCTCTCAGAGAGCAATTACAGTGCTAAGTGGTAACATTTGGGTCAAGTTAGTGAATCATTCAGTGTAAGGTATTACATTTGTCTTCTGTKTGTCTGTGTCCAGCCCATCTATTTTTATTATTAGAAGTACGAATAAAAAGAGATCATTCAAAAGAAATGCATATAAACTTTGCTTAAGGCACTAATGGGCCTTTAACTTTATTTTTGTGCTAAAAATTTGTTTGCAATCCTGTTTCCTGATTTTGGCTAGGTTTTCTGAAGAAATATTAAAAAAAGTCATCTTGTATTCAAGATTTCTCTAGCACTTTTTCTAGATTAGAGACGTATTTCATTTATTCATATAGTTATCAAAAGTTCTGAGGATTTTTCTGAATTAAATTTTTGAACTACATTTTGTCATTTCAGAAGAAAAACATATTCTTCAGTTAAAAAAATCTTTTTAATTACCATAATGAATTAAACTTTCTGAGAACTCAGATTTTTTTTTTTTTTTTTTTTTCCCCCTCAAAGGCGGCTTAGCTATACTTTCAAAGTTGGGAGACTAATAACTCTCTAATGCCTTGCAATAATGACTTGATTTGTACAGTTCATATTCACTGGCTGTGGTCTAAGTCTCACAGTGCTTAAACTTCAGCCATGTAGGAGACTTCCAGGTCTTGCAGCAATATGGAATCAACACCAGATGTCCTGATCACAGCTTAATGAACTGCTTTGCAGAACTGGCTTTCCTGCCTTTCATACTTTCAGCAAAACTGCTACCTTTGTGTCACTTCCTTGCAAAGTACTTGAAGTGAAAGCTGTGACATAGATGGCTTTAATCATAATTCATTTTATTGGGATGATAAAAGAGAGAAAGCAAGTAGCATATACAATTACACACTCCCACTCTGATTTTTTTCCAATTCACTGCCTGGTAGACGTCCACAAAATTTCTAATTTCAGAGAAATCTAGCATAGTATCTTCCTCTTTTCATTTCTAAACAGGATCAGTTGATTTTACTAATTAATAATTTCAAACTTAATTACATTTTGGTGGGCAAAATGTTGACCAAAACGTTCTCAAGACTGTATAGCTATATTCTCTTGTGCCTTAAAGCTGCTGTACAAATGTATTTTTTTCACTTARCAATTTTACCACATGCATTAGGAAACAGTTAGCAATTAGAACTCCCCCGAATTAAATTTCTCTTGGTTTGCAATTCTTAAGTAGTGCTTCACTAAGTCACTGTTCTCCCTGCTTATTAACAGCTTCAGAACAATCCCCTTTCTTAGGAGACCTCAGGACTTGCACCAAAACAATTTCATGGATATGCTGAAAACGTCAGCAAAGCCCCATAAAGTCTACACTGCTGGTTTACGTTAAAAAGGAATTTAATATTGGTATGGTTGTTCAGAGCAACTTTAGAGGCACTGCTCCCATGGCCCCCTCAACCAAATAAAACAACATTTAAGAGAGGTCTGTAAAAACCTTGTTTTTCTTAAACTGTTTACTACTGACATCCCCGCCTTGAGGTTCATATAGAAACAACAGTCCTCTTTGTAAACTATTTTCARCTTCTCTACTCAGTCTTGGTACCTTGTTCCCATTTTCCCAAATYACTGGAATAGCCCAAGATCTATGCTGCTATCATTTTAGTAAGCACTTCAGACTTAGTAATGTTTATAAAAATTCTACTGCAGCTGTTGAAACTCTCCTTTACTTAAACTAGAACAAAAAATGCTATGTTGCAAACAGTAGTTTCAGTTACTCTGTTGTTCATTTTTTATATGTAAGTGCATTTTCCAGGAGTTTAGTTTAATAAGAGCTAGCTCAGTTAAAATTTTTCAGCAATTTAATTTGCTTCCAATGCTGTATTTCCAGTTTTATAGTCAGATCCTTTACAGCGATTCTAAGCATATTTGTGTCGATATTTTAAAGCTTCCTGTATTCTAAAAGCTACCAAAGCAGATGATGTATTATAATGTATTTTAGAAACTCATCAATTTTTGATAAGTGTTTCCAGAAGTCTATTCCCATCACTCTACATGTAATTATCTGCCTGAGGCCACCATTCAGAGCTGTACTATTTTAATGCATGTGTCAGCATGATTTTTCTTCTTTTTGGCTGAAAATTCTTTTTTTTTWTTATTAGATTTCTTTTTTTTTGCTTAGTCATCAAAGAACAAGATGTTATTAACAGTCATTCTGAACAGCAGATCAAGAATTACAGCACTGGAGTTTTTGCTAAATAATGTTTCAGCAGCACATTCAACAAAGCACCTCAATGCAGTAGGTAAAGAGGAGGAACCTGAGAACCTCAAAACATCAGAAGAATGATAGTTCTAATTACTTTTCATTAGATCTTATTCTCCTAAATTACTGAATCAAAACAAAAAGAGAGACTGAATTACTCTTAAAAAATACTCTTTGCATTATGAATGGAATGGTACTACTTCTACCAAAGACTTTAGCTCAGGAACTGCACATGTTCACGTAGAAATAAAACATCAGTAGCATTTTTAAAATTTATGAATGATAATTTTAATAGATTTTGTATTTTTCAGGAAGGGGAAAAAAGCCGTCTTATATCTCAAAGAAGGCCAAACAATCAGGAGACTGCAAAATGTATGGTGTCTCAATTACCATGAGATATGCAAGAAAATGCAAAGATATGCAAGATAGCAAGGTAGCAATCAACAAAATGCAAGATAGCTATSAACATAAACTTTTAGTATTGATAAATCCTACTTTGCTGATATGATTATCCAAAACTGGGGAAGATCAACACCATAAGAAAAGAGGAAAAAAAAGTACACCCTGAAGGAGGAGGGTGAGGGCAGGTGGAATGGAAGTAAAATCTGAGCATTTGGGAGGAAGAGTAAATGCACAACAGAATGATGTTCTTAAAAAGTAAATAAATGTCAAGTTACAGTTTTAGAAAAAAATATCTAGACATCACTACTGAATAAGAGATTGCACCTAGAGAGACAGTGACTCTGATGGTCCAAGTGGACAAGTTCTAGATACAATATTCTCAAAACCTGGCAGTAAAAAAATGACAATTTACAAGTAGGCAGAAAATAAGAGAATGGCAGTAAGAAGGTGATTTACATTTTTTTAGCATCTGACTGCTATATGAAACTACATATAGGTGAGGCATCTGTATATTAGCAAAAAAGTAAAGTTAGACCATGATGCAGAAAATAGATTCTCCAAGAGCTGATTAAAAAAAATCTGTAGAGACTTAAAATTTTATAATTATTTACTTCACCGAAAAGTATATTTAGAAGCAATCTTATTACAGTATTCTTTGAGGAAAAGGAAATACTAAAGCTCTAGAATTGCAGAAGCATAAGAAGAACCAAATGATGAAGCCAGAAGATCCAAATAGAAAATATGGGATACAATATACGTGTGATGAAAAAAACAGTACCAAGAACAATGGTAAATTTTCCATCTTTGATGTCTTTAAGTCAAGCTTGGACATCTTTCTGTAAATCCGTATAAACTTAATGGTGTCAGCCTTCATGTGTGAGTAACTTAACTGAGTTCATGCTGTATGGGTAGTAAAAGCAGGTTGTACAAGAGTCCTGTTAGCCTTAAACTTTATGAACCAAATGAAATCTCCTGGTTTAGATTCCTCTGCAACATTTATGAACTTCAATTAAATGACATACTAATTAAAGCTCTATGCTGTACATCAAAACCTGACTTTTTAATTTCTATAATTTAGGCAGCATTCAAGAACATTTAAGACAAATACTGGGTAGAAATTAATTATCTAGAAATTAAGAATGAAAAGCCTTATGAATGAAATTGATGTTGCCATGTGCCACATGACAGTGTGAAGTTGCTCTTTGAAATGTAAATAGAAATATGCTTTATATTTCAAAAATTACTAGTCTTAAACTGGGTGTATAGAAGGTATGACATTAATATAAAAAAAAAAGACCTTGTCTTCTCCCTTTTTTTCCTCACTAATAAGTCACTAAGAGGTCTGTACAGCAGACTCTATCAGTCACATTACAATATATCATACAGTGTGGTAAGCATGGCTGATACAATTTAATATTAGATGTCACAGCCATATATATTTCTAAGATATTTGAGAAGTCAAAAGACCAGATTCATATCTGGTAGAAAATGATTGGCTTATTTCTGAGAGACTACAAGTACACARTTAACTGCCAGGACTCACCACGACATTTGATCCCATACCCTACATTGGCTGGCCTAGTGCCTGTCCCTCCTTACAGATATTTGATCGGCCATGGAAAATCAGCTCCTAGAAGAGCAGCTGGCTGAAACTGACCAGGGCAAAAAGTAAAATGGTGCTGCTCAGAAAACCAGATGTTTCTCAAGTTTTCCCAAGGCTTACAGTTTCTGTTTCTTAATTTAGTACACATGTCTAGGTCTTATTTGGGTCCTTGTTAAGCCTGTCCAAAACACACTATTTTCCTAGCTCTCAGGTATTTACATTTCCTTTTCCTGGTTCAGGGATGAAAGAATAAGAAGCTGAGATTTCATGCCATCACGAAACCAGGATTTATCCAGGACCTGAGTTATGCTAAAGTAGACTAAATCACAGGCGTAGCTTTAGAGACCTGCTTCCTTTTTACTTAAAGCCTTATAGGTCCATGAATTTTTCAGATATTCAATGTCACTTAGCTATAAGCATCAACATTGCTCAACAGAAGCATCTCGCCTCTAGTTTTGCTCTTAGGATTCAGCTCTGCTGTGTGTTTTTTTTTTCCCCCCCTCAATTCTAGAATTAGGTAGTGTATGACAGTATTTTCCACAGTGGGTTTCAATTTAGATCCATCTTGAAGATCTTTATTTTGCAAAACTGTTATTTGTGGCACTTACATTCATATGCAACAACCCACAACAACATTTTCAGAGTGCTATGTAACACTGGTATCTTGTTTTGTCTTATCTGTATATCACTACTTATCAGAGAAAAGTTGAGGATCTTGACATCAATTCCCAATTGTGCAAGCAGTCCTATTTTTAGTTTTTCTGCCAAACAAAACTTTTAGCAGGTCATTGCTCCTGGATCTTAAAATTTAACAGTACATAAAAATGCGAGTTTGATTCCATCAGGTATTTTATATTCTGTCTTGGAATTTTGTTAGCATTTCACAGAAATCTAGTCTATTGAAAATTATGCTGTTAAAATGACAGCATGCTTAGATGATAGAAACTAACATTGTAACTTCAYTGTAATACAATGTCAGGCATTAGTATATCAGATATAACATATTTAGGAAAAATAATTTCATATATACCTTCATCAATTAGTCCTACTAGATTTTGCRATGAGCTATCTGAGGAGACTAAGTTTGGGAAGTTTATCTCTGTTGTTAGTTTTATTGTTTCCCCATGAGATAAGTATATAGACAAATAGTCATGGCTGTGACAGAAGGTTCTATTAGCACATATCACAGAAGGTTCTATTAACAATTTTGAAAACGAATGTTTCAACATATTTTACTGAATAAAATTCATCTATTTAAGTGATTAAATCTTACACTCAAACATATAATCACTATTTCTGGACATTCTTGAGGTGCAGTAGCTGCACTCTATCATGGAATTGGCACAGTCAAAACGCAGTAAGTGCAAAAATGCATTTGTACAGAATATGAGACAGTCTTAATAAAATTCAGCACAAACAGCATGTTCAAAATAGGAGACGTATTTTCTTCCTCAATTAACAGCATTTATATAAACAGTGAATTGTAAATTGCAGCATGCATATTTAAGATAGAATGTTAGTCACATGAAAATGAATGTAGTTTGACCTAACTTTCTGCTTTACTTATCCATTTAAAATATCCTTTTATATGTGCCTCACAGAAACCAGTTGAGTAAGGTTTTTTTGTTGGATAGTTTCAAATAGACTAAAATGCACTTACGTTTCAGCCATTTTRTTATAATTTAATCTCCATGCCATGTGCTGGCGAGGGCTGAGGGAAGAATCTAAGCATATGATAGAGGTAAGTTACCCACAAGAGAGAGCCATAAAAGAGAAACATACTTGTAGTTATATTCTGAARACAAGGAGACTATTATGGTAGATTCTGAATTAAAGACTATTCCAGCTGGCCTAAGCTTTACCGAGCTTTTAGTGATTTGAATATATATGACTCTCCAACATAAAGCCCAAGCTGTTTCATCTAAGCTTTATATTCAAGCCAATTYTGTGTTTTCTGTGAGAAGGAGCAAAAAATTCAAAGGCTAAGGGTAAACTATATGCTAGTTTGATTTTTTTTTTCTTTAAACTATTTCTAAGAATCAGCACTTACAAATTCTGTCACAAGAAGTTATTTGAGTCTTGTCTTGTGCAATATATTCTTCAGTGGAAAGTGTTCAATGTGTGTGCAATATATTCTTCAGTGGAAAGTGTTCAATGTGTGTGCACTGCTGCAGAATGTAGATTTTAAACTGCTAGCAATCTGAGTTCACATTACACTTGGAAAGACTTACTTACCAGTGATGAATATAAGATACAATAATATATATGTTTAAAAGAGAAATGACTTAAGTCAAAAAATACTGAGGATTTAGAAGAGTATTTACTAATATAGCAAAAGATAAAGATGCCTAACAGAGACATCAGGGCTATTTCTCAATGAGAAAATGAATGAAAATAGTGAGAACTTAAAACTGCAGTGAAGTTGAACATCTATAAGAACCTCTCTTTCAATCAAAGATACTCAAATCTTAAATTACTAGCAAAAATATCTTGAGTAAATACTTTTCATGCTTTAGAAAGCAATCTAAGTCCATCTTCWTCTCTGATTTTGTCTCAGTTTTCCATGAAGATCACGCTGAACATGTTCTGAGCAATGGGTTTACTACTGTCAGTTGACTTGGCATGACAGGAATGCCATGACCGTATTTAGTCAAAGGTATTATATATCACCAAGGGCGGCTTTGCAAGGCTGGCATGGATACAGAGATGAGTAGTTCCTTAGCACAAGTCAAAATTGTTCTCCAGTTGCTTAAGGTTGCACTGGACAGGCCAGTCCAGAATCAAAGGCCATAAATTGTGTCTTTGATCTCTAACCTGAAATTACTGGATAATCAATAGCAGCAGTTTGACCTTGCAAAGGGCAGTACTCAGATGAAAATAATGCATGGCTTTGACCATGAAGAAATAAAAATCATTGTGCATTTTATGACAACTCAGGAATCCACATTTTGTTAATAGAAATTTGTCATACAAACTATATCACTATTTCAATACAAATCAAATAGTAAGATTAGGCTGTTAGGGTGTCATCACATACTGTGTTTTTAAGAAAGCTCTAACAGTACAATTTTGTTACAGTTCAAATTTGTATCTAGTCACAGAGTTCCCTCTTATCTGTATATTTTAAAGCCTCTATTATCCCATACTAGGCTGCCTGTTGGATAGATCCCTGGTGACTCATCCAGTTTGGGGTCCCAGGCCAGCTCTGAAGACCAACAGATGATCTCCTTTCATTAGGACTTTGCATCTTGCGGAATCCTTCTGTGTATTTCTCTTGCTGCCAGAATTGGTACAACAACTGAGTTTTATTCACTTTTGACTAGAGACTTTGAGCAGAAGGGTTTGGACGAGAACTCAGAAACACCCACATTGCATTTGCCAAAAGAGCGAAGGAACAAAGGATGGAAAGAAATATGAAACAGGACCTAGTTCAAAAAATACAGAGAGTTCTGAGATTGCTCCTTTAAAGTAGGAAAAAGGATATATTTGGATCGGAAGATGTCTTACTCTATTACTAAATGAGAAAACATCCAAAAAGTTGATCTACATTCAAGTTCATCCTCAGCTCTAGGACTTTGCTACTTCAGTAAGAAACTGAAGTACTTCTTCAGTAAGAAGTAACACTGTATTGACCTTACCTGAGTAGAGATAACTAATTCTGAATATTCTGGCTTCCCTTTACTGACTTTATCTTATTGGATGCCATATGAACTATACAGAGACAGAATTTTAAATGAAAATTAAGTAGTGTGAGATGAAACAAGGATAAACACAAAGGGATAGAGAGATATAAGCCATACCACCCTGACTCTGTTTTAGGAAGATACATAGAAACACCTTCACCTACATTGCATTGCAGCTAATCTAAGTGCGTACCAGTGTAATGAACCCAAAATGGAAATGTCTGTACTTTTTTTTTGTGTGCCAAAGTAGTTACCCAGAAAAGCAACATCTCAAACTTGCCTAAAACTTCACCTTCAAGAATGTGCTCAAACAGTCAAATTCAGCTACTGACTAATTCCAATGATTAGTGATAGACTAAGTAAGGATATAATTAGGATGTATTTGTATGCTATTATAAATAATGAAAGTTTAAAAATAGTTTGTTTTGTTTTTCTATGTCTTCTGGTAAAGTTCCAAGGATAATTCAAATTAAATATGTAATTGTGTATTATAAGAAAAGAAATAATTATTTTTATAATAGAAAACATTTCTGTACTACGTGAAAATTGTAGAGCCAATTTTAACTTCATTAATCCAAGTAGTTATTTAGCATAAATTAATTCAGCGCCCAGAATTTAGAAGTGGCAACTAATCAATAAAAATAAATGAATATTGATATTGCAGGGTTTTTACAATATTGTATTTATGGTGCCCCTGAGGCAAGTTAGACATTCAATTCAATAAACTAACGCAAAGGCTAACACCTTGTACTCAAAAAGTCTTGGTGTCAAGGGATCAGAGGAAGGAAGCTAAATATTTATTCTTGTATGTGCGATGAGATTGCACAACTTTTTCCTCTCACTTCTATGATTGAACTTGGGACATTGATTACCTTTCCAGTGGAGTCCAAAGCCATTTTATAACATTCATTCAATATCCATACATTAGAGGAAGGTTTCCTTTTCTCTTATGTTTCAGTGTTGCAGTACATTGTTCACTAAGGAAGATAAGAAAGAGAAAACATTCACTTTTTAATTATCAAGAATATAATTCTTAACACTTTAAAAGCTGCTGAACTAACTGCTTTGCTTTCAGAATAAAAGCAGATTTTTTAATAAAGTCAAATTATTTTCAATAAATGGATGTAAATATGATATAATACACAAATTTCAATAACATCAGCCCACAACATTATCTTGATCAGAATCTTGATTAAATGCTATATTTTTCTTATAAATATAACATAGGGTGTTGATTTACTCACACATATGTTAAAAAAATACCTTCCATTAACACAAATTTGTGTGTAACACTCAAGAGCTTAAAATTTAATGGAAGGAGTGGCACCAATAAGAGCTTTGGTTTGTTTATTACATAACATCGAATATATTATGGTAGAGAAAGTATCATGCAAAGCTATTTAGGCTACTAAAACCAGCAATAATTAAACAAAAATATGTAAGTTTATATATACATACATATACATATTCATATAGAGCCCCCAGGCAATTTGGTCAGCAAACCTTAACAATCACTAGTCATGCATTCATTAGCTAGTGTCACAGAATTGGATTTACCTAGAGGTAATTCTTCTATTATTATTTTATAAATAGGCTTGATACCAGCAATTTTGCTCTCTTAATTTTGATGTTCATTGGAATCTGTCCTTAAAAATGGCATTTCTATTTCAATGAAGATTTTAAATTTCAGCCTGGAAATAGAAAATAATGGGGGCAATAAGAATTCAGCCATTGCTCAAACTTCCAATATTTTGAAGATACAAGAGCTGATTCATTCCTAAATGGTGATACAGAAATTAAGATTGATGATTAACTATTAGAAGAAAATAACTTTGAGTTACATGCAGTGGCTTTTAATTGCATCATTTAAATTCTTAAGCATTTCAATTTTATATTCATTCAGAGCTTTGCATAATTAATTTGCAGATTTCCAGAATGCACTAGGATGAAACTTTTAAATTGATAGATGGTTATTAATGGATGCTATAAATATATTATTCATTATTTTTGGTTGTCAATGTAAATTGCATTGAGTATTTCTGAATCAATATTAAATTCTACCACATCCCCTGAATTCAAAAGCAACATGGATTCTCAGTAATAATTTAAGTATAGACGACTTCAGACGTCTTCAGACGACTTCATTTCATAACAAGTACCCTGCAACAAAGCACCAGAATATATCAATACCAGACTTCTCTAAGTCAGCAGGCTCACTCATGCAAATCCACTTTCAGTTACCTGACCTTTTCAAATACCAGGGCGGTTTGTCTGGTCCAATAATGCACAAAAAAAATTCTTAAAATCCCTAATTAACAAAGTGATACCTATAAACTGTAGGGTGACTCAATGTGATGATAGGAAAATAAAAAAGAACTACATTTATACCAGGAAGGATTAGAGAACACACATGAGAAGATGGCCATAAAAAAACGCTCATATAAGAATTCAAATAAGAAAAGGAGGATAAGTTGAAGATCACTGCACCTTCCTTGGCTCTTCCAAGAGCTACTGGCAGCAGGTGACACAGATATTCATATGCAATTCTGATCAGTTAGTACTCAGGCACACTCTACATGTCTCTCAGTCCTTCAGCTGAACCCATGTTAAGCATGGCTAGTCTACAGAAAATAAATCAAGTATCTTAAGTAGCTGACAGAAATAATGAAAACATTCAAGCAAAGCATAAACTGTCTTTATACACAATTAGAACTGGAGAATGTTTAAATACCAGTTTACTTAAGATATGCAAATGAGTAAGCAGAGTCACATCTAAGATGTACTTCCAGAGAGATTGAGGACACAATCTCCAAGACAGATCTAGAGGTACAGGTACATAAACATTGSCAAAACTGCTCAAGAAAACCTCACAGATTGCCTGAATGTTGTTTTTCATTTCAGTTCATTCAGGATAGCTATTTCAAATGGAATTTTTGATTCCTAATACAAGGGATTTCTAGGTTAGGAAGTGTCTTTATGGCTTCTAGGATGAAGTCAGAACTGATTGCTATGCCGTCCCAAGGATCATGTTGCATGATGATATCAACTTTTCTTTCTATCTGAATCAAAAAGATCTCTATTAAGCTGAGTCCCAGATGGCAAAATCCTTTAAAACTGAAAAAAAAATCTAAGATGTCTAAATGCCTGAAGGGCTCATCCATTAGGATTTTTTAATATRCATTTTATGATTCTGTCACATACATATTAAGAACAAAAAAGCCACTTATTTCTTAAAATCCCAGTCATTGGAACACCCAACTTTACAACAACTTAACAAAGTGCAGAATACAAGTGCACAGTAATCTTTAAGTTTAAACTTAATATTTGTTATATATAAAATACAACTTGCTTGCATTTTCAGTAATTTTCATTTCTGGATTTTATATTTATCTGAATAACCTGATACTTCATCAAAAATGTGTTTCATTTACTTCTGATGGAATAAAACATTGTAGAAATGCAGTTCAAGGAGATGTTCAGAGGTAGCCTGAAGACTCAAGCCCTGAAGTTAATTATTTCCAGCTTTGTTAAGTAGTACTAATTAAGGCAGGGTTGAAGGCAGACATATGAAGCAGCGAAAACACATGACATTTTAAAAGGATATGTTTGGAACTGATGCTTTCAGGCTCTCAGCTGGGTGACAGGAGGACAGTCATCCCTGTAGAAATCCTTTCTTTCRGTAAAAGAATGCAGAAAAGGAAAATTGGCACAGAGATGATATGACAGTATAAGAAATACACTGATAGGACTTTGTAAATATTTATGAGTGATTGAGAAAGTAATGCAAAACCAAGCTTCACTATAAGAAGTATTTGACAATCCTTCTATATCACACAGCTTTGTGCAACAAATGAAGAATYATGCTTGTTGTAATTATATCCCCAGTTTTCTCTTCTAGAAGATGGCCAAATATTTGCATGAACTTTTACTTTCTACCTAATTAATCAGTCGGGCAGTTCTGTAGGCAGGTAACTGAAAAATGAAGTACTTCAGAGATTCTCCATGTGAATGATGGCCCAAATGCTCCAGTCGCAATGAAAGCTTTTGCCCTTCAGTGGCTTGTATATCTTTTAACATTCCTTCATGGATAAAGGACTTAACATCAAAAATGATGTGGTATTTCTTTCCACTTGTGTATTTTGCTCTGTTTATTA
>PTEX01000070.1:2415404-2446602 GCA_003342815.1 Eudromia elegans | reverse complement strand
CTGAGTCACAGTTGTTAGCCTGGGCAGACTAATCATATGAAGCTGTACAGTGTTGGAAAAAAAAAATGTAAATAATTTATTCAGTGGTAAACTATGTTCTGAAACCACCTATCAAGCAAATTTAAAGTGTATTAGAAGTTTTGCTTTTTTTTAAAATTACTTATAACTGAGTCAATGATTCCCGAAAGCTTAATCTAAAGTTCTTTCTACTTTTAGGAGGCCATCTTTTCAACTGTTAATATAAAATGTAAACATCRACTTTCTTGTACGTTCAAGCTTTTTTTTCATGCATATATACTGGCCTCATGATGCCAAATTCATTCTAAATGCATTTTTTTTTATAGTTTCCAACATCTTTGCTAGTCATGCAGGCTGATTTCTCATTCCAGTTCCCATTGATGCATTATATAAATTCCCTTTCTCTTATTAGCAATGTAAAAACAAAAAGCGTCTTGTAACTATAATCAACGCAATATATCTGAAATTTAAGCCTGTTCAATTTGTATKCACAAGCTGCTCATGGTATTCTATATTACAAATGTCATGAGATCCTTCYCTTTCCACTAGATGCAAATCATACTCTTGACCAGGTGGCTTCTTCTTTAGGAATTGTTCAAAATCAGTAAGAAGCTTTTAGTTAATGTTCTAAGTCACTGGAAATACACTGAAGTTATTTAGGATGCCACGACAGCAACATATAAACAAAAAGTCTTCTCACATATACAGTGAACTTCTTTAACAGTGAAGAATCACCAAGTTTTTAAATAGCCYTGTTGTTTTAAACTAGAATTGCCATCTGTTCTCTACTAATTAAGAATGCAAAAAGARCATATTTCACAGTTACATCAGCACACAGTAAGATTAAATTGTTTAAATKACTAGGTAAAAGCTTCCCATACTCACACAACGATATTTCCAGCTGTGTTTCCCATGTTCATGACATAAACAAGGAAAAATGATACCCTAGATGTCATGAAAGTTTTACAGTTAATAAACASTTACTTGTGTCTGCTATTAAATAAAATTATCTGTCAGTTCAGGGCCACAGTGCCTCTGAGAGGGCATCATTTTCATCTCGGGCCTGAATTTTAAACATGCTTTTAAATTCAATCAGTTGTTTAGGCACCTTAACTTTATGGATGCATTCTCAAGCATGCTGATTTTAAGGTACATCACAAACACTTAAACAATATAAAAGGAAAAACTAGAAAACATTATTGCTATATCTAAACCATTCCTTAAGAATTTAACAAACAATAACTTTACTTCTACTTCCAAAAAGTAGTTTTTTAGTTCTAAAGGACACTGACTGAAATATATGAAAGGTTTCTTATGAATTTATGAAAGATTTCTATTTTTGTGTTCAACATTAACTAGATGGAATAGTCTCCAGCGTTTTAAACTCCTCTAACTTAAATGTGGTTGTCGGTTTGTGTTTGTTTGTTTGTTTTTAAATAAAGCCTGCCCAAAAGCTCACTGTGCACATGAAAAGACAATATAAAGAACAAAAGTTTAAATTTAAATACAAAGAAACTTCATCAGTGAAAAGAATGTACAAACCAATTTAAGTTTCACCTTAGCTAACACTGAAATTGATTATGGGTAACYGACATGTATCAAATTTACTGAGATACTATTTTTATTATTCCAAGAAATCCAACAGGTGCTGAGGAATCTTTCGGTCAGAGAAAGGCATCTGGCTGGTGATAACCGTAAAATGAACTATTTCTGTGAGGAATAAAATTGAGAGTTGCTGAGTCTGAAAAAAATCACAAATGCAGAATATGATGGGTAAAATATAGATAGGGAAAAGATGCCTTCAGGCCTACACAGACTGCTACAGGTTCAGGCTGAAATGAGAACAATTACAGTTTCTTCAGGTAAGAACATCTGTAAACCATTTCTAAGAAAGTTTACAGGATCACAAAGACTTCTAAGTGTAAATCAATCATTAAACGTGCAGAAGACTGATAGCAAACTAAGTATTAAACGAAACATTATTTTAGTTATGCAAACACTGCATAAACTAGCATTCAGTGTACTGAATCAGATCTGAAGAGTCGCATTGCAATTTTACCTATTTCTTCTTTTTTTTCCAAAATATGCTTCATATTTTAAAATTTATAAACTTATATTTAAAACATTATACAAGCCAATCCTTTCTCTTCATTCTAGAGCTGCTGTCCTGTTTCCATACTGCACTTCAAAAATTACCTGTTGTCAAAACTCAAATGCAGTCGCAGCACTGTTTTGAATCAGACTGCCTCCGTGCACAGCCTTGCTAGGTTCAACGCTCTGGGGTCCTTGCAAATGTTCCCCCAAACTGGAGAAAATCCTGCAGAGCCAATCAAGTTATGCAGCCCTAACATATGACTGATCATCAAAACTGAACGATCAAGATTATTTACTCACTGTTGCCTTGCTCCAGCCACGGAGCACCAAAGACTTACCTTAAGCAGCTTTGAGCTTAAAGCACGAGATTTTACACTGAGAGTGAGCTAAACCAAGCAGTGCTGCTAAAAGCCTACCTGGATGACCCAAAAGCATTGGAGCTCGACAGCCTGGTGTGCCAGCAGCCTTCTTTGGCAGGTGTGCACAGGCTGTGAGAAGAATTTTCCTTATTGACCCACTTGCCCTTGGAGGCACACCTGAAACACTTTAAATTACACATGAAGGCCCTTAGAAGGGCCCACTCTGGCACAGGTATTAAACAGAGACATCGAAGGGCTGCTTCACCTCCTCCAGGTGCCGCCATTTTAGGRAGCTGCCGTAGGGCACTGCACCAAGCATGTGGTTCCTGCCTGGGCAGGTGAGTGGGTGTGCATGTATAGGGGGACTCTGAAAGGCTTCAATCCCCACAGAAAAGAAGGCAGGAGAGTCAATGAAGCAACGCAATCTGTGGCAACTGGGAAAATAAAATGGTACAAGCCGAGAGCAGCTCCCGCYGCACTGCAGGCCCCTCCACTGCTCCCAGTGGATCGTCACACACCTCCGCCAGGAGCAGCTCTGTGTGCGGGCTGGGGTCTGGGAGGCGGGAGCAGCGGTGTCTGCCCTGCGCCCTTCTGGAAGCTTCCTGGGAGCACCCCTGCGGCAGGCGAGCCCTCCCACCAGCTCCTGTGGCCTCTCCTGGCTTTTCCCTTCCTTGGTGCAGTTAAGCTGAGAGAGCTTAATTAACTGCCACTAGCACCCCCCTGCTGAAAGTGAGCGCTTCTGCTTCTACGGGGAGCTTTCAGCTTGCACTAGGCTTTGCTGCCTCTGCTGTTTTTAGGTCACTTAATTTTCAGTTGTGTCCCTGTAATGAGTGTGTGATAACTGTTTCCCTTCTGTTTACGATAGTACATAATGGTTGTGGGTGCTTAAATTTTCCCAGGAGATGCAGCTGCTTTTGTTTTGCGGTGCCTCCTCCTCGCTCCTGCTGCATGCTAGACCCTTTGYGGTAAGGCCCTTGCTGCAGTGGCATGCCCGCTGTGTGGGAAAAAATAGTTTGTTATTAGCAAAATAGCTGGTTACTATCTAACTAGCATTGGTCACCTGCCTTGTGTTGGCAGAAAGGAGTTAGTATTACTCTTCATCACAGTGTGTCAAAGAGTAATTGTCCTTATCTGTTGGCAGAACTTGTTTTTTTTTTCCTTTTTTTCTTTCTCCTTAATAAACTGAACAGCAGGGTGCTAATAAAAGAAATTGCTATTGCTGAACCATGTTTCTGTTGTATAGGAAAACAAATTCATGGTTCTGTTTTTATAGGAGTCCAACATCCCTTAAGGGAGTGGAATTGGTTTAAAGTAGCCATTAAAATTATTGCTGGGAAATGAAATTTGATTAAAAAAACACGGAAGCCCCATTGTTTCACAAGAGCATTCAAGTGAAATAGTGCAGTTTCAGGACATTGAGCTTTTTTTTTTTTTTTAAATTGACAAAAACTTTATTATCTAATGAAACTTACTATTAATATGAAATGGACAGCTGTCTAATATTTTATTTTACATTTGAACAACAAATACGGGCTTGCTTTCCTCTCTAATGTATGATCATTGTTTCTGTAGCATAAATGGGAACAACCCTCCCACAATAGTGCAGCATTATTTTTAGTTATTTATTTTTAATTTTAAGTTTCACACTGAGTACTTCCTTTCAAAGTTATGCATAAGTCAGGTTCTTGGTAATACATGATTATAGGTGTAATTAGGAAGATGTATGGAAAGKGTTGGTATCTCATGCTTGGTTTTAAGATTTGCTTCTGCAAAATGTAAAGGAACAAAGCAAAGAGTAATAAGGACTACAGAGCTGATCCCCTAGTCACTTGTGTGCCTTGAATGGGAGTCTTTGCTAACCAATGATATAGAAAAGGCAAAACAGCTCAGAAATGTAAAAAAAAAAAGGTCTTATAGTGTTCAACGATTACTATTGATGCTAAAATTGGTTTTGGACTTAACTGTCTGAATCTTTGTCTCAGTTATTGTCAGTCATAAAGCTGTGGGTTTTGTTTCATTTTCTTTCTTTCTTTTTTTTTCTTTTTTTCTTTGTTTTTTAACTTGTTTCCTTTAGTGCCTGTTGCACATACATACGTGTGGTCAGCCTCATCTGTGCATCCTGAATCAGGCAGTCAGTGTTGGAGGTTTTTGCTGCACATTTCTAGTCAGGTAAGCAGAACTGTTAATCTGAAATGCTGCAAAAATGGAAGCTTTGTGAAATTTCTTAGCAAATACAATTGTGTGGAATAGGTATATCTGGAAAAATRTTATTCCATTTGGTGAACAGAAGTGGGCAAAAAAGGTCTTCGGTGTAGAGAGATGTGAAGGAAAAGAATATAAAACCTGGAAATTTCTTATCATGCTTSTTGTTCCTTGAAACTGTATCCTAAAGCCTGTGTGTGAATGTGCTAAAGATGCATGCTCCATAACTGCATTATGGCAGAACTGCAATAGCACAGCTTTTTTATGACTGGTGCTAAATCCAGAGGTAGCAGAGCTGGTGATAGTGCCTGTAAGGGAACTAAAATATCAAGGCAATCATTACTTATAGATTAAAATCTCTGCTTACTGGCAGACTRCTAGAGGTAAAAAATTGTGGGAGCCCTTCAGAGAATCACTGAATGGTTGAAACTGGAAAGGACCTCTGGAGATCATATAGTCCAACCTGCCCCTGCTCAAATCAGACATAATTTCCTAAAGTTTCCTCTTTTTTCTCTTGTGTTCCACGTTCCTCCTCCTGCCCTCTCACTCTCTCCAATTTGATGCAACTTGAGAATGATAAGGTAGAATGATCTTTTTTTTTAACAAGTATTTAAAATATTGTCTTTCACAGAAATTATTTTATTACTTATTCATTCAATAATCTTACTTAGAGTCAAGTGGTTAAGTAGTTGTAAATACTGCTTATTTTGAAGCAATTCCAGTCTAGAGAAGTTACTTAGCTCCCTAGAGGATCTTGCCTTTATTGTCAGTATGCATTTCAGTTCWAGTGTGTCATTAAAAATAGTGGAAGAATGCTAGGAGAAAGGAATTCGAAGTCAAATGATAGAAAAGGTGCATTCGGGGTTCACTGGTAACTTACTATGCAAATCATCTTGGAATCCGTGTACTTTGCTGAATTTTCAATTTTTAAAGTTTTTTATGACTCAAATATTCATTTCTGCACAAACTTTCAGTTCATTTCCCACTGAACTACTGTAACATTCATGCTCCTGTGTGATTCAAGATGCTTTTTTTGCCATCTAAAATCATATAAATATGGTAGTCTTTGTAATATCTTATATTTACTTGTGAATAAGCAAGAATTGCATGAACAGTTAAAAAAAATTAATTGGTTCATCTATCCTTGCCTATATTGTGAGGATAGCCTGTAGCACTGTAATTATCTCTTGCATAAAAATCTTGCATTCAGATAATTACACACTTATTCAACCTTAGTATAATGCATAAGAATATCACGATGAAATTATACGAATAGATTAAATGTGAAATGTAAACTTTTACTGGAATTGACTACCTCTGTGCAAGGGCACTATTTTAGATATCTGAAAGCATAATAAACATTTAATTTCTACAGTACAAATACATGTGCATAATTGCTTGCTGCTGCTGGGTATTTTTCTTGCATGAGGCTAATCATTCTAGAATGTCTATATAATAAAGCTCTTTTATAGTTTAAAGAAAGGTCTGAATAAAATTTTGCATGTTCTTATTCCTATTTTAAAGTCAGGGTCAAAAACGTACAATTGTTTTGTAGTATTGACAGGAAAAGTATAAATATACTTAAAGGACTCTGTTTGCATTTGTCCTTTCTCATGACAGTCACGCATGAATAAGTTTAGAATATATCTTTATGTTAGGCTTGATGATGTGCTAGAGTTTAGTTAGACAAACAGACCTTAATTGTTAAGATCTTAATAAACTTAATTGTTATTCATACTGGGAATATGTAGGAGCCAATTGTAAGTATAATATGTATTATCAAGTGACTTCCTCTCTTCTCCCCTTTCCACCTCCCCTTCTCCCCACCCCAGAATTTCTTACTGAGAAGGAATAATGCGTAATGAGTAATGGAATTGCAGCAAACCAATCTAGCTTAGGCAAAGGTCTGTACGACTCCTTAGACTGATAACACTTTTGTCTGCTGTACTTCCATGTTAGTAGAGACAGCTTCTCGTTGCTCGATTTAGAATATACTACTTGAATGAATATGAAGACCTARTATTTCACTTAGCAGTTTATTTAAAGAAGTGGGGTTTGTATTAGTGTGTTTATGTAAAGCATGTCTTTAATACTAAAGAAAACAAGACAGAAGTTGAGGGAGAAGTTATGCTGTAGGAATAATGGACATGAGAAATTTGATGTTCCCAAGAATGTGAGTAGATGCTAACTGCAAAAATCACAATAAGATACTTTGTTAGTCTTGATATTTTGTGATGAGATACATACAAAGGTTTCTTCCTGTGCTGTTACATTACTTTTGTAGTGTTAATCAATATACTTGCAGTGYTAATCAATATACTAAAGAGAAGCTGGAGAATGAAGAAAACCTTCCTAGGAAAGATGTCCAATATGAAGTGAGCAATATCTAACCTTTGAAGTGGTGAAGAAGGACAAATGCCTCCACATAGGTACAGAAGGAACAAGTCATTCATTGCCACCCCATTCCAGATAATTAAGATGAGCACATATAAATGGATATAAACSTCTCCATTTGTACTTCCCTTGTAATTACATACGTGATTTAGACTTGAATATATTCTCTCTGTTAYGTTTTTAAGCCATATTTTAATGGGTTAGCAAAAAGGAAGGGCAAAGGTAGCACCTCTTTGTTTTYTGGTTTCTCATCAGCATTCTGAGATTTTTCTGGATAGCATTGTAGTCTTATTTGTRTGTTCTTCAGACCACTGCAGAGTAAAATCAATTTCATCTTTATTTAATTGCTTTCTTACAAGCTTAAATGGTAGTGCWGTATCCTTTTTCCCAGTATGGTTTGCTGTTACTTAGTACTCCATTGATGACAACTTTTGCAATTTCTTTCTTTATTGTAATTTTAATTTTTTTATTATATATAAAGAAGCTTATCATAGCTAGTCAACTTTGATTTCTTCAGAAACTTTTCATTTTTTAGTTTCTCTGCCTTTAATTTTTTTCTTCATTGCCTCAGTATCTTTACAGATTCCATCTATTATTCCCATTTACAGAGAACAAAGAAAATGTAATTTTGTCAGGTTAAAGAAAACTAAGTCTTTTATTCTACAGCTAAATGCACTGTAGGTGTGAATGAGCCACTGGGGAGAGAAAAAGTAGCTACAGTTAGACTGAGTTGYGTGTAGCAAACTGAGTAGGTTAAGAATAGCTTCACGGCACTATTTCTGTTTCATAGAATGATGTGAAACAAACACAGCATTGTTTATCAGAAATTCTACSTAGGCACAATGGTGAAAGCATCCCTTATTAATCTGTATAATGAAACAAGTCAGATTCTGTTCAACAAAATMTTGAACAGAAGTTTGCTGTTGAAAGTTAATTTTTCTACAAATGTTCCTAGTTCCTGCATCTGAGATGCTAAAGTTCCAGTGAAAATTGAGTAGTCTGAGGTACAAAGGACTTTATTACAATGTGATACCTGCTCCACTTGCCTGTCTTTGCGAGGCTGTTTGCTCCTGTATATCCCCACATGTGCTGKTCAGCATGGTCATAAATGACTCAGAGTATTGAGCTTGTTTCTTGACTTGTCAGCCAAACCTTTAGAGCAAAGACTTTAATAAGSGGATACATCTGCAGAGATATCTGTAACCTTTATTGAGGTGTCTCAGAAGGCTTAATTTTTACTGAATAGAAGCATGTATTTCATTTTAATGTCTGATCTGAAGAACATCACTTATAATTACATGTAAAATTATTTGTCTGCCACATGGATTTTCCTTTCACAGAGTCCAGTGTAAGCCTATTTTCAGTAATGCACAGGCCTTTCTCTGACCCCTTAATTSGAATGACTTTCACTTTCAAAGCAAACAATATATTTATGTTTATCATTAGATAAGGGCTGAATCTTGGTGTAAAACTAGAAATTGGCAACTTTAGGGTAGAATTAGATATGCATGGATCTTGGGCTTTGCTCCTAAAGATGACAGTTTTTAGATTTAGGATATCCAGGAAACAATCTGTTTTTGAATCAATACATTGAAAATAGTATCTTGGAAAACAAACAAACAACAACAAAAAAACACTCATAGACTTCAGGATTTGTTTACATGGGAAAACATAATCACTAAACAACAGGATTGTACACTTGCATGTATTAATCAGTGATGTGGATGATCTTACTGGAGGCWATGTGCTATTTTATCCTGAAAGTACCTTGTTAATGTCGATGCCAGAAGCTTGCACAGGGTATGTATTTGACTGTAAATTCACCTCTGGCAGCCCAGTGCTGTATTTCTTGAGCATAAGAGCCATAAGGCTAGAACACAATTCCTGAAGTTTATCCACGACTCTTCTTCTGGCTTATTGTGGTCTTAAGAAACATCAYAGTATACTTCTGCAGTACTTTTTAAATTTTATTTTATTTTACAAAAGCAGCATAATACTGCTTACCCTGCAGAATGGTTTTGTGAATGAATAAAAAGATGTAAGATGTTTTGACACATGTAAACAATGTTTTTCTGAAATTCTAGTCCCTTTTTCTAGGAAGAATGTAACATGAAACTGCTGCATTCTGATGACCTTGAGCTTTTAGGGGCTACTGTGATGGCTTAGGGTGTTTATAGTGCTACTGTCTTAAGTGTCAGCCTAAACCAATAGGGATGCCTACATATTGACAGGGGTAATTGTGAGTTACAATTTCCTGTTATTAAAAAAAAAAAAAAAAAAAAAAATTTCTTGATTGAATGATTTTCCAAATGTGGTTTTGAGAATAATTTTTGAAATAACTTATTGATATGACAGAGGAAGTTCATATATGAATTGTAATGCTTGCAAGTGTATCAAATATTAATTCTGRTTATCAATTTTCAATTACTATTAACTTCTGAATTCAAGATGATGTGAAGAAATCCTACCATGACCCAGGTGGATTTTACAAGAAGCATTTTCTTATTTAAAAATAAAAAGTCTAGTAAAAATAACTTGTGCTTCAGCAATCTCAACTAGAATCATTTGTCATTAAGAAKGTGATGTTAAAAATTGCTGAAGAAATGTATGGTACTGTTATTATACATTTGCTAATATTTGCTAATTTSAGTCTACATTTTCTATATATTCCAAGGAAAAATAGTTCTGAACAGTGTTTTTGCAGATGAGAAATAAAGATCACCTGCTCAGAAGACCCCCATGGTAAGCTATATCAAGCAAAGCTAAATTTCAGGTTTCTCATTCAGGTTGTTCTGATTAACGTTGCATGAACCTTTTACTTTTAAATCCAAATTAGAAATCTTGGTCTATTGAGACCCTGGGCAAGAGTTCTCTGGYTGTATGTGGAGTGAAATCTTAACCCTATTAATAAGGGAAGGTTTGACAAATATGGAAGAGCTGAAAGGTGAGCACACAAACTTTGTCCACGTAATCACTTTATGACATCTAGTCATCAAGTTTGCGTTTTTTTTTTTTTTTAAATTATTTCTTTCTTTCTTCTGTCCTGAAGGTTATATAACATAAGTAATGTTTGCTTGTTTTAATTGGTTTGTTTAAGCAGTCTCATTGACTTTGACTGAAAAAGGTTGATACAGCTTAACAGAGTTAGCAGGATTGCAGTCTGTCAAATCAAAATGAGAAGGTCAGCAGGTACTATTTCCTTTTATTTCAGAGGAGAATGGAGGCAAAAAGAGATAAAAACATAACACTTTGCTATTGGATTCATGTAAAAAAGAAATATAGAAACAACAACAAACACCCAACTTTGTCTATGCAGAGTCCTAAACAGCTGTAGGAATTAAGATGCAGAATACAATTCTGCATCTTAAATGAGAGAGAGAGAGCCTGTTTGAA
The DNA here is from genome assembly GCA_003342815.1 of Eudromia elegans. Taxonomy (NCBI): domain Eukaryota; kingdom Metazoa; phylum Chordata; class Aves; order Tinamiformes; family Tinamidae; genus Eudromia; species Eudromia elegans. The sequence goes on along the minus strand of PTEX01000070.1, from coordinate 2,436,142 downwards.
GTCAGTAGATATGCACTAGTGGCAGAAGTAGGAGAATATTGGCCTTAATGTAATCATATTAAGCTTAGATCTTGCAGACATTTCAAACGTTTTTTTGGCTTGCTTTGAATACTTCATTGACTTAGATGACTATAAAATATGATTAAGTCCATACTCATTACCTATTCTGATTGCTAATARAGGAATTAGGCTTAAATTTTGTCACTATTTTAGTTAAGTGATGATTTCCTGGCTATTTCAGTAGAAAARTGCTAGTGAATCACTGTTCATGAAATTCTGCTGCACTCAGAAAAATGACTATTCTTCACTTTGGAAGACAGAAGTCTGATTACAGCCACTAAAACTCAGGGTCCTCCTGGATGCTTTTATTTTTTTTTCTTTTTTTCCCCTTCAAAAGGGTCCCCTTTGTGGCACCCTTCCTTCATGTGCAGGCTCCACAGAGTGCTGCGTCTATACTGTGATATTGTCATACCTGTGCAGGAAGAAAAGCTGGACTGTATTTTTAGTGGAATTTGAGGTTGCAGATGCTGATTGATTGATTAAGAAAAACTTGACTGTGGARCTCATGCTTACTCATAATTAAACATGACCATGATGGTCTTTCATTGCTAAGTCCTRAAAGAAGAATTGCCTTCTAGTTCCTCCCCACTGTTTTTCCTTTTTTTTTTAAAGCTGACATTCTGTTCAAGTAACATTGAGTGACTGATTATTTTTCTGAAGTATAACTGCAATGTAAGCGTTGTTTGCCTTAGCTAATATWGCAATGACTTTTTATAATTTTGCTTTTAACAATATAAAGTAGCTGGCCTCTGTAGATTTTAAGTATGCTTCCTTGATTCAAAAAATCTTAATAAATTTGCACCATTARAAATGCCATTTTAGTACAAATATGCCATGTTCACTGTCTTAAAATGATATTACAGATGATAATCAGTTTAAAGATTTATTTACACAGACATGTTTCAGATTATCCCATTCATTAATTCCCAATTTATTAATGGTCTTGTCAGCATTTCAGACCAGCATGACTAATCAGGTGTCAACAAAATGCAATTACTACCARGTAAAATGTAATTTTCAACCTTATCCTTTTAATGAGCCCAATACAAAGCAAGTTTTCCTGTAACTGCAGTGCTTCTCAATTATTCAGCATAAAGTTTCAGCATAAAGTTTCCTTTTAGACTTTCAATACAATTAATCCTTTGAAGAAAGGATTTAAGGGTACAGAGTTACTTATCTTTTTTTTTTTTTTTTTTTACAAACATTCTTGTATGTAGGACAAACTAGTTCCCTAAAGAATCTTTTATAAATAGTTACTGATTAGTTACCTGCAAATGTTAGGTTCTAGTGAACTGTTCTTGGGTATTTTTATTTCTTTATGGAGTAGTATTYCTAATGCTGCATTAATTTCAGTTGTATGTTTGTATTAGTTCTGAAATTCAAAAKATATATCTCCCTATTAAGGAGATAGTCCTGAGTCTTGGATCTTTTTCAAGTTGTAGTGGGAAGGAAATTTTGTTTGTCTTTGTGAAACTATCTTTAGCAACTTCTTAAATCCAGAGATTAAATGATTTATTCAAACCTTAATCTGAATTACAAGTGTTTGAAAAATTAACACTGTCTCCATGAAAAGTTATTACAATTAAAAACAGAAAATTAATTAACAGTGAAATTGGAGCTTTCTTAAAATACATTCCCTCTTTGGTGGTACAGTTTCTATTTTCTGACTTCTAAATGTTTCAAATGTTAGTTTACTGTGGAGAAGGTTCTGTGCTGTTTTGTTTTCAAAAATATAACTTAGATTGGGATGAAAGGCAGGAGTTATAAGCCCACATGTAAAGGAGGGGCTAAATTGGGGTGTTTGCATTTCCTGTGCATTGTTTATTGGTGCAGTGTGATCTGCTGCTGCAGCACAAACCAGCTTCATGACATTGATAACACCTGCCTTAGTGTCGGCAGGGCGCTTTTGTAGCAGAACGGTCACTTCCTATATCGGATCTTTCTTAGAATATATGCAGTTATATTTTTGAGGACTGGTCAGAGCAGAGACAAAGTGTGCCCAGGTTACTTGTGATTTCTATCTTGACAGCTATCAGTTTGTGGTCTCTGTGGTACTTGAGGCACAAGTATGAGCAGCTCACATTAAGTTGAYCAGAGTCTGTCAGAGATTTTTTCCTTTACTCAATGGCTGTCGCTTGCTGTAACCTTCTAGCAGTGGTTGGACTTGTATGAGAACTATTTGGATTGTTGGTCCCTCTTCCTTGATGCATTTGGTAAGAATTTCTTATAGCATGTGTGTCTCTGGATTTGTTACATAGGGTATTTYTAGATTTTTCACACACTGTTACATAAGTAACAAAACTTTCCCAATTGTTCTGGACTTTACCAAAAAGCTAAAGAGATTCTTCGCTTATTTTTTCTTTTTTCCTTTTTTCTTTGAAAAGGGATAAGTGCACTTCTAGTCATAGTCATCCTGTTAAGCCTTTACAACGTTCGCAGAGACACATTTGACAGTCAGACGTAGCAAATAAAAGGGTTGTTAAGTGATTTAAATATCTGTGGTTACACTGAAATATCCATGTGCAAAGCCTGATAACCAAGGACCATGCGGTACCTGCCTTTGATCAGAGCACGCTCTAATCAGCTCTAATAGAGTCTTAAATAGGCAATAGGAGTTTGAGCAGATCCTGAATAAAATTACAATGTATTATGGGGAAAAAGTATGGCAGCAATCCACATCACTGCCTACCATTTTGGAGAGTGTGCCCAAGGACGGATATTTGTCTGGAATTGCATTGCTGCTCTTGCTGGCTGACTGTTGGTGAGGGTTCTTGCACTTGCCCAGATTTCTGTAAGGTGACCACCTATATCAGAGTGCCACCAGCTACAAAACCTGCTAAGAAATCTTGGTGAATATCAGCCTGTCTCCATGTCCCTTGTTGTGGTGTGCGTGCTCCTTGTGCAGCCCAACCTGACTGTTCACACATGGCTTGTAGCCCTATTCAGGTGTTAACCACMAATGACATTATCTGATCGTGATGATTGGCTCCCTGTTCTCCCCCATTCAGCCAATACCAGTCAATAACAGTCCTGATGACTGCATTCCGATGGGGAGGGCTAACTGAGCATATACCAGCCCAAATTCAGCTGAAATGAGAGAATGACCGTAAGTCAATCGTCTTAAATATGGGGACAGCCCAAGAGCCCATTGAGCTCTCCTCACAAGGCAGCAGGCTGCATGTCAAGATCTCCCTTGGAGCAGGGATGCCTCTTGTGAATACTCCTTGGGGTTAAGTCCTTTTGCTACAGCAGATCCATGGTAAGTGACTACAGCACACTCTCTCTTTCTGAACTTGCRAACTCTGCTGACATAACTGTGCCCAGAACTGTTTAGTTGTAAACCAGATCTGGGACTAGGATTGGATCCAGCTGTACCCAGACTCCTCTCAGAAGGAGCTTGRAAAGCAAGGGGTCCAAYCCTGTAACTCAACAGACGGGTCTCCTTCATATTCCTGTGTATGTCTGGTATCCCATGCAGTAAATCATAAGTGACCTTGCCATAGAATCTCGTTAAACCAGTGTCCATATCAATTAGACCTATTACTGTAACTTTGGCACAAGTGAAGTGCATTGTGGCACTCGCCCCACCACCCTAACTTTTGGCTAGGCTTCTCTTAATGGGTTTCCATTTGAGGAGAAGACTGGACTCTTCAGGTTTGACTGGAAAACTTCAGCTTGGAAACACACTCTTTGGGTTTCACTTGATTCTAGTTACCATGTTGAGGACAATAGAGCATGCATGTGCACTCACACACAAACATATATATGTATATATATATACACACACAGATGTAAGGCATGTAAAGTTTTTTTCCTCTCTTTTAAACAAATTAATAGATTTAAAGGAAGCATTATATAGTACAGATATTGCAGTTAGTTTATACAAATTGCTTCAGTTTCATTGTAAGRGAATTTTATGAGCTGGATGCTTCAGCGAACATGTTAGAAAAATACTTAGCGGGCTTCTCACTGACATCTCAGAAATTCTCAGAATTYTTTTCTTCCATCTGTGAAGAAAATCATTTAGTACCATAAATCTGGAGTCACTCCTTCCTCCCACCAACAACAAGAAAACAAAAAAACCTCACAACTCTAAGCTTGCATGTAACTCCCTACTTATGCAAATGGTGCATCTGGTGCTTTTTGAGGTAGTGCCAGTGACAATTTCAAGGCAGGCTTAGACACCYGTAATCAGCTAATTGCAAGTCAATCAAAAAGTCAATGTCATCTTACATTTTAATTTTTAATAGAATTACATACTCTAGAATATATCCCACCTATACAAACATTAAGATATTGTCTCAGGACACTTAATTATATATCCTGACTTACAAAGAACAAGATGTTTTCGTCATTAAAACTTGCTATTATTAATGCAGATTGATACAATTATATTTTATGATTCTGCTTTCCCATGTTATTTCACCTGAAACAAGCTTTTTTTTTAAAAAAAAAAAACCCTAAATATTATAGACTCACACTCTAGACTTTTGACTTACACTCTAAAACAAAACTGAGCTCTGTCTGAGCTGCATTCTTGAAAAGCWATTTGAGTAGCAATTTGGGTGCTGGCTTGCGTTCAGAATTGTTGTATGTCAGGAAAAAGAGTCAASAAAAGAGGGAGATAAAAGGTTATTCATAGAGGCCCTTAAAAATGACTTTTGCTGGATGTGATATGGAAGATGTTTGATTCCTTTTTTTCTTACAATTTATAGCCACTTGCTGCTCTTCATACTCAAGTGTATAGTCCTTTTGAGTATAGTGAATTATAGTTGTTACCTCTAGGTTTGCTGAGTCTCTGAGCAGCAATAACAACTAAACAACTCTCCACAAGGTAATTTGTAATCTCTCCTAAGCATACCACTGAATCTGTAATCACGGATAGCAGATCTAGAAGTTCCTTCTTYACATTCAGAGGAAGCTAACACTCTGACAGAATTAATTTGTGGCTTAGTAGCACAAACTGTGTCTAGGTTAATACCCTTCATTAATATGCGTGCTATTCTTGTCAGTGCCTCTGTGAATGTGAGCAAGACTCTTATCACTCTTCCTTTTTTTCTCTATYTTCCTCTCCCTCCTTCTACCTCCCTCCAAGGCAGTCTTTCATTATTGCAACTAGGCCAGAAGTGAGTTCTGATTCTGGCTCTGTTGTTATGGCCTTGATTTGTTTCAGACAAAATCAAGTGGACTAGTTCAAGCCATTTACTTAGTGTTTTCAAGCTTATCTCAAGCTATCTCAAAAGACTTGCATATGAAGTATCGTTCCACCTCAACACTGTAAGATCCCTACTTGAGACCTGTAAAAGCTGGTGGAAAGGCTTGGATAGTAAGTAGTATTGCAAAGGACTGCGGCTGTTGAGAAAATGAATGTCTATGCCTGCTTCAATCTAAGGAACAAATAATTAGGTTCAGGAATGATATTTTATCAGAGTATTGTATTATTAGGTTAAGCTTTTGATAAGTCATTTTTGCAGTTTTATCTGCATCTGAACACACTTCTGCCCAAACTAACTTTTGCCTGTTCTGCTTGTGTCATTTTACTGATTATTGCCGTTTTTAAGGTAGTTTAGCAGAATTTGAGAGAGAACTTGTGTTTGGAAAAGAAAAACTTGTGATTGGAAAATGTATTTAATTTGTGATGTAACCATATGATATTTTGGAAGTCTTTTGTTTATTTGGAGCAGAGCACGTATCTTCGAACTGCAAAGCCATGTAGCTTGCAGACCTAGAACCTTCCTGTACCCTGATAGGGCTTTGTTCAGTGAGGTAGCCAGACGGTTGTCAGTAGAACAAAATGCGTGGAGACAGGTTTGACTTTGAAAGTAGCAYGACATCCTCTCAGCTTGCAAAGAAATTGCATCACATGCAGCAATTTGWTTTTTTTTTTTTTTTAATTTGGTGGAGATGTGTGTGTGAGAACAGCACACACAACAGATGAGTTAGGGTGTTGAAGGTTTTTCAAGCAACCCTAAATGTTACACAAACATGTCACAGGTCTCAGCTTAACACTGGAGTTGCTGGCGCTCCAGTTCTGTGGAAAAGATATCCAAGGGAGGAGACTAAGAAAACTGTTTTTCTTTTTCATTCTTTCTGAAAACGTGATTAGATTTTTCAGTATTAAAAAAAAAATTGCAGAAGTCAGATATTCAAAGTATGTCTCCAGTTGCCTTTGTGAATGTGTAGGATAAAACTATGTGAGCTTAGTTTTAGAAGTTAAGCGGATTTTCCTTTTCCTCTCAAAATGCTATTTTTACTACATTGCACACCTAGTATATTACAAAACTCTTGCTACTTTAGATTAGAGCATCTAGACTGAAAACCAGTGGGATAAAGAAAGAATTATTATAATTTTTCAAGTGAGAAGCCAAAGTGGCCAGTTGTCTTTCTAGCAGATTGGTTAAGTTCTGTGCCTGTGTCATAATGGGAATTTGTATTATAACACAGAACTAAATCGCATAGCCTGGGTTTTATTCCAAATGGATAATCATAAGCTTTTCATTCTTTTGTGGACAATTATGATAATGAAAACAATTGAGAACATCAGATTCAAGATGTTATGTTATGCTACTCAAATATACGCTATGTGATATACTGTATACTGGTAAAGTTCTGTCCTAGAATGCATGTTACACTTTGTTATGCAACTAGATCCATTTATGACAACTGAAGATTTCTTTCTATATTTTCCCCCAAGGATTAGCTCTGCAGTTAGTAATCAGATAATTAAAAAGGATATTTTTCTTTCTCAAAATATGTATATCGTAGAACACATGTCTTTCTTCAGCATTGTTTACTTCTGACTTAAAATTACCATGATTTTTATTAGGTAATCTGATAGTTTTATGATAATTCTTTCTTGAAAAAAAAGAGCTAACTTGCTTCTGATGTTTTTTCCAGCTAGATTTTAAGTTTATAATAAGTTATATTCTCTGCTTAACGTCTTGGTTTGTTCATAGCTGCCTATAGAGAGACATAATATTTTGAAAAGCCAGATGGTAGTACATCTTGCATCTGTACTAGAGAMAAAATTGGCTCCCTGTGGAAAAATCTCTTGCAGATTCTTCTGATAAGTTTCCATATCACTAGTTCTACTAACTTGGAGAGTGTGTGTGTGTTTTTTTTTCTTTTTTTTTAATTCTTAGAGAGAAGGGTTAGCTTACTATTTTTTTAAAATATAAATAATATAAATAAGTAAATATAAATATAAGTATGGCTTGCCTTACTAGATTTGGCTTATGGCAATGCTAGCAGTCAGTTTGATCTGTCAGTTTCTGCCCAAATACRTTTGATTTGAGCCAATGTTAGTAGAATTTCTAATCTGACTGGTCTCGGAAATTTCTAATTTGTAGTAATGAGTGACTGGTAAGGCACGGGTATGTGAATGCAGGTGATAGTTATTCTATCTGACTCCTGCCAGCTTGACAATCAGTGGGACAGAAATATAGACTGACCATGTCATGTAGTTTATTMATTTGTTAAAAATGATTTAAATGTATACAAAAAAAAGGAAATAAAACTGTAGGTCTATAAAATAGTAAATTAAAACTTTATTTATTAATTTATAGGATTCGCTTATCTTACATGATATTATTTGAAGCTTTGGTCATTTAGTTGAGAAGAATCTTCAAGAATTTTTCGGTTGTCTTCAATGTCGTCTTTTTAGCTGATTGATTTAGCAAACTTCCAAAGTACCCACGAAAAATGAATTGATTCTTTTACACAGCTTTGTAGAATTCTATGGTTGTTGATTTGTGAGTAGATTTATGTGAATTGTTCTCAGAAATCTTATTCTTAGCAAGGAAATACAGGTTATTTTACCATGACTTTCAATTTGTAATTCAAAAGACAAGAAGACTAGCAGGGAAGGAATTTTCTGTCAGACAACTTGGTATTTTCTTGCAGTACCAAATTTGTTCGTGTGTTCATTCACACCTGTATCATAAAATATTAACATCATTTGGTTTATAGATGGGCCTTCAATGATTGCTCACAGAGGACAGGGATATCTGTGGGTGTGAGATAATTTATAGTAGTCACATGTACTCTTATATCTGATCTGAAATAGATCTGTAATTTAACTTATATAAATAACCCTCCAATAGACTCATTTGATAATCTTAACTTAGTAGAAAAATGTTGTGAAAGGTACTAGATATTTTGTACTGTGGAGGGAGAATAGAAGGAAAGTATGTTATAGTATAATATTTGTTGTTATATTATTTTATAATATATTATTAACACTTCATATATTAATATAATGTAATATATTAATTATATTATTATATATTATAATTATATATAATTATATTAATATATTTAATGTATTRATATAGTATATATTATAGTAAAATATCTGCACCATATTTTCATTTAGTAAATACTTTAATCTATTGCTATGATAGTTATATTATTTTCTTGTATTTAACTCTCCTTGCTCCCAAATGATCACTTATTCATCATTTGCTTGTGTGAGGYGTATATGTATAATGATGAAGAAAAGTCTCTTTTAAAACAGGGTAGATATCATTGAAAGTAAAATCTAATGAGATCATGGAAAGCTTCTTTAAGTCATGTAGATGGAAGCCTGTTAAATTGAGATTCCTTTAAAAATATTTTTTCCTTTTTTTTTCCACTATACATTTTTAATGATGTTTGCATCTTTTGAGAACTCAAATAACTTTTTGTTAGTAACTCTAAAAGTCTTTAACAGAYGAGTTCATCCCATTAGAGACCTGTAATCCCTTATGAAAAAAAGTTATTTTCTGTTGTTCCGTATTCTGTATTTTAGTGTCAGTAACAATTACTCAAAGGTATAACAGATACAGTATTTGAAAGTAATATGGCTTACCATCAAAACAGATGGTTCACAAYGGTAATTATGCTTAGTGAAATATTCTTCCAGAAATAGCCATTTTAGCAGATGTTTCTAAAGAAATGAAGAAGTACAAACCCAAGTATCCTGTCATAAGTGAGGAGGACAAAGTGAGCTGCCTGTTGATGGTTTAGGACATGTTCTTTTGGGGTCACRACCATACACATTACTGAAGCTTGCTAGAGATGGGTGCTGATCCAAGGACTCAGCATATTGATTCTTTGAGTAAATTATGTGGTAAATCTAGCTTTATGGCCCACAGACTATGATTAAAAAAATACTTTTTTTTTAAATGTAAAATATTAATTCAGTATAAGCTCACATTGTTGCGTTCAGATAGTCGCATTTTTTCTGATGGGCTAAGTTTCTGCAGACAGGATTTCCATTCATTAGGGTAGCATCTGTCCAACTCCTTCTAACTCTTTTCTGCATCATGTGTCACTTGTCTTCCCATAGCTGTCATAAAAATGGCATAAAATTGGCAGAAATTCCATGTCATCTGTTCTGGCTGTTTCTGGAGGAATTTAATCCTTTTTTTTGTACATCTGATCCTGATTGTGTGTATACTGCTGTGTGATCTAATACTACATGGACCACAGAAGCATAACCAGATCATCTTTAGCCCCTTCCTTCAGTGTCCATAGAGCTTATTGTGAATATTATTTTTCCTATACTGGAAAAGTATGCCCAAAGTATGCAATACGTAAAAATCTTAGAATATGAACTGAAGTCAGTAACAAGACGTTGTTAATCGGTGAAGGTTGCATATAAAAATGTATTTAGGCAAAGATTTCCTCTGTTCATTTACCACAACAAATAAGCTACTTTCTTGCCCCTTACAAATGCCAGTGAGCTCTGTTTACTTCCTTAACAAGGAGAGATTGGTATTTGGGGGAGTGGGATTTGGATAAAAGTGGCACATCGAGTGAGATCCATTATGAATTTGGGGTTCAAGAATCACAGAAAGTGCAGTGTGTAATATAGGGGGAAAAACAAAGGGAAACTCCAAGAAATTTAGGCAACAAAAGAAGAAACTTTCTGTYAAGTGAATGTGGTCACTTAATTATGGGTACCCTAATAAGACTTGGCATGGTAGTGATCATGAATATCAAAGAGGGACAACAAATTCTTGAATTTGTTAAATTTCACCTGAAAATCCCAGGAGATTGTAATGGAAACCTGGAGGATATTTGGGACTGTAGTTGAAATTGAGGCAGAGAAGAATGTATAGATTGGTGTGGGTGCATAAATTTGAGTATATGTGTTTGTGTGGTTTTGTTTTGTTCTTTACTTTTTCCTGAATCTATATGTTCTTTGTACTTGCTAAAATGAAACTATTTTTGAAACTCTTTGCAATGCGTTTGTATTATGCAGTTTTGCCATTGCTTTTTCAATTTTTAACRTTTTCATTACATGTGTTCCTTATGTGCACAAGATGAAATCACAAGCTCCATTTTTGTTTTGTTGTATGCATGTGTTCAGACTTGTCTGACATTCTTTCAAGTCTGAGGTGAATGAACTGTGGGTTTTTTTGATGTTATAGAAATTAGTTCCTGTGAGTACTGACTGTTAATAATTTTCATTGTATTTATACAGTGAGCCTTGTTGCAATTTGCTACTCTCTTACAGTCATCATTTGAATTTTTATCAATAATTATAATTAATATGAAATAGGTTTTTTTGGTGTCTCACCTATTGTACTTTAATTGTAGCCCCTTAGGGCTGAAAATTCAATAATACAAATATGTCACAGTGTTGGGGGGGGGGGGTTGAGGGTTTTTAATTGTATTTTAGAGTTGGTTAAAAGTCGACTGAGCTGAACATATTCAATTTCAGTTAATTGTAAACAAATTGTAAACAAATACGTTACGTTCTACACTCTTGCCTAWAACTTCAAAATCTAATGAATGAATGGGCCAGATGTATACAGACATTTCAATCTTTTTTGACTGAGTTCGTCTCATTTTCACATTGGGAATTCTAGTAGTGCAAATTACAAAATAATGATAATGAATGTTCTTATTGTTTACCCTATTAAACTGCTCTATAACAATATGTATAAACAATGAAGGAGGAAGATAATTCTTTTACTACTCTTTGTGTAAATATTGCTTAAAATAACCAAAATAATTTRTCTTAGAGATTTTGGTATGTTGTTTTATTTACATCGCTCAATATTTCTATTGTTAAAAGTATTCATTTTATTCCTTTATTTTTTTTTTTATTCACAGTTATTCAAGGGATGCAATGTTATGATATGATAGGAATAAACTCTGTACAATTGATTTCCCGCTAGATTAAAGCCAGAATACAGACTGTAGATCTTCACTGAGGACTTTACTTATCTATCTGGGCCAGAGAGGATTTGGAAAAGGAACCAACAGGAAAATCTTGTTCCCAGGTGCCTGCTTATGTTCAGTTGGGTGGAATTGCTGGCTCAAGCAATCAACAGCAATTGGCCCCACTAACTTCCACTGACTTTGGAAGGTAGCCCAGATGAGTAGTATAGATTATTTGCCAAAAGTCAAGATGGTTAGAATTGGATGAGATGAATGTGGCATGTGTTTTTATGATATGCAAATATTGACAAACAGCTGGGCTGTGTGTGTTGTGTTCTGTTTATTTTGTGTGTTTACGTGTGCATTATCATGCCARCTTTGATAGCAGCCTTACAGAATATTATGTTAACATTTGTATCTGGGACGTCCTCTGAACGTTCAAAGCTATCTGCAAAACTGAGTAACATGGAAAAGTGGGGCTCTAATATTATTGTTTGTCCTATACAGGACCATCCCTAAAATAACTCAAAAACCCTTCAAATACTACTAGATCTGTGTTTAAAATGACATGAGAAAATAGCATTGTCTCCTTACAATAAACTGGAAATGAACCGACAGAATAGATGTAAGTGTTAGAAATATTAAAAATTACCAATGCACTAATTTCTAGAYAAATAAGTTTAAGCATCTTATTGAAATGCAAGTATAAATTARTTACATACTCAGTAATGTAAAAACCTTGTCTTCTTAACTAATTAAAGATACATTATTTTAAAATCACTTATCAAGTCGAATAGATGAAATTCTTCTAGGTCAGGTATGTCAGTTTATCAGCTGGTAATGGATGTTTTCTTAAGACAGATCCATCAGTTGAGGACGGTTTTAGTATGGAGATGTGTTACATGTGTGGTTTCCTCTCCAGGTGTCACTGCAGTTCTTTTGCAAGTCTGAAAGATGGTTGAGGTGTTGATCCCATAAGTGACGTCTGTGTCTAACTGTTAGATCTGTGACCTTTATATGTGTGTTGGCATGTAAAGCACAAAATATGAAGGCATTATGTTGGTTCTGTTCATTTTTATTGCGTGGTCCACTGACTTCTCTGTTTCTAAAAGCAGGTTTGAGCCAATCTGAATACAATTCATGCCTCAAAGTATTTAAATTGTCTAATCAGAAGGCAAAGCTTGCTTCAAGATTCATCATTTCATAAGCTGAAAAGTCTCTGTTATAACATATGTATATAACTGCATTCTGCAGCTGAGAGTTTTGTTCTGGCAATCCAAATTCTATAAATATTCACATATAAAATATTTTGGGACATATCAGTTATACTTTAGGGATTTCAGCATCTCAAGTTACCAGTCAACATCTGCTCTGTGTCTTTTTTTTTTTCCCCGTGGTTTCATGTTTTGCTGTCTTGGGCTCTTTCATCTAAAGAGTTTCTATAGGGTCTTTCTCTTTGTTACTGAGGACCGTCAGTGGCTAACATAGCACAAATCTGTGTTCTCTCTGAAAATACAATGTCTGTTCTTTGCAAAGCTTCCTCTAGAGTTTCAGAGCCTCATAAAAACCTTTCTCTGTCCTTTGATGCTTTCATGGTCTCTTTTTAATTAGGCCTACAAACAGTGGTGCTAATGACTTACGGTAATTTGTTTTCCAATGTAGTCGGCAGAGTTTGGCACCAACCAAAATGAACAGCTGTATGAAATCTTTACATTTTACATTTTATGTGTGTTCCACTTTATTTCCTAATTTATGTAATAAAACTACATTTTCTCTGTAATAAAGCATCTAACCCATCTGCTCGGCTATTTGCTTTCACTGTAGCATTTTCCTCTACTTTTTGGGCCTATGTTAGTGATTTCTAAAGTTTTCTGTCTTCTAGCCTATCAGCTCAGGCCAGAGTCTTGTAATTTGTGCACATTGTGATGCACTGAAGAATGCTTTTTTTGTGCAAAATTTTTCCACTGTGTCTTTGAAGTACATTCCTTCTCTGAATTTGTGTCCAGAAATCTGTGGATCGTCCCTGCTGGTAGTTTAAGGAGCCTTACTTGGTGGGTTTAGATATGAGATGTAAATGTCTGTTCAGTTCACAATTTACATGCAGATAAAATTCTGTGGAGACAATGGTGTGTGTGGCACCTACAGATTCAAGATTGGCACTTGTCATGTTCTTAGCTATGTATTGTACCTGAAATACATTACTGCATTAAAAGAGATAAAGAAGAAGAAATTCTTGTGTGTTGTAAGTGCAGGATCATAGATCTGTTTGGATTTATTCAGTACCTTTGATTTTTGCCCTGAGGGACACACTCTGATTTAAAGAGATGGCAGGAAAGCAGTGGGACTGTGGTTACTATTAGTAATAAAAAGTAAAGTTTTTGGTTTTTGGTTTTTTTTTTTTGTTGTTTTTTCTTTTTTTTTAAGAAAAGACAAAACAAAAAAAATTCTCCTTTATACTTCCTACTATCCAACATAACATACTTTGTTCCTGTGTGTTTAGTCCATTGATGTCAAGGTATGTGTTTTTAAAAATGCTTTCTTTCTTACTCTGCGTAACATGTTTCTAATTACATACCCACTGTAGCACTGCAGTCATTAGTATTCAGATGTTAACTCCATGCAGTATCATTCCAACTGAAGCATATTAGTGTCAAACTGTTAAACATTCAGAGGAGCTGACAGGTTTGACAGTACTTACTCATCAGTGGTTTACTCTTATCTGTTTGATAAAAAATTAGCATAAAATGTCATTAATGTCTTTTTTTTTCTCTCTACACTGTGAGTAAAGTGGCTATTGTAATAAACAAGGTATTTTTCACTTGGTGATATTGCTGTACATTCACTGTCATATTCCAAGACTTAATTAGCAGAAAGGCAAGAATTTAAGATGACAAACCAGAATTTCAGATGTCTTCTTTCCTTTTGAGTGGAACAGAATGTTTCAATTTCCCAAAGATACCCCTTTTSAGTTCAACAAATGGGAAGGCCAACACAACTCGGGACAATTGTAACAATACTCAAGGAACCAGTCTGCTATTTGCTTACCAACATGGGTAGCTAACATACCTCAGCCTGGAAAGCAGGCTCAAGTCTGGATTACAGCCTCCCTGAGATTACTGAACTCATGAACTGTTGAATTGTTCCCTACTCTTCAACTTTTTCTCATGGCTCGCTTGACATGCCACTTTTCTATGCTAGCATGTCACATCCCTTCCTCTGGCACCTCATTTTCTGTACGTGAAAGATGCAGAATTTGTATACTCATAGTGCCTTCATGAATTAAGCTTTAGCAGTTGAGTATCTAGTTTTAATTCTCTGTCAAAATATGTCAAAAACTAAGTGTCTGTGTGAACAGGAATCTTAGTCAAATGATAGGAGCTGCACTGGAATGAGGGAGACTCAGATCTGTGCAACAAATCATCTCTATGCAAATGACTAAAATTGTCCTTTACTTAGTATTATCCTCGTTTGTTATGTAGAAACCTACCTGCTGTCCAAAGATAAAATGCCTTCTCATATGATCTGGTCTAAAGTTATTATCTAGACATGGGGCCTGTACTTCCTGGGAGATGTTTTTGAGATGGATCAGAATGACAATTGGCTGCTCTCACAATTTTTGCCTTTTTCCAACTGACAATACAGGAAAATACTTCTACACTTAAGGTTATAGGAACCTCATCTGCTCACAAAAGAGGTAATGACATAAGAGAAAGAAAAAAGATGTACTGTATTTGTGGCCTATTTCAATCGGAAACTGCAGTGCAATCTGCCAGAATTGCAGCTGAATGAGAATATAAAGCAGTACCATACCTAAAAAGCAGATGATTGCAAAATGATGCTTTTCTGCCTTGAGCTGTGTTGACTTTCCTTGTGAAAACAAGTCCAAGGTAGAGAGAGAAATTTCTAGGTAAAAGAAAAAACCAAAAGCTTAGGCTAGCCAGCTACCTTGTGTGTACTATCTTAATGAACTTACATATCAATTGTTTTGTTATGAGTTAAATCAGAGATCATACTCTTCATGGTGCTYATGTGGATGTATATATATTATAAATATGCATATCTATGTGCAAGTTACATGTAAGTAAAAATTTGATACCTTTTTTAGCTTAAAAGGTCCTACATTAAGAGAGTTTGCTTTAAAGGTACCAAGTCTTTCTATTTCAATGAAAAGATTAACTGAGGCTATTAACTTATGACTCTAAAGTTTTTTTAAGAAACTACTGTGAGCAAAAAATGAGTTCAACTTCCTGTACTCTTATAGACCATATTAGAAATAAAAGCATGTGAAATATAATTCAAAACTAATCAAAAAGATTAAGATATGATTCTTAGGGCAGTATGATTGCCCTAAGGGTTTGCCTTCAAATAAAATTTAGTAGCTCTATCTACTAGTGTTTTTCCTTTCTTCAGGCTTCTTCATTACTTTTTTTTATTGATAAGTAAACACTGACATATGCGAAGAGTGGAACTTTGCTGAGGAAGGGCCATTTTTTAATTTTTTTAATATTTATTTTATTGATTTTTGTGTGTGTATCCGTGTAACATGTAGCAAAGCTGAGATCTTGCTAGTAGTGTTTAGTTGCTGTTACGGAGCCAGTCAGCATAAATGCTGTCAAGGTCAGAACAGTATCTGTTTGAAATACATTCATGTTGCAGAATTGCCTCTGTAATTASTACTGGTTAGCCTCTCTGACAGACTTGTAAAGAAGCCAAGAAATACAGTGTATTTGTTTAATAATTTTCCTCGAGTAGTATCCCTTGATGTGGTTAAAACCATATTCATACATTTTCATTTCCTCAGATCCTCTTAATTTTACTTYCCATGACTGTCAGCCAGGAATCTTTCAGCAATATACAAAATGCTAAAATATTTTCTAAAAGTAARCTAGGAAGCAAAGAATAAATAATGTACCACTTCAGGCGATAATCCTGTGAGCTCTGTGAGACCAGATACTTTCCCAACAGGAAGAATATATCTTCTTCATGAGAAACTCATGGGGGTATTCTCTTCAGTATCGGGAGTTTATTCGTGGAAATCAAGAGTGTTTGAACATGGTATACTCAGTATTAAACAATATTTGCTTCAATATCTCATCAAAAAAGTAAACAGGACATCTGGAAACTTTCATGTTATATTAATGACTTGGAATTATAGCTAGAATGTGTAATTTCTACCATAATACAACTACAGCTGTTCAACTTTCAAGAATCTTAATATCCTGAACTAACTTCTTATTTTTTGATGCTTGCGTCCTTCAACCCTGAAGAATTTGAGTAGTTTGCAGAGTAAAATACAGCTTAAATGATTGATTTCATTGGGATTTTATTATCCAGCAATTTTAGAATCAAGTGAAACAGATAAAGCCTGTTGTTTAGTGTTAGAAACTCTTAACCTGTGTAAGACTACCCTGTTTTCAGATGGTAGACCACTGAGTTTTCCTAAAGGTATGTCAGTTCAAGATATTGAAATTCAGCTACAAATCAATATCTGTAGAACTTGTTACCTATATCCATACATTTTGCATTCATATTATTCATTATATTATGCATTATATTCAGATATTATTCATTATTAGTTAGTGTCATCATTCACAGCTTCTGTTACCTTATGCAACCATAGAAGATAATGCCTTTCAAGTTTACTTCATTGTCAGGGGGACTTCTTGCAACTGTAGTAGTGTGTTCATTTCAACTAAAATGGGAACGTATGTAAATCCTCTTCACTTCCTTGGGAATAACATCTGTTTGTTGATGATGGAATGTATTAAAGCTCTGCATTGATTTYTTTGATTTTTGTCATCTATGGGCAGATGGGCATATTTAAACATTATATTTTCAGATGTGTCAGTCAGTCTTSAAGTTGCTCATTTATTTTACTGACTGTAGTCACAGAAACCTCTGCATTGGAATTAATGTATGGGGAATATGCAGGCCTTTAGCCCACATTAATGTTGAACTAAAGTGATTTTTTAGTTTTGTTTTTGCCTTCCAGTAGATTTGAATATAGCTGTGAAATGAGCAGTAATATTTTTTCCAGGTTGGCCTAATCACTCTTTTGTGAGACCAATTGCCACAGAAGTGGGATGAGAAATGCAATTGAATGTGCGGTAGTAGAAATGCATTTGAATTAAATCTCTAGGAAGCAAGTGGCATATGTGCTGCCAAAGCACTACTGCTGCACRCAACTTCCTAAAGGCTGCCTGGGTTCCTCTAGGACATTGTTTTGCACAGGGCCTCATATAGACCTTGAATTTTCTGTGTGAGTGAATTCTGTTTCAGTGCTTCTCACTTTAAGGAGTAGAATTCCTGCTCTTAATCATAAATTATTTATGTATTCTTTCTAGTTTTTGAAAGTCATCTGAACTTCAAAGAGTTAAGAAATTGACAACCCTTTAACATGCTCAATTTCTTTTTGAGAATAAAGGAAAAAATGTTGCAAATTCTTGTATTTCAAGACAAGCAAAAGTCTAAATGAACTGAGTTGCAGCCAAAATGTAAATGAGAGCTCCTCAAAGTATAAACCACATGAATTCTCCCTTATGCTTAGCCTGATTTGACTCCARTGCCCTGAAATTCTTTGCTGTATCCTGCTACCATGTCTTACATCTTACCATCTGTGTATGATGCCCTAAAGATCTTTGAGCAACTTTCTTACCTAAAATGTGCCAAGAAGGGAGGGAAGAGAATATGGCTGTGATGCTTTTTGTTGTGAAACACAGAGAAGCATCTGTTTCACTCATCTTGATTTTTTTTTTTGTTGTTGTTGTTGTGCCAACCTCTGAATTTATCTTGATCTTCTGCTTCAAGCATTAGCAGCTGAGAGGAGAATAGTGCAGCTTTGATGCTGATGTTAAGGGCAAGATCAGCCCTGGAAGCTGGGGATTTACAGCTATTACCCAAGCAAATGAAAAAGGTAGCTTAATACAGATGGTACTCTTTCACAGTGTGGTATTAACAAAATCCCTGTTTTAAAAGCAGAGCAGAGTCTGTCAGCCAAATGATATTATGTTGTATTGATTCAACATCCCCTCCCTTAAGTAAAAAAGGAATTGTGCCAGACTAACCCTCAAAATACATAGTGTAAAAATCTGTTGTAATATTAGAATGTGCAGCCCTTGGAACTCTTTGAAACAAACCATCAAATACATAAATAAGAGTCTTATATTTATTTACATTTTTAAAATAGATTCACTCCTACTATTCCATTCCTTAAATCCAAGGGTGCATAGTTCTATTGTAAAAATATATGCACCGAATTTAAATACAAATTGTCTTTTTCTTTCTCTCTATCAAGAAAAGTGATTAAAAAACTAAAAATGCAAAGCTTTAGTCAACTTTGATTAATGGCAATATGAAATTATTTATTGAATATAAAGTTGGAGTGAAACCTAATTCCAAAATGCTTCTACTAATACTYGATAAACTTTTAAAAAGACTGATATATACACTGAAAAATGCAAGATATGAAGTAATCCTAGATTCTGGTTTGCTTAAAACAAAAAAAAAAGGCAACAGGAACACACAAAGCCAAACATTCTTCTTTTTAAACCGAACATTCTTCCTTTTAAACATTAGATTTTGCAACTCAGATTTAGAGCTTTGTCAAAGTCTGTATGCAATATTCCATCAGATTAAACTTTTTTCAGTTGAGTGACAGGTCTGGATTAATTGGAGAAAAAGATCATGTTATTATAGTCCAAATAAGCAGGWTGTTTGAGTGAAATTAAGAGATTTTTGAGAAAATGAGGCTGGAAAACTACATTATTCAAATCTTCACAGGTTTTTCCTATTCAGGTAGCTTATTTCTAATAGGTAAGATTTACTGGCCTTATTCAGTCCATAAATCCTCAATTATCTTGTGGAAGCAAAGCTAAAATTACAATATTAGGTATTAATATTTGTCACAATATGTTATAATCTTTAAGCACTTTATAGTTTATAATTTGAGGATTAAGTTGCAGATTTTTCCACCTAAAATGAGCTATTGCTATGTGCTCTCTAATTCTCCCTCTTTTAAAAATTTTTATTAGAATATATTAAAATTTATTTCACTTWGATTTTGTGTTGGATTATTAAAAATCTTAAATGGGAACAGGACTTGCTGTACAGAAAATGTCTATTAGCAAAATGCCCCATTATTTGAATATCAAAACTTCTATTTAGGTTTACTTTTGAGATGTAGTCAAGTTACTCAACTTTTACAACAGATCTGATAGTTCTTAAACAGTAGTGATATAGTGATTAGTAGGAGGCAGACAGTTGAAACCAATATGAGGCAGAACTTTTTTACTAGTAAATTCATAAAACAAGAGAAAGAGGGGAGTTATATAAMGGAAATTGTAATTAAATGAACTTGATAGTTTCCTGTTCCAGTGGTTATTAAGAAAATGTCTCTTACTCCACATTTCTATTTTCTTATTTGGAAGGCCATTTACCCTGAAGAGTTGGCTTTTCTTTATTACTAAAACCTAGAGCTGCAAGCCTATTACAGCATCTATTTCTGACTTGCTGAGTAAAAATTCCTGAGACAATCTCCCAAATCAAAAGCACCCTGAGAATTCTTGACCTGTTGTTARCCTTTTGCAGAAATATTTCTGGATACTTGAAATACTTTGAAAATTGATGTCATTCGTATAGAAAAATGACCCAATTTAACATGAAGTTTGAGTTCAGTTAGTACTACTCTGTTGTGGGTGCCTGGTATATTTTGCTCTGCCTGGTGAATAAATACTGGTCATGGAAGAAGATTTTGATGTGTTAGAACATGCCTCTGGACATCAATATAGAGATCTAATGGAAAGAAGTTGGGGTTTTTTGGCTTTTTTGGCTTTTTTTTTTTATTTATTAAGAATTCTGAGACTGAAAACAGTTCCGAGGATAAAATGTTCAAATGATACCAGTTTTGTATTCTCAGGAAAACAGTAGGAATTGAATGCATATTATGCCTTATAGTGCCTCACATGTAATCAAATTACATGTGATTCATATTGTAGTGGGTTATGAATATTTTTAAATTCAGAAGATCAGCAAAAACATGAAACCTGTGTGACACAGATTGTAAGACTTTCTTGAAATTAATTTTTGATTGGAGTTTAAATAAAATGGATTGAAATACCAAAGAATATGGCTAGGAATACTGCATCAGAAAATTCTATGACTTCTTAAATCCTTCACAMAATAATGGGATGGAATATTATACATTCTATTTAGGAATAGTCAGCTTTTTAATGCCTGCTGTTTGTTGTTTTCCCCTCTTTTGTCCTGGGTTTATAAATGCAGAGAGAAGCAACATCACTCATATRGTATAGAGTATATATATACTTATATAGTATAGTATATATGAGTAGACTCGTATAGATGGTAGTTAAAGTATCTTTAGATGAAACTTGGAAGACTCCCCTGTCAAACATCTACCATGTGTTGCAGCAGTGACAGGTCAAATAAAAATAATAATAATGTGTACARTAGAATTGTAGAATGCTGAAAAGTTTCTGTGCAGGGAAAGCCGAGAGCTAAAATGAAGGCTA
>PTEX01000070.1:2346770-2415113 GCA_003342815.1 Eudromia elegans | reverse complement strand
TCACATTCATGACTGGATTTTGTAGGAAGTACTCTGGATCTCTTTATGGACTTCTAACTTTTCTTTTTYCATTTAGAGTGTACTTCTGAAGGCTTTGTCTTTTCCAGTAGTTATCTTTTTACAAAGAAAGAGAGACATGTTGTTGCTAATTAGAATTGTTGCATACAACATTTGGCTGGTATAATTTCCCTTTCCCTAGCAGTCTTTAGTAGTACCTGTTGGTCTTTCACTTAACTAGCACTAAAGGATTTCTACTGGAATCTAAATCAGATTTTTTTTGTAGACATTAATTGTGAAAGACAACAAATTACTTTTTATTTAGTAATACGATTAAAGACTAGCAAATAAGAAATCAATGCAAGGTTGATTACTATAGAAGACCCTCTAACAAGGTAAAATCTGATTCTTGGACTTTGACGCTTCATACCAAAAACTGAAAAGTTAAATACTTATGGTGACTTCAGACAGATTCTAAATATAGTTTCTGTCATTGTTTCCTTCTGTTAAAATGTGTTTTGTTTTCAGGAACATAAGACAATATGACCAGTAATCATAGTAATGAAACCAAGTATGGATTMTCATATGGAACAAGCTTTCAATGGTGAATCTGTTTGTATGCAGTTACTATGACTATTTTTATRAAACAAGAGTGCAGCCAGTATAAATAACTGATAAATTTGAAAAAATATTTTAAAAAATTCCATTATCAAAGCCTTCTGAATCATTACAAAATAGTAGATGAGA
Organism: Eudromia elegans; assembly: GCA_003342815.1. Lineage (NCBI taxonomy): Eukaryota > Metazoa > Chordata > Aves > Tinamiformes > Tinamidae > Eudromia > Eudromia elegans. Next base: position 2,414,369 of record PTEX01000070.1, on the reverse strand, counting down.
AATATTTCACAGGTTGTAGGTATTTACTATTTTTCTGGTATCTTTACAGTAGATCTGTTCCAATTTACTATTCCTTGTCTCTAAAAACGTATTAGTCTGGAGGTAGGAATGGGAAAAAAAACAGAGCTATTGGAACATGTATTTCTCTGCATAAGTTTTCAAAATTTAATCTTTCTCTAAATTTCTGAATCATAAATACAAATTCTGWCAGTGAAAGGCAATAGAAAGCAACTGTAATATAATCTAGTTAGGTCTAAAAATCCCGGTAAGAGTTYTCTTGTGTGTGKGGGGTTTTTTTGGTTTGTGTTGTTGTTTTTGTTTTCTATATAGCTTGGCTCTAAGTATGTTGAATTGTGAATATAAACAGAAGGGCATGGATTGAAGATTTCTTAACTCTTTCCATCTGAATATAGAGGTTTTTCTTACTATTATTGTATCTGTTACCACAATTTTTGAGAGAAACTGTGTCTGTGTAAGAATTTTATAATTCAGAATTCTTGTAGTGAGGTCACTGTTAGTAATAGATCCWTTATGAGCATAAAAGAGATCCTGGCAGAATTATGAACACTAATCATAAATATTGAAYGGAAGGGATTTCCTGGTTCATCAGGTCCAATGAACCAAATGTCCATGAACCAACTGAACCAGTTTTGAGGTAGCTTAAAAAACCTTCCAATTTGCCCCCCTACCTTTCCAAATTCCAGCCATTATATATCCCTAGGGTGACCAAAACCAAATCCTGTAGGTGCCCTTGAATTTTAAAGGGGACTTACATAAAAATGAATAGATAGTTCTAAAAATATTATTAAGAAAAAGGGAATCCAAAGAGATTCCAGTCAATTCTGCCCTTTCGGGTGGTTCAAAAGCTGGGGTGKTTTTTTGCATATTTTATAAGTTTCTGATAATTTTACTTTGAAAGAAATTATAGTAAACCTTTCCAACATAGCTCTTGGGTGCAGAATGCTTTTTTATTTCTGAAAATAAAGGAAGGCGTTTTCTTCTTCCCTGTCCTAAAAGCCACTGTTGCTGAAAAAGTAATTATAAACAGGAGCAAAAGCAGTGAAATCTGACTAATTATATGGCCGTTTGTACTGTTGTGGTTTTCTTTATTTGCCATTTTGTTGTTTTCTGTTAATCTGTGTCCTGCTGGCAATGAATGTCTGTTCAAACTCTGTGTAATGTGACACTTGCACCTGAGAATGTCTGAATACAAATGTAGGTTACACCTCCTGTGCAAGCTGCATGAGTGAGCTGCAAAATTTAAAGAACTGGAAACTTCATTTGAAACCACATCAGCAGTTTCATCCATCCTTTAAAAAGACCTATTTTCTGTGTATTAGACTTTACATTGAATTTACTCTTATTTGGTAGGCTCATTATCACAGTCACAGACCTAATTTTCTTTTTTTATTKTTCCTCCCAAAGGAGTAGTCTTCAAGGAAAAGGGAAAATCCCACCCTCCCTGAGCAGGCGCCTGTAATTACAAACACAGCTGGTATTTACTGTTCTCTGCAGCAAAGAAGCTTCAGCTCCCAACAGATTCAGAGCCCCATGGCAATCAGCGTATTTATCTGGAATTATGATTGTCATTTCTTCAGTTATCATACTGCAGGAACTTTCAGACAGAGGAGGCATGGAAGGTGTAGCTGGCACCAGGGCAGTTTTTAGGTTTTATAAGGTTTCAGTGTAGTCAGAAACGATGTTTTAAGATTCGTGGTGTTCATAGCCAGTTAATTATCTGTTGTTTTGCTGAAGGGTAGTCAGAATTATTTCTCAATTTATTTTGGACCCATCCACCTTTTGCAAATTATTTAACACATACTGTGAGAGCTCTACAGGAAATAAGATATTAGAAACTGAAAAAAATGAGCAGAAGACACAAGAGGATTTTTGTAGTGCTGGTACTTATACTGTGAGATTACCTTTCTTCAGTGAACAGTGACTTAGAGTCTGAAGTGCAATAGAACGATGCTGCTAATTGGCCATTAGCTCTTCTGCTGACAGGACAGTACAAAAAGATGGCTCTTTTTATAGAGTTCAGAATAATGTTGAATCAGATTTTCTGAGCAATTATATGATACGAACATCTGCATAAGCTCTTAATTGTTTCTGGATGGTATTTGCCTCAAGAAACTGAATAGTGATCTAATAAAACGGTTAAAAAAATCATTTGTACATGCTACATAAAGTACCTTATCTTGCAGCATGATCATTTGGTTTTCAGCAAAATAAGAAAGTGTATTTTCTATTTAAAATTCACTCTTGCTTATATTTAAACAAATGCTGCCATTGAGCATTTTTTTCTTACTGAAAGTAGATTTTAATAAGGGACTCAAACTGATTCTAATATTTTTTAAAGTGCTTTACAGAAAAAATTCCTATTAACAGGTCCAATGCACATTTCATTATAAAAATGCATGATAAGCAGGTTATGCTTCTAAAATGTAAAATAGAAAATGGTTCATATTATAAAGTTCTTCACAGCTGTAGAAAGAATAAAAAAGATGAATATTAATGCAAAGGTTTAAGCCCATGAAATGTTATAACTTGATTGCTATCACCTCRACCACTTTAACTGTAATAATTTTCATAGTGGATATTAGTATCTGTAAATACAGGCAGTTTTAAATCTCTTTTTTTCAAAGTATAATTGTCAGGAAAACTAGTGCAGTGCCTGCTAAAACGGAGCACTTTAACATATGATGATATGTCAACTATTTGTATATTTTCATGAACAACACACTAACAATATTCTTAATTGTTGAAAAAATAGTTGCATAGAACTAATGAGTTAGGACTTTTGTTTTCCTATCTGTTTAATACATCATGGGTCTTAAGAAAATGTAGACAGCCTACTTTATCAAGATTTTCCTGTTATGTTCTTGCAAATAAGACTCACCACATGAACTCAGGTATAAGCCAGGTGGCATCTTGTGCATTTTATTGGATTTTAGCTGATAGTGGTGAATAAATACTGAAGCTTAAACCCAAAAAATGATCAAAAGATGGAAGATAGATTTCTAGATTTCCACGTGAAGCTCTGATATGGTGGATACAACAACCTAATGAGGGTTGATACAGCACAAAAGTAAAAAAGTGTGAACAGAGCATAGCAAGTAGCAGTTACAACAGGTTTTTAGGAGGGGGAGTTGAACACTGCAGAATGATAGAAATACTTACATTTCCTTTAGAGCAACATGAAACAGTATTAAAATCGTACACAATTTTCAACTTTTTCTGTTTCATTTTTATTCAGCAAAAGGAGTTGGTTTCCTCATGTAAGGAGCTTTTTGACTAGGGAGCTGGGAAAGAGGAAGATGAAGATTTTTGCATCTTGACTGTGCTCAGAAAAGTTCCTCACTCACAGACCGAGTTGTCACCGAGGACGGCTGACTTAATCTTGAAAGCCCAGTGTACGTGAAAGGCYGTCACTCCTTATTTTATAGCTGAACAGATACCTCACAGGCTTCCATTACGGATCTTGTTAGCTAAGGCCTGAATTAAATTTGAACATTTCAGCAATTTCTAAAACAATAAGTAATTAATTTTAATTGAAGTTTGAGCCTTCCAAGTTATCTGAGGGTTTGGTCTCACAAACCCTGATAACGTACTTAGCAGTATTTAAGATACCATGCCATAGAAATGACTGTTTTGGTATTCATTTTTGAATTATTTATATAGATTAGGATTTTAAAGCAGTTTAATTATCCTCATGCAGCCTTGTAATGTTTTTTAACTGTATGATAGTTACTTTGTGCATTTTCTTCATTTAGCTTTTTTCCTGATGAAACACGGTTCTGGCTGAACTACAGTTGCAACTGTCACCTCCAGTAAAATAGGGCAGATTGTTGCAGGCTAAACCAGACCTGAGGTCTAACGTTTATTAATAGTAGGAATGAATCAAAGGCCCTGAGGATAAGAAAAACAGAGGATTAAAATTTCATGTGACAAGATAAAGATATCATAACAAGATTATGCTTATAGGCAATTAAACATATTCAGAAATTATTTMAAAATTGATGAGACCTGACGCAATGGAGAGAGTCTCAAAGATTGTGGTAAGTAGTTGCTTTATAARACATTGAGTTAGGAACACTAATAACAACCTCTATTTCCTCTGTGCTGAAGTCCTTTTCCCCTTATCTCAACTACATCTTATGGCTTTTTTCTTCAGTTGTACCTTCAAGAAAAAACACCCTGGAAGTTCATTTTAAATTCACTGATTTAAAAAATATATATTTAAATTACAGTGATGCTAAAATGCCCTGCTTAGGAACCTTTTATAAAGATTCTCTTTTGAAGGGAACTGGTGTAGCAACATCATTAGAGCAGATGAAAAAAATGTAAACAGAGGCCATGCCTGTGTACAAAATAGGGAATATTGCAGTCAGCAGAAAAAAAGGAACAGAAGGGTGGTAGTAGAGCAGAAGGATGGGGAAATGGTCATGGAAAATATGTAAGTATAAGTACTGGAGGAGGCAGAGGTGGGAACTTTCAGGAGGAGGGAGGAAAGTAAAAAAAAAAAAATGGTAGTAAAGGTGAATAAATAGCACTAAGATATTCTCTTTCCCTTTCAAAAAAAAAAAAAAAAAAAAGGTAGTAAAGGTGAATAAATAGCACTAAGATATTCTCTTTCCCTTTCAAAGATGTTCAAAGAACAAAAAGCAGAAAGAAGAATATTTTAGAGAACTATTCGACTAAGAAATTAATTTCATGTGAATTTTAGCACAGTCAGTGAAMTGTGATGTCCCCAACTCTTTATGAAAGTTGGAAAAGGAGCTGCTCATATAAGGAAATGGAAATGTTGACACTACTGAATTACACAGTGCCTGGTTAATGCATTGAAGGGCCAGCAGACTTCAGATTAGTAAACAGGGARGAGCAGTTCAAAAATGTGGCAGCGATTGATCCTGTCCTTCAGAGTGATTCCACCTGAGTCTCTGGGTTCAGCTAAATATGTGATATTAAATCAAGATTTTGCAAAACAAAACATTTTAAAAGAAAACAAAACTTCTYTGCTGGGCACTCTGATTCAAGCCAGGAAGTTCTTTTTTTCTGTGGTTGTCAGTATGCTGCTCAGGTTTTATTTCATAAGTTGACACTGTCCTAATTTAAACTTTGACTTCCTGTTACATAGTCTAAATCAGAAGATTAAAAGCCTCCTGCTATAGATTTTCTAATAGAAAGTGATGGTTTAATTTGGCAGAGTAGAGCTGAAAGGATACTTAAACCCAGTAAAGAGTGCCAGCATCAGCAGCTCCAAAGTAGCTTGAAATGAAAACAGAAACATGAATAATTAACAGATAACCCATGCAGGTATTTTAAAATTGTTTAATTTTATAAAGTTTTCTTCTGTGCTACATCTCAATTTTTTTTTCAGTCAGCCTGGTTTTGTTTAGTGAAAAATATAGCAAATATATGCAATTTTGTGTTTTATGAAGGACAAGGGAGTTTGTTTGTTTGAAATGAAAAGGTATAATTTTGCTGATTTAGTTGCAGGTACAGCCATAGTATTTGCTTCACTTTATTATTTTCTTGTTTACTTACAGTTGTATTGGTATTTCTTTCCCAAGATACAGCAACTTTTTAAAATAAGTATATATTATTTCCATTCATTGGGTACCATAATGCCAAATGAACCTCAATTTTAGGACATAATAAGAAAATACATGAACAATTTTAGCTCTGTCAATGGGACATTCTGTAAAAGTGTGCAGCTTTGTTGCACACATGGGTTGTCCTATATGCTTAAAATAAACAGTATTCAGAAAACTATTATCAGGATGATGATATATAAAATACTATCCATTTATTTATTTTGCATTCGTGCCATCTCTGTTAGTGATAAAACAGCTTCACAAAGTGGGAGTATGTTGAAGATTGAACTTTATATTTCAACCACATAGTGCAATCAAAGCTGCCAGTCTCAATTTCAAAAACCCTAATATAAAAAATATTCTTTTCAGAAGTTCAATATTGCATTTCAGCCTACAAGGGACTTTGCTAGCTCAGCTAGTGATTTCGGTTAAGAAATTTGTTTAGAGAAAAGTGAACATTTCAGTAGTAAAAGCTAGGCAAATTTGTCTTGATAAAGATACCTACAACTGCACACGTGATTTTTTACACCCCGTTCCTGCTCAGTGTTTAGCATGTGTGGTTTTTTCCCCTTCACTGTAATATTAATTTGAAAATATTTCTTATTTTAAGAAGGTATGCATCCTTTATTTGGARCAGTAAGTTTAATTTATGACCCAGTCTTCAACGTCCTGAGCAGAGCTTCTACCAGCAGTTAAAATTAGTTATGTTAACTGGAATCATAGAGTAATATAGGTTGGAAGGGGCTGCTGGAGATCAGGTAGGATGGGTCTAGCTAGAGTAGTGTAGAGTTGAGTTTTCAGTTCTATTTACAAGGATGAAAATAATATATGAATTAATTGCTTTGTTACAGTCTCTGTTCTTACTTAAGTAACATTACCCATTGCAAAGAGAATATATGTGATAGAAGAGGGGACTGGATTCATTTGTGGCATGGCCTCTTCTGGGCTTTGTGAAATAGGGGTAGCCTAGGAGGGAAAGTTCCCAGCTTCTGTGGCCTCRTGGGTCGTGCTTAAGCAAGTGCCCTCACAGCAGGGCTCCACTTGAATGGATGCTTGTGGGGTTATTTCAGAGTCAACTCAGGTGCCAAAAGTAATCTGAATTTAATTTCAATAGCTAGAGAAGTGTGGAAAAAGTGTAATACTCGGGAGGGAAAATAAGAAAAAGAACCCAATTTTTCAAACACGTTAGGAACATTTGGTCATTATCTTAGTTTGCTGAATATTGCCAAGCTTATGATACATAAATTAATTTCCTAAAGTGTTCAAAAATGTCAAGCCCTTGTTTTCCATTACATATTCCTCTCTTTTTGTGTTACTTTTTTTTTTTTTTTTTTTTTTGTATTACCCATCTCATGACACTAAAATTCCTCCATAATACTTAATAGGGTAGGGAAGCTTTCTGAAGCAAATTATTAGCGTGGATTTTCTCATAAGGTAAAAAAGAAAAAAAAAGTCTCAGCCTTGTGATAATGAGGTCTTTCCCTTGGCATGACTGTTGTAATTAAGGAAGCAGGCCCTTCCAGTTATTCTGGAAATCCATAGCAAGAGCASGTACCATCAGTCTGCAATTACGTGAGGCACAGAGTCAAAGTGTGTGTGGGGAAAACCCTAAACATTTATTAACATGTCAAAGGAGCAAGCTCTAAACTGTGGTAATGCATATTTTGCTCCTGTTATGTGGGGGAGTAGAAGAAGGTCAGCTGAGTTACTGAAGTAAAAGATCTAGGATGTCTCCTGTTCCAACATGGCTTTTGTAATATGATAATGAAATAAAAAGTATGGAAAGGAAATACTTTTAGGCTTAGGATAATTAATTAGACAGTTGTTCTTTTCTTTAAATGCAGGTTTGAGTCCTCATTATTTATTTCACCTGAACTGTGTACTTGGAAGATAAATAACAGCATGTGTAAAAGATCTGTAAGTACTGTTCAAGTCCTGCTGCTAAGTTACTACTAACTACCAAGATATTTCTGAGAAATGCACAGTTTTAATTTTCATTTATTTCCTGAAAACACAATTTTTGGGAGTAATATTTTTGGCYAGACTCTAGTAGTCTTAAGCTATCAATGGTTGACAGAGACGTTTACTTCCAAATAGAAGGCATTTGTATTTTCCTTAACCTCCTCACTGAGTATGAACTGTGTTCCAAATGATTGCCCAAAGAGCATGGTGTGTTAGATGACTTCCTGAAAGACAGGGTTCAGAAATAATCAGTAGCTACTGCTTTTTTCTTTATTACCTGCTAAGCAGCTCGAGTTTTGACTTGAGAGAATATACTTTTTTTTGCTTTATGTATACATGTTCCTCAAGGGTAATCCACTCTACAAACAGTCTGCGGAAATGTGATGAAATTCTSTGAGTCTAATTAATTCCCTATCCGTCAAGAATGCCTTTGTCAAGCTTGTCAGCATGGAAGCAGGACATGAGCTGGAAAACATTGATAAAACATGACAAAGAGCTTTTAGTGTGTTTGATGTGTCATTCAAGTGTAAACAAATGCTGCAGTATAARGYGAAAATATATGGCAAGGAGACAGASAGYRGGGGAGAGAGAGGGCAGAGACCTAAACAACAAAATGAGCAAAAAAATGTATGTTAAACTCGCTCTCCTTCTGCCCTGTACCTAGCAATGCTGTCTGAAACTTTAAACACACACAAATTTTAAATGTACCTTTTCCAAATAGTGAACAAACACTGGAAACTCGGGAACAACTTCTGGTTTGCATGTAACAAGGCTGAAGTCGACAGTTACCTTGTTTGCTGTTCAGAGAACTCCTGCTGCACATTGATGGTCTATAATAAATGTGCTCCCCAAGAAAAGCACACAGCTTGCTGCTTCATCTTTGGGGATATTACTGAAAGAGAAGAAAGTCTGAAATGSTAGCTAGAATTTTTTTGCTCTCTCTAAATACTAAATTCTTCTGTTAGGATACTGATACACGGATCATCTTTCCATATCTCTCCAACCACCCATCCTGTCTCCTATTGAAATATACATTAAACTCATCAGTTATGACATAAATCCTCACAAATCTCTCCGAAACAGATTTACAGGTGTAATGGATTGAATTAAAATTGAGAGTGACATACTTTTTAAAATGACTTGGTAAAAATGCTTAATCCTGATGAAAGGTACAAATGCCTTGCCTGAAGCAAAGATAACTTTGAACTATAAATAATGTAATACATTTTAATCAGTTTTACTGCAGCAGTTTTTATCTATGGAATAACTTGGAACTTCTTTTAAAGTAAATTGAAAGAAGTATATAATTTACTTGAATAGAATTTATGTAGTGAATTCTCCTTAGTTTGGAATCTGGACAGGCTTATGATTGTTCTGTTGCCCTCTCTGTGAACACGGTAATGAAAAAATGAGTTTGAGTAGTCACCAAAAGTGGTAAAGAAAGTGCAAGTTTAGATGAATAGTGTTTCCTCCTTGTCAGAGGTGCTGTTTATTCAGAAAAAAATAAAAATGACTAAAGCAAAACTGAGCTATGAACAGAGAAGCATTACAGCTTTATGAACCATTGGAGCTTGTTGTCTTTGTTTACGGTGGAAAAATGATCATTAGTAGAATTTAGATTAGCTGTCTTCACAATGATTTTGTTGACATTTGAATTAGTAAATTAGAGCCACATAGAGGTCAATGGATTATCTAGGATTCTTGCTTGACTAGCTAACACAGTTTGATAAAGATAAAGCCTTTTAGCCTTTTTCAGGAATCTTAATAAAGATCCTCTTATCATATTCAAAACATATTGTTCCTCATATATCCATAATGGATCTATAAGGACTTTAGCAAGATGTAATCATTGTGCTGGTGGTCTTCAACTATGCTGGCCATCTTCGTTGCATATTCTGAATCACTAATCTGAGCTTCAGATAAACTTCATGAACTTCAGGGCATTTTTTTTTTCTTCTAAAAGACCTGCCAACATTCTTATCAGTTCAGTATTCCTCTCTGAGGAAAAAGAAAAGACAAAACAATTGTCAGTGAGAAGAGCAACATAGTGGCTACATCTTAAGATGAAACTTTCCACTCTTAAACTGGAAATTAATGGGCCTTTACTGTCCAACRCCTTGCATAACACTATGCATTTTTTAGCTGTGATGTAAAAATGCTATCATGTCACCGTTATCTCACTTTGGAACAAAGGTAGCTTTGCACAAACGCTTTACATTGATCTCATAGCATAAAGTATGAACCAAAATTGTATTGTAAAATACAATTACTCTTATGACAAAAATATTTTAAATATTTTAAATCACTTGGGGTTTTGGAACAAATGCTATAAAATAGACTGCAGAAGTATGTTCAGTATAAACACCTGTAATCTGAAATCCAGTTGTAGTTGAGATATATGAATAGTCATTCTCAATTGTGTTTTCCTGGCAGAATCGGGGATTTATGGAATCCAGTTCACTTCAGTGTGTAGAGCGCACGCATATATATATATATATATATATATATATATAAAAAATGAGTGCTATTATAACAGCTGCGCCTTCTACTTGCTGAATGGTGTGTTTTTGCAGGATCATATTTAGGCTTTATTAATCTAAAGGAAATTCTTGAGTTTAATCATTGCCAAAATGTATGTTAAATAGTGTTTCTCTTATATTGGGAGGATTTAGATGTCTTGTAAAACACTTTTGAATCTCCAAAATTTTTGATTTAGACAATATCAGAATGGCCCATTAACTTCAAAAGTATTGGTGAGGTAATCTGGCATGCTGTTGCCTTTTCATCAAAATGCTTTGGTTGGTGCAAGTTTAGAGCTTTACTTACCCGTGTGTTTGAGTGTGGTACTAATTTATATTTACCTTTTGATTTTGCAAAAGTAGGCATGGCTTTTTTTTTATGAGCTACAGGACAGTGAGAACTTTGATACTACTGTTCTTATCCACAAGTGTCTAAAATGCTTCACTTGTGGTGCTTAGCAAAATGCGTCCATGTTCCTTCGTCTTCCAGCTTCTGCGTGATAGTTTGCCTCTATAGTGGAAGCCAATCATTTGCTGTTTTTTGGCACAGCTTACCTATTAACAGCATTTGTTGATATAGCTTAGGTTTTAGAGGCATATGGGTAGCACTTTTAACAAGTTGAAGGAGATCTGGTGAAAGCCACAGTGCTTGTAGGACTAGACTGAACAGTGGCATTATTTACATGCTTCCGTTCATCAACTTTTAAATGTACCAGGCTGAGAGTGGACAAAAAAGACTTAAAACAGATGGTGTTTCACCTAGGCTTCAGAATCATGCTTACAATAAAACCCCATTTTCAGTATGTCATTTGTCTTGCATGCAGGACCAAAATTTAATGTAATGCTGAGCAGTGGTACTCCAGAGAATCCTGTAAAGTATTCTGCACATAAAAGCCAAAATATAAATTAAAGTTTCTTTTTATTAAGTCATCATGAGTATAATGTTTTATGCTAATGAAGAGATAGGGAAGATTAGATTACAACTGATACGGCTGTTTGTAGGAAATACGTACATGCATCAATGGAGTGTGACTGATGAAAAATGAGTAACTAAAGGATTTTTTAATAAATTTTACAGTAAGAAAATACTACAAAGGTTTGTATGGGTTTATAAAATCGTACTGTGTTACTGTATGATATTTTCTTTTTGTTTTGGTTGTTAAACCCTTCAAAAACAAAACTTTCTCCAAAGATTAAAAAAAGAATTAAAATGCTTTCTGTGTCCATTTCTATTTCATGACCATCTGTCACAATTGAAAACTTTTGAAACAAATTCATGTAGTAACAGGTCAGAAGTTGTATCGTGATTATGTTGCGGGAGGAATGGGCTCCGAGAAAGAAGGAAGTTTTATTATCTACAGTGGTATTTCTGAGGACTGACTGTGGTCAGCCTGGGCATCTTAAAGTTCTACTGGATTATTTTCAAAGGGCTTCGTGGCTGATGTTAAAAGTGCTCTTCCGAGAGCAAATAGTAAGTATTTTTGACTGTGTGTTYCTTCTCATATAGGAGTACAGTGCTTGCATTTTCAACGGTGTATTTTAAATCAAAAAAACACATAGCCTGTGGTTTGATTTGTCAAGGAATATTTGTTCTACATCTCTATGTAAAAAGTCGGGTGCCTTTTGCAGCTTTAGTTGAGTGTTGCTACTTTTGAGGCAGTGTTTGCATTAGGCAGGAAAGGCAAGCCTCATTCCTGTCGTGTCAAGTAGTTTCTTCACTAGTTTCTATGAACAGCCCTACTCCTTGTGCAGAATTCACAACTTTGCACAAAACAACAGTATGTCAAGCCCCAGGAGGTTTTATTGTAGCTCCTTAAAGTATGATAGCATGTGTTTTCAGATAATGCTGGTCTATTTTTTGTACTGCTATCAATTTCTTTTGTTTTGATATACAGTCCAAATGTAGTATTATATCCCTTGAAGGAGTTAAAATTTYTACTCTTAAGTATTTCAGCAGGAGCTCACATTCTCTTGTCATTTAGTAGTGATTCCTGGAATGACCTGTTAGGTAAATAAGCTACTTGCGGAGAAAGAAAACACTTTGGAATAAATTTTAATGATCTGGCTGTCAGCTGATGCTAACTGTATTCTGGAAAAGATAGTTTTAGTAGTCTTAAAACACTTACATGAAATACTTTTCAAGAAGCAAGAAAATTAGAGCAATGTGTCTTGTTTTGTAGACTTGACGATGCCCTTCTCAAGAGGACAGCAGGTACCTTACTGAGCACATGGTCTGGGTGTGCTTAGCAATAGATACAACGCGAGTACAAGAATGCCCTCCTCCAAGTAGAAAATCTGAGTGTTTATTTTCTAACAGGATTTTCAAACCTTTGACTGACAGCATTTTGCTGTTTTACCRGATTACCTTGTTACCATCATTTCTTGAGTTTCTTAAACAGTATATCTTGTAAAATCACTTTAACCCGTTGTCTCTTCCTGTGGASTGAGAGTAAAGAGCTAGGCAGCAAGCTCGTTAGTGTTGCATCAAGTACATTTTTAATAGTGTTCCAAACTCTGATCTCTTTCCAGTTACGCATTGCAGAGGCTGCTAAATTCAGAAGTTTCTTTCTTTCATAATGCACAGAACTAGTTAAAATCAGTTCATTTAGAGAGAATATGCATAATGGTCGTACTATAGAAGAAACTTCACTACTGTTCATATWTCTTTTTGTAATATGCTAAATGGCACACTGCACCTAACCTAGGTRAGAAAAATAGTAATGAGTGTGGCAGAACAAAAAAAACCTCAGCACTTTCTTTATCTTGTAGGTTATTCATTATAAAATCAATACAAATAAAGGTGCTAGTATTTGAAAAACAGTGGAACAAGCGTGAAGGAATCTGAGGAGAGTAATAGTTCTACTGGCTTTTCTCTTTGCTGCATTTTAATGGTCGCATTGCGGAATCACTTTAATATAGATCCATCTCAAAACAGATACCTAGAATAGTCGTCATCACTGGAATAATTTCACCTAGGGGAAGGATTGAGCTTCAAGTGTCTACAGTGCAGATTTCATACCATAACAAATGCTGACTTTTCTGTAAAATGCCAGGCAAGTTTCACGTYTATAATAAGCAGAATTTATTTAGGCACAGTGAAAGGCAAGTAACAACCCTGACAGCTGAGGTAAGAAAAAGACAAGTTGTAATAGAACAGACTTTCTTTCTATCTTTCTTATATCTATCTTCTCATCCTAAAGGGAAAAGGAATTCATTACAGAATGTTGTACTTTGGGAAACTCAGTAGTCTTGTAGTTAAAAAAAGATMTTTTAATTTCCAAGAAGGTACTTCAGACTAGATGTTTTCTTCACTATCCTATTTCCTCTTTCCATTGTATATTTATTTGTAGTATAGGGTCTTTTTGGATGTTGTTGGTGCTTGTGTAGTATTGATGGCTCTGAGAGTTTGCAGGATTTTTTTTTTGACACTCATTTCTTGATTTATAGTRGTTAGCATAATGGATATTCTAATTGACACCAAACAAGATCCTTTCTGAATAATTTTAATATAACATTGCTGATTTTATAGAGGCATAAAATGGCCATAAAATGCTCATCTTCATTCTGTTTACCAGCCTTATCTCTTAGAATAACATTAAACATGCATTTTTAGCTTTATTTGCTAATAAAAGCATTATGCTATCTGTTATACTGGAAATTTAACACAATAAAATCCTATGCATCAAACAACTTGATAGAGATAGAGCTTTGTTGGCAAATGAATATYTTGCTTTCATTTGTAGTCAGCTCAGGTGTCTGTGTAATTTTGATGGAGTTCCATTTGTTCAAAAGCAAGGGCTTTTTCACAGTTTGTGCCAAGGACTTTATGGATAATTGATTGTAATGGACACCTTAGAGCTGAAAGCACTTTATTTGTGCTGTTATGTGCATTTGGGGTGGTACTGAAATAGGATTTTTTTTTTATACATTATGTAGGGAATTAAGCAATGTCTAGCTTACATGTAAATGAGATCAGCTACTGCATTCTCTGTTTCCCACCACATTGCCACTACTATTTAGTTGTGCAGATGGACTGTAAGAATGTTTAATCCAAATGCTTAATGATATAATTGTCTAAGTGAAGCATACATGTTTACTGCAGTCAACACCCAAAATAGGTTATTAAGGTGGAATTTACACTAGAATCTTCAAAACAAATGTTTTGAACATCCGCAGTGAGTCATAGGACTTTTTTTTTCCCCTCAGCAACAGAGGATCTCTTAAAAATGTTTGGGTATGTTAAATAATTTCATYATTAGCTTGGTTATCATTCTGTTCCTTTGCCATTTGAGTTGCTGAATTGATTGCTTTTCTTTTCTCCTCTGTTTTAACTTACTCCGTTTTGGCTAAAAGCAGCTTAAGAGTCTTAAGAGTTACAGATTATAAGCAAAATCTTTTTTTTTTTTTTTTTGGTATTTAATTTAAATCCTTTTGTCACTGAAGTGAGAAAAATACTTGGAAAATTTAGACTTGGTTTCATGATTTTAAAAATAAAAAAGCAAAGATTTTCCTCCTTTCTTACTGATGAGATGGCTGCATGCAGAAATAAGCCACATCTGCCACACTGATTTCTGTGCTAGCTCCTACTTTCACACTGCTATTAATGGAGAGACCAAATATTTTTGGTCTGCCATACTGTTCCTATTAGCAAAATATAAAGATTTACACTGAACTGCACCTTTTTTTTCCCCTTGTGGTTTTTTTTTTTTAATAGTTCTGATTCAGCAGAAAGTCTAGAAGTTTCTCTGGTGGCAGTATGGGAAGATGCTGCTGGTATGTAAAGAAAGAAAAGCAACAGTGTGTGAACTTTAAGAAGAGCTGGGACAACAAACACACTTTGGAAACAATCCAGAAGCTGTGGGTGTGTATCTTTGAGCTTGTTGATCTCATGGATATATAGATTGTGGACCACAGAACTGCTTTACACCACACACTGTACGATATGCCACTCTCTCTCATCTCTGAGGCAGGCCTCCAGCAGAGCTTGGGAGGAACATTTTCTTTTGCCCAATTTTGCAAGTCACCAATGTTAAAAGTACAAGGTGGCAGTGCACTAGGTTSTGATTTTCAGTGTGTGTCTTCACTATTAGGACAGAACTGCAGGAAACTGATTTCAGGAGAAATTAAGGCATCTCATCTTTGGKGTAAACTCTGCAGAATTGGACTTCTTCCCACCTCTTCACTCCATCCCATGCAGATCTTGAGACTTGGTTATGCCTATCTCAGGACAGGAGAGGCATCCTGTGCAAAGAGAGCMGTTTTGTGTGGAGATCTGCAAAACGTCTGTCAGTGGCTGCTTCAAAAGCCTTTGCAGAGTTACCTCTTCTCATCTGAGGTGAGTCAGCATAAATTCCATGGCCACAGCCTAGATCCCTTATGGAGTAAAAAGAGCTTTTGGGCATTCTGTTGGAAGTATAACAAAATTGCTTTTGTTGTTCTATTGGTTTTTGTTTGTGGTGTTCAGGCAGCCTTTCATGTAAAAAGTCTCATAAAAGTCAATATCTTTTAGACTTTCGTAGCTTCACAGATGTTTAAAATTATTATTTTTCTGACCGCTTAGATAGTGGATCATTTTAGCATTGGGTGCTTTATGTTTTGGAAGTTGAATTGCATCTTTTAACATCTGTTCCTGTTCTGAAAGTGGCGTTGTTGGCATTTTCGTGTCATTTCATCCACAGACAATCATGGATGCATGCACTTTAAGCTGCAGAGTTAATTTATGGTACTACAATATGCTGCAGGTTGTATATTGTAAAGTTCATAACGCATGCACCTATTTTTCGCTTTTGAAGTAAGTGAAGAATACCTGTTTTGCAGGTGATAAATGTGAGGTGTTACATATGCCTCATACTTGTGACTTTCACTTGAAGAGCTCAGTTATTGCCATTTTAATAGAGATTTTCAATATTTTTATGTAAGAAGTTGTTACAGTAAAGAATATAGGAATTTAAACMCTGGTGAAGTTTAATATTTTGACACCTACCCTCATATGCAGTATGAGGTTCATTAGCACACCCATGACAAAGGGTTGCACAAGGGACATCTTCCTGAAATAGTGGCTGAGAGTCATAAAAATTAAGAGGGGAAAAATCTTATGTCCACCTTGTTCTCATGTCCACCTCTGAATTTGGACTCTATAGGAATATTCTTATCCCTCTCAGAGACCATAGCTTTTTATTCTCTGAAACAGAATTTTCTGAAACCATCCTTTCAAAAGCTGAACATACATGGCAATGCCTTATGGAATAACCTGCCAGAGTKCTTACCTGCCATGCTTTCCTGGAAAAAAAAAATATTATAAAAAATAAAGGCAGTCAAATCATCATCTGTTTTTAGTAGTGTACTAGCTATAGAGCAGTGCAATAAAGAATGTGGAAATTTCTTCCAGTTAAAATCGAAACCCAATGTGACAACTGATTTTGTTTTCACTCAGTCTTTTTTCGTGCCAAATGATGTCTAGCTTCTGTCACTAGTTTAAATTTGATAAAATATATGCTCTATGTTTTTTGCAAAACAGGCATGTGTTCCATATTATATTTTGCAGTTTTAATTAGTGGTTTTATTGAAGGATGCAATAGAAATCTTTTTAATTTTGAAATTATAGTATATTATGGCTTTTTTGAGTCCCAGTGCTACTCAAGTGGAAACTACCTAGTATTCTGAATATTGACTATATTATCATCTAGACTGATAAAATGAATACATCCTCTGGTCATTCTGCTTACCTACTGCAAGGAAAAGGCTGCTTCTGCATGGGGAGGGCATACCTTGATGTTTTAGTCCTACTCAGATTAACTTACACACTTTAAATATACCTRTTAAAATATTCAATTTACTATTAAAATAACTCACTCCAATTATAGTCATAAGGTAAAATGCAAAATGGCAGAATTTTAATAGAGACWTTAAAATGGATAAGTATTTCAGTGACTGAAACAGGAGCCTTAAGAGCAGTGTTTCACAGATACTGTATGTTTCCTCAGGTTAGCTGTGAATGTAATGTTGGGCTAATTTCAGTTAGAGTCACCTTTTAGTTCATTAATTATTACATGTCCTTATCTGCAGCATTTGTACAGGTGAGTGCAAATATCTGATCACAGTAACCAGTATTAGATACAAGGGAAAGTGGTATCTTGTTTAGCAAGCAACTGCTTTATTAGGAGTTTTTTAACCTCTATAGCAGCAGTGGAGCAATGGCTGAGTTGCATATTCAGTGGAAAGTCTAATGAGAGATGGGGTTCTTGAAAGAGACCTTCTTCCCTGCTTTCTGCCAGAAGGGAAAAACAAACAAAAACATTTCAGACAACTAATTGGATGTGATAGAAGTTCCAGAGATTTGCAAATAGAACAGATAAAATCTGAGTAACTTCAGTTAAGGGCTAATTATCTTTTGCTGCTAGTTGAACAGGTGGTGTCTTGGAGCACACAGAAAGATGGAAAGCAACTAGTAAGAAGTCGTTTTTTAGACAAAAAATACCGTATCTGTTTATTTCTTTTAAATCTCTAACACATCAGACCAGGATACTTTAAGGTAAGCTCTGATTAGTGAAGAGAGTTTGACATATTTTCTACCTTTGTAAGTACAATTCAGACTAACCAAAGTACTCTGTTAAGCCTTTATAGTTGTTTACAGCTCATCATTCCACCATCAGTCAATCTGAAATTTAGCCTCTTTAGTCTGTATTTGCATTATTTTATTTTGTTCTTTTGAGAATTTAATGAATAAATATTGCTCGTAGTGTCCTGCATGAGCCTTGTGGATAAATTCTGAGGGAGGAGCCATTCTGCTCCTCCCCTCAACCTCCAATCCACCAACAGCTGCCCAATTTTAAAGCGGAACAGCTCAGTGCTGAAACATGGTGTGGAGTAAAGAGGAGATGCTTGGAGAAGGAGCCCTGGAAGAGCTGAAAAAGCTTTTGATTTGCACGTGCTGTCTTGCTTGTTGGATTTAGAAGACATTCCTCATATGTTATGAAGTGGTGGGAAGTTTGTAAGTGTACGCTTAGAGTCTGGATCAGTCACCTTTGCCTGCTGGTGCCCATGGCCAGCAGTCACTTAAATATGCAGCTTGGGTACAAAAATTACAGGGTGAGAAAGGAAAGGATAAAGAAGTTCTTTTTAAAGGTCTCTTGAAAGTGTGGATTTGAGGAGCCTTGTTATGTAGCAGTGTATGACCCATACTAGTAAGGAGTGGAAGTGACTGAAGCAGCGAGGTTTGCTGAGCACCAGGGGGAGGTGGCTCTCTGCACCAAGAACCCTTTTTTTTTTAATGTCCATGGGGGCTTGAGGTGACTTTTTGTTAATGACTCCTAACRTTTGATTCCGCTTCTGGTTACACTCGCTCTACAACAGACAGCGAAGCATTCCAGTAATCAAGATCCACTTTTGTTTAATATTTTAAAATGAATTTAATTGGCGTGGTCCTCATTATTTTCAGGAGGCCCGTGGTCAGCCATGGCTGGACAGTGAGTGACTGTGCATTATGTGAATGTGGTTCGGACAGGATAGCAGGGTGACACCTGGGCAGCTAAGGAAAGCCTGCAGGCACCTGCTGGGGATTTTACCTTCCATGTCTAGGTGCTTCTCTCGGAAGTTGCACCACCTGACTGGTGCTGTGTGAGGAGGAAMGAAATCCTTTTACATTGCCCCTCCTCAGAGTGAGGAGCCCTTTGCACAGATAGAAAGAGTGTTTCTGGGAGCAGACCAAGTAGAAATCTAAGGGTGCTCAGGCCAATTCTCCTGGAGGTCAGGGTAGTGAAGAAGCTGGGCTATGAAGGGTCCCCAGCCCTTGTCATTTCTCTTTCCTTGCCAGAGGATGCCATGCTGGCACATCCGTGGGKCATCTGGGAAGGTTTTCTTTAGGTGGAGAGGCAGTTTCGGAGAGGCAGGTGCTCTGTGAAGGTGACCTAGCATCCTGCTGATGCAAGTGCAATTCTGATTCTACTTTGATTTTGAAGAGTCAGACGTGTAGCTCACTCTGGGATAAAAGATCTGACCTTCTCTTTCTCTAGTTCCCCCTTACCAATTGGTATTGTAGTTTAGGGAGAAATGCCACAGAGATATCTTCTCCATGTCGTTCTATGGGTCCTTCTGCTACAGGAATTTGAGTCTTCTAACCTCTTACTTTAGTGAAAGCAGATCTAGGTATGTGCTAACTGATGACCTTGTAAATAAACTATTTTCTTCTTAACAGATTTGTCTTATTACTACCTTACTAATAATAAATGATGAAGAACTGAGAGGGGGAGAAAGTTAATATGCAGTGACAAATATAATAGAGCTGTGATTGTTTTAAAAGTTCCAGGAAGTTATTTTTTATTATTGGCATTTTGATTAGGCAGCTACCAAATGAGGAGTATGGGAATKATCTTTGTGTTAGGAAATGTATGTTAATGGAAACTGGATCAGAAGGGAAGCAGACATTAATGAATGGATGCTTGCATATGGCTGAAGTGCTGTCTTTGTGAGGCAGATGGAATAGATGTAGGGAGTGATGATCCACCCTTTCACAATGTGGTCCATGTTCTTAACAGAGCTTATTCTATGCACACTTCTGTTCTCTTTTTGAGAATATCCTTTGACATTCCCAGACCTGTGACCTCTCTGTAATAATGAATATTGCTTASAGACAAATGCAATATAATTAACACRCCTYTTTATATTCCTTGCTRTATGTCAGTGGTGTTTCTCAGCTGGAAGGAGGCTGAGTGCTGTGTGACTAATGAGCTGTCTGTGGAACACCTGCAGTCTAAATACCTGCATCTCCATGAAAATAGCCTGGGAAGTTGTGCCTTAATGAAACTTCAGACTGCAGACCTGGAAAAGGTTATCCTGTCATTTCTACTAAATTGACTGTTGGCTTACTTTTTAGGAGTAGCATCCCTTTGTGCTTGGGTAATCTTGATCAGCCACTGTCTGTTTTTYCCTTAATACAAATGTAAGTCAAACAGTTTCTGCTTTGAGACAGTGCTGTACTAATTTCTTTTTTTCAGGTTATTTTAGTGTCAAATACTTTCTTATCAGTAAGTTMTTTAAAATGACTGTTTGAACCTTAAAAGAATAATAAAAATAGTAATAATATGAATTTTATTCCTAAATTCATTGTTCCAGTGAATTGAGCATTATTTTCTTTTATTATACTGTAAAGGGGTGCTGGATTGGAAGATTTTTCAAGTGCTGAGTCCATTACATAATGAATAAGTTGAGTGGGATTTAACCCTAGAGGACAACCATAATATTTTGGACTTCAACTGTATTCCCCAAAGAGGTGGTTCTACAGTTTGTGTGATAGTCTCAGGGGGCTCATTTCTCTGTTTTGCCCGAGCCAATGTCTATACCTTGTGCAAATATATATATATATATGTCAACTATATTATACATACTTTACTACTCAGCAGGAGTTTGGGGTGTATAATGATGTCAAAGATAGTTGAGTACTTGGTTACTGTAGAAAGAGAACCAAGTAAAGTAACCAAGTAAAAGTAACCAAGATAGGTGATTAGTTTCTTGTCTGGTAATTATTTTGCCTTTCATACATTAGCTTCTCAACCTAATTCTATGGGTAGCTATTACAATTTCAGGTGCTTGTAGCTCAAAACAACATCTGTATGATAGTATCAGGATATAGTAGCTCAAGATCTCACTTGCAAGTGAAAGTGCAAGTGTCACTGTCACATTATTATTTGTAGGGGTTGARTCATCAATACAAAAAAGCTTGAGCCAGATACTAGGAAAACATATTGAAATATATCGAATGAGCTGAATATTTCAGTCTGCCTAAAAGCCAAGGAAACAGYGGGCACATATGTGAAATAGTAGTGATTGGTTTGTTTCAACCAAAAATGCAAGAAATGTCATTTGAGAGCATCTCATAATTATTTTGTGTTACTGCTTTGCATTAGCATTATTGAAATTGATCACCAAAGATCATCATCTTTTACTTGTTTTAAATATAAAAAGAAGTCATTTCAAGTTGACTGTGAACATGATTAATTGTCAGTACCTGTTAAAATGTAAGTGGAATTATGTTTTACCAGCTCTAAGTGTTGTATTTGGAATGCATGTTGAAAATCAGAAATAACCTYTGAAAGATTTTATTAACACACTGTAAATTTTTAATAATACAATGCAAATTTTATTTCTGAAGGATGTAGCTTGGTGGGTGATTTATAGACCTAATATCATGAAGCTCAAAAAATCCATTATGTGCTGTGACTTTCTTTTGAGAAGCAAATAATACTTTATGTTAWCACACAGTCGTAAAACTTGCAATCGTAAACTTAACTGGTGCTGTTGGCTAATCAGAATCATTCTTCCATAGATAATATTTGCGGCTAGTGTTTTAGTAAATTACTTGTTTTATTGTTTTAGTAATGCAGTAGCTATCCCCTCCTGTGTGACTCACAAAGAGGGCGCCTGAACAAGTCCCCTCAGACTATGTAAATCTTTCAAGTGAAAAGGTRATGCTCTCCTCCAGTATGTAAATTAATTTAAAATACAATTTTATTGCTAATAATTTTACYATGAGAGAAACTCTTGAATTAAAAAATGATGGTAAAGCTAGAGAGTGGTATTCAAAGCTATTTCTAACCCTGAGCATGGAAGATTCACAGTAACATTTATTTTACTATTTGGTTGCCCATTCAATCATTTCTGTGTGATCTTCTGCAATGAAATACACAAACTTTCATTTCTGCAGCTTCTTCTAGAAGATGTAATGCGTATGGCAGGCAGGCACTCAAGCAAATGACAGAACGGCGGAAAGTGGGCTGCAATAATTTAGCTCATTTTCTTTCAGAGTAATGTGATTAGTTATACTGCCTCAATTAGAAGCAATTGAACCCAATTGAACCCAATACTAATCTTAAAAGCTTCCTTCCCTGTAGCCAATGGGAAATGTGGCATTGCTGAAAGGTATGAGCTGAGAGGTAGGTGAAATAGATGAGTACTTGAGGTGAAGGAGGCCGGTTGGACGTGAAGGATACTTCTTGTTATGCCCAAGCCATAGGGAAATGGCTTCCTACAATACTTGTGCAAGTAAATAACTCCTACAGGTGCCTCAGTGTTTATTCTGAAAGCTATTTATTAAAATTTTCAATAGTGCAATTGTGACAATTTTTAAAAGTTGTTTTATTAACWTTTGATAGCAAATCAACTTTATTAAGGCTCTGTGAATAATTACCTCAAGTGATTTATCTCACTTTAACAGWGCAACAGCAGTTATCTGTAATGTGTGCTCTCATTATTAAAGACTCTCAGTACAAATATTTAAATATCTAATAACTGGAAGCTTTGACATTTATTAGAATGTAGATTTGGGAAGGGCTTTATAATTCTTTTAATGTAACTTGACAGCACAAAAAAATGTACATTAATTCASTTATTAGAATGCCTTAAAGAAAAACTGCAGAGGTGTGGATTGTATTTATACTTTTCTTTCACCTTCTGAGTCAGATCTGAATTGTACTGTGGTTAGAGTTTTCCCTAGAATTTGGAAGAAAAGAGGATATGGAATCTTGGTAGGTTTTTTTCCTTCTTACCAAAGCAGGGAAAAAAATATGACTTTGATAGTAATTGTTTTAATAAATATTCTGTAATCTGCTTTTATGAATGGAACAGGTGTTGAATATCCCTGGTTGATATGTGGGAAAGAAAAAAAAAGAGACCCTTTAACCTGGACAAACTTGCGGCACTGTGRTAGAACTTGAAGCTGAGGATAACATTAAGCCATTTGATGTTCTTCTGTGGCTGTGAGAAGACCAGGGGTTGATCTGCTGCCAGGTAAAGCAGAGAAAACCTGTGTTTTCACAGGTAGGAAATCCTTTAGTGTAGGGACATATACAGCACATCCTTTTGCTTATCTGTAAAGTTACCTACCCAGGTAGGCATGACAGTGGATTGATTTTCAGAGCCAAAGTCTCTAAATAATASATGTTCTAGGGCACTGTAAAGATTTTTTTTTTTGGGTGGGGGTGATAGCTGCAAGTCCTGTGCAAAGCAGSAAKAGCAGGGCCTAGAGCTGAATTCAAGAGCAAAAACTGCCGTTTGTACTGCTGCTACAGTCTGACACCTGCCTGTGGGATTATAAATTTGATTATTTTGGAAAAAATATCAATTGACTTTTTTGGGGGGGAAGGAGGAATTCATAATTTTGTTAAGCAAATTTCCTGAGSTAGTGTACATTTAAAATATTTTTATGAGGGGACTGTTATTTGTTATACCTTAATTACAGCTTTTTACAGACTCCTGAGCTGGTGACTTTTAGATGCTGTCTGGATATCAGTGCTYAATCGTTGTAAGAGAGATGATTCAAGGCTTTCCATCAGTGAATGCAAAGTACACATTTTGYATCATTGCAGAAATGAGTTCAGCTTGAGCAGATTCGGTGAAATTCTGTGGGGGGACCCAAGTGAGGTTCCGGAGGGCGCAGGAGGTCTTGAAGCAGGGAGCCTWGGAGTGTTTGAGTGGGCCGTGAGTCCCTGACGCTGTAGTCTTTCGCAGGTCGAGAAGCGAGTGGAGGGCTTGGGGTCCCTGGTCTTTGTGTGTTCGTGTCCTGTGCCGCAGAGATGCAGGGGTGCCGCGCTGAGCCCGGAGGCTGCAGACCYGAGACCTCTCCATAACCATTCAACACAACCTCTGCGCTCCTCTCCCTGAGTAGGAAGGAGAGCAAGGCAAGGTTACTTCTAGCTACTTCTGTTGCCTGCAGCATCGCTGGTTCAGGACTGCAAGCTCTCCTATGTCTTTTCTACCCAGGCAACCTCTCTCAATGACACTCTCCCCTTGTGTGACAATATAAGCAGACGCACAGAGCAGGGCCCGCAGGAGGTGGGTTCGCCCATCGAGGTGTCCGTGTGGCTTTGCTGCTGCAGGCTGCTACCTGCGCTGCGCAGGCGCTGAACCACGCTGGRTTGCTCCCTCGTGAAAAAGACTCTTGCTTTGTGACCTGAGGCACTTTGGTTTCTCTCTTTTCAAATGTCACCTGTCTTCACAGTTTAATGAACAATTGCTGCTCCTACGGGCTGGACTGTGTGAAACCACAGAAGTGCATTCAAGGTATTTTTTTCCTTTTAGCTTAAAAGATGGAATTCTTTCTGTCTGCTGCTCTTCAGAAGAGAACCTRTTGACAAGTGACACCTCTAATGCTTTCTGACAATAACAGTGCTTTCTGCCAATTTCCTCTGCCAATAATAGTGACTGTCTGCTAAAGCAAGCAATTAATGAATGTCTCCAAATAACCTTTTAGCAACTGCTGCCTTATAGAGTCAACTTCATTTTCACCTTCCTGGGGAACTTCTGATGTTTAATTTTCAGTGTATAAAGGCACATTACTAACAAGTGTATATAAGGCAGTTTGAATTGCAGTAGCTGGGCACGTTCTGCAGCTCGCTGCAAATGCTGGGCAGGGGACACAGAAATATCCCTGCAAGGCCTGGTGGGCGCATTAGTTCTTGAGGGAAGTTGGAGGACTTAGAGTTTCCCAAAGGAATTAATCAGTCTGTACAGCACATTTTAATTTTTTGACAAGTATTGTGATTGRTTACAGTGATGCAGTGTTACCGATAATTGAATCCTAACAAACACAGCAAATCCAAGAACTGAGGGTGTTCTGAAATAGGAAATTCTATATACATATAGGGCAGTAAGAATTYGAAAATAGATTTCATTGAGAAAGTATAAATAGCTGGATATAAATAATAAGAGATCCCATTATCATTTTTTCATTAAAATAAACATAACCAAATTATTAAATATTTTAACGTATATAACGTATAGTATACATGTGTGGTTCTTGTTACTTGGAAAATAAGTAATCATGTAACCATAACTCTTCTTTAAAACCTGTATAGCTTAATTTTTATGTAACCGTGTAGCCTCTGCTGCTGCTGTATAAACTGTTTAGTCSCTGCAGAGACACAGTCATAGCTCTTATTGGTGTATTTCATTATTACTGTTACAATAACCTTTAAAAGCCAAAGCCTACCTCATCAAATGCTTAAAAAAATAAATTTCTGCAGAATAAAAGATGAACATTAATTTTCAGCCTAAAGCTTCTGTTCCTTCTCCAAATCCAAAAGAGAAACAGAATTTTACTTGCAAGTTCCAAACTGCTTATCTACATGGCCAACATGAACTGAGGTGCACAATGARGTTTTATTCAGTGTATGCAGACAAAATGAAAACAGTTAAGAAATATTGTTTATTGCTGGGATTTTTTAAATACAGAATATAAAATTGCATGCTAGGCTGCCTTCTTGGCAAATTATTACAATGGGCAGATGGTTTTTCATTATCTGTTATACAGAAGTACAAGGCTTGTGACAGTGTGTTTTGAATGGATGCTTATTCRTCTGTGAGAGAGTAATTTTCAGACTGCTTGTCCAGAAAACATTCTAAATCTTTTCTTTGCATCTGCGGAACATCTGCTTAAACTAGGATTGTCAGTGTCAATATTTTATCGCTAGTAAGCGATGGACTGTCTTAATGTCTCTAAAGCAAAAGAAATGTGTATAAAATAGGATTTCAGGGCTCTACTCCAAGATTTACTGTCTGGATGCATTCTTCACTTCGTATGCAGTGTAAAATCTTACTCAATACCCATTCTGTTCCTAGCAACATATGGTTTCAACAATTAGCACAGAAAAAAAAAAAGCAATTTCTCATTGTAACAGTTTACAAATGGTAGACAAAAGGTACATTTAGCTTAGATATTTATTTAAGCAATATGTTTGATGGCAAGAGAAATTGTAAACAATAGAAGGCCACATTGTAAACATCTAAGTAAGATACATGCTYGCTTAATTAGGCAGAGAATTTTGTGTCTGGATTTTTTTTTTTTTGAGATACAAATTGCAGTCTTTGCTCTGAAGCCTCAATAAGGATACTGCAYTGCAGTAGATAATGAGGTTTTCAGTTCCTTAAGCCACTTTATATTTCATTAATTCTTTCTTTGCCAATGTATTGTCATTTTTCTCTGATCATCCTACCCCTCGTTGTTGACTTCCATGCTACCTGTTTCTATCAGTATATTAAATTTTGAGGGCCTATGAAACCACAGATGAGTACTACYAATAACAATAGATTTCAATGAAGAAAAAATAATACAGAGAATACTGTCTGGTTGTTCCCTTGCTCCCACCCATTTAATGTTCTTTCTTTTTTTTTTTGTTTCTCTTGATTTGTTGGTCAGTTCTTCCAGAAATACTCTGCTTGATTACCTATAGGTATATAATTTGTAAAGGATCTACRTTGGACTTTATCATTTGCATAGATTAATTTATATGTGATCTTTGAGGTAAGACTGACCTTGTTGTAAAGAGGGAGGGGCGAAATCTGTCCTTCATTTCATTTGGCTCTGCCTTCACACTTTTGTGAATTTGTAGTAATTTGGTTTAGAATGAACAGGAAATATCATRGAAAATCATTAAGAAAAGAGAATCAGCTCAGTCATTCTACTGAAAGTATGTGAAAGTATTCTTATTACTTTATTCAGTTAAAATAAGTCATTTTAACACACAAAATAGTATTAATTTACACTGCTTGATTTAATATAAATGTTAGGCACAGTTTGTACCACTGGTTTCATTCATCCTTAAAAAAACAGATATCAAAAAGGACAGAAATGAACACTTAAAGCTCTTTTCATATTATTGTAATATGTTTTGCTCATTCACTTAACTGAAATATGACCAAGGAAATCCACCTTAGACATTTAATCAGAGTTCTCACACAATTTTATTTATGACCTATTYTAGCATATATACCACTTTTTGTCTATAGTCATCTCTCTATATATATTCTGACATAATTTGAGTATTAATGGAAAAACTAGTGAGTCAGGTTAGATTATTGATGAAGCTGATAGGAGCAGGACAGCAGCACGAGTTAATGTTGAACCTAGCTGACAGCTAGCCAGCTTTTGAATGTATTCCAAAATMATTTAATTTATTGAATTATCCTGAATAAGCCATGCTCTGAGGATAAGCCAGTCTGCAAGGTGTCACTGAAGTGTTTCTTAAAACATCTTAAGGTCAGCATAGTTTTCTAAAGAGAAATTGAATATGATCTTGGCCTGTGTATGAAACTGAGCGGTGCATTTAGCAGGAGGGTAGCAGTTTTGAATTCCAGTAGCTTAAAAGGTGAATTAGCTGCCTTCATTTGTTGCTTAAGGAAAAAAAGAAAAGATCTTGAGAAATGGCAGCCTTTTTTAAAATGAAAGATTAGCTTATACTTTGATCAGAGGCAATATTAACTATTTATGCTTTCAGATGGGTGTATGAAAGTTCCTTTAGAAAGCTATTTCCTTCTGTACTTTGCAGCCTGATGAGTTTAAATTTGCAGTTGCCATATGTGATTTAATGTTATTTTAAATGTTGATGCTCAAAAAAGTMTGTTGCAGATCTCAGCATAAGTTGAACATTAGAGAGACTTCTTAAATGAAGGTGCTAGTTACCCAGCAATTTCCTTCTGTGTTAATTGGAATAAACAGCTCATCAAGCCAACCTGAAATGTTAAGGTAATGACATTGCTCCTTATGGATGTATTCTCAGCATGGTGTATATAGCCTTGTGGTTATTAGTACAGTGGATAACTGAGTTTCTTGACACTTCTTCCAGCCATTTGCTCTGCWGGAAGTTTACAGATACAGATATGCTGAGCACTATACCACGGTGAGAATGTCCTTGACAAATTACCTGCTGTGTCAGCTTATAAAAGGAAACCTAACTACTGATTTTGTCTGAGTTCTGTAATAAATTTCATGTTATTTCCACCAGAAGATTYTGGAACATAAATGCACTAGCAGAACTCAACTTTGAAATGAGAATTAATATGAATTTTGTATYGCGAGATATTTTATTTGTATCTCTCTTTTATGCTTACATTGCTTAAGATCRGTTGTGAAAGTTATAGCAGAGTTTCCAGTTCATATTATTRTGGCTTTTATTGCAGTGGCAGCATAGGCTTWGTTTTGTCGATGCTATTGAGAAAATGCAATGCTCCTTTTCCATGCAGGTGCAATGGTTAACTGCTATTGCCAGCTCGCTGTCTCAGAAAGGCACATAAGGCTTGTGTACTCATGTGATTTGACCTCTGATGAGGGAAGTGCAGACTGTACACGTGGTCAGGAAGATGGCAGATCCTTATGCAAATAATTATTTATGAGGTTAGGAAATGCTGATTTACTTTGAAGAAAAGTAATGTGATCCATTCAAAGGGGAAGTAACTACAGATGTTGCATACCTCTATTTGGAAGAAAAAAAAAAAAGTTACCTTATTACAATTTCACTCCTTTTCACTTTTCTCCTCTGAAGTTAATCTTTTTTTTTTTTTATTTCTTCTTCCTGTTTTGATATGTTTTCCCAAACCGTTTTCAAGATGTTAGTTTAAAACCTCAGACCTGCATTAAGCTGAGTTTTACTGTTCTCCAAAAAAACCTGTATTTGGAGACATAGCAGAGATTTCCTGTGCACAGAATAAATTGCTTCAAGAAGATGGGGTGTTGACACCAAAGTAATAGGAATGTAAGATATTGTTGATCTGAAGAGTTAAAACAAATAGACCAGTGACTTTAATTCACTTCCAAAATCTTAAATTTAATTTTATACTCAGTAATAACCAGATGTATTTAAATTCAATTATATGCTTAACTGCTTAGTAGAACTGAGCTATAATATTACCCACAATGCAAAAACCAAGAACTGTGCAGGATAAGAATGATATTACAGCATCCATAGTGGTAAATCTGTCTATTTGCTTCTTTGCACCTTAATCAAATCTCCTGTRTAGTTCTACTGTGAGTAGAATGGATTTCTCTTTGCATTAAAAACTTGGAAAGTTATTATGTTTATTTTTGCCATTACTTTAAGTGACTATTTTGAAAAGACAGTAAATTGGATTCTGAAAGCAATCYGTATATTTATAAGTCTACTCATGCAATCTGATAAATCTGCAACAGTATATATCATGTAAAACAAAACATTCAAATTGGAGGTTGAAATTTGAAGGCACTACTGGCTACATCCTCTTGACATACAATATTCACAGAAGCTGCACGGCTTGCGTTTCTCTGCCACTGGCCTTTCTTTAGCTCTGGTTCCTCAAGATYCTTGAGGAAATGGGTGGCTGAGAGTCTTTAAGGTCAGTGAGGCTATTTATGCACTGCTTTGGCAGAGACCTGTTCTTAGGTACCTTGCTGAATCAGAATCTTTGATCTTGCTTTGAGGTATTTGGATCCAGATTTATACCTGTCTAGTGAAAACATTTTGCAAGAGGAATGATCAGCTTCCACTCACCTGGTCTCCATAGTTTGCACATTGAAAAGGAAAAAAAAAAAAGTTATTCTTGATCCAAAAACTACTCTTTCATTATGGTGAAAAATGATCACATATGTGCAGCTGAAAGACCTGCTCGTCATAGTTCTGCATAGCTGCAAAATTGACAAAATGCTAGAAAGGGACCCATTTGGCTTTACCTCCTCAACTTTTACCACAGCATAGTGTATGTATGTTAAATGTTTATGCATGCAAAGACTGCCAATTGGAGAAGAGAGGTTAGATCTTGAGTTTAAAGAAAAAAAGAATTGCTAAGCTTCAGAAAGCAATTTTTGAATTAGAAGATAAGCACTGTTTACCGTTGGCTCTCCTCGGTGGGATACCATCTTAAATGCATGACAATGAATTTAAATGCAGAATCATTGCAAATCTGTTGATMTTCGTAATCCTTGATTCTTTTAATGATCATCATTATGTGTTTATTGTTGATATTGTTTGTTGTTGAAATTTTAACTGTCTGCAGAGACAACTGAAGTTATTTACATTTCTGGATTTTCTGTGTGAAATTAAAAGTTTATCTTACATTTATGGACAGTGAAAATAAAATTTGAAAACAGCCATTAAGCTTAAAAGAGAAAGAGAAATCAAGTATACATTAGTAAATAGCAATATACTTACTGTCTTCCAGTAGTAGGATAACAACAACCGCTTTTAGTCATGGATTATTGGGATTTAGTTTTAATTGTAAGTATGCCTGTGTTTTCATAATACGAAGTGACAGAATCTTCGCTCATATCTCTAGTTTTCTTTACATATTTATTGATTAAGGTAGAAAAAGAGAGTGAGAGAAAGTTAAAGAGCAGGCACAATAAGAGTGTTTTAAGTGTTAAAGTAATTAGTTCTCAAGCAAAACATTGAAGTGAACGGATAGGTTTCAAAATGTATTGATTGGTGCTCACAGAAGAAATGTATAAAACAATCTAGAGATTTTTCTGCAATACAGCTGTTCATCCATTCAAAGATTATTTGGGTAGATCAAAGCACTTTTGATGGAGGAAAGAAAAAATATATTCTGGATGATTATATCTGCGAAGGGACTGGTAAGGAGTGAAGGTCACATCCATAGGGACAATCTTCTGATTGATTTAGCATTATATATAAATACATAGAGGGCTTTAGAATTAAAATAGGGGAACAAGAGTTCAGGTCCTCTGATATCACTACTTTTACACTCAAAGAATGTTCTGTGGTTAGTAGTATTTGTGATATTCTTAGGCATTTTTATAGGAAAGAGAAAAAACACTAATGCTTTTTTTTTTTTTTTCCTGGCTTATTCATGACACAGTAGCAATCACACAGATATAAATGCAATTGCTGTCTAATATTAATAGTGTATTTTTAGAATAGCTGAAAATATTCAAATAAGTTTGATTTTGTCTGGTTATTTCGATTTTCCATAAAGCTTTGGTATTTACATTTTAAAAACAACAAAAAAAGGATTTTCTTAAATCTGAATGTGTCTATAGATCTAAAATTATTTTGCTTTTGTTTTCTCTGTGAAGATGCAGCAGATAAGTTTATAAAATAAAAGCTATGAATTTCATGGTAGAATCAGATGAGCATGTGCCTGCAGAAAAGAAAATTGAGAATATTCACTACTGGAAATAGGAGTTGGTCCTTATTTGCTTAAGGAAATTGATTTAGCTTGGACGAATAAATTGAAGACAATCRTACTACTACAGAGTAGTATGATCAGGCCAGATTTGATGCTAAGAGGCAATATCCGTTCAAAAAACAGAAGCTTGTAACACACAATGCTAGTGGGAGAATGCATTTTTTTACTGCAGGGTCCCACACCTCTATTTACGGAGGCAAGTCCATCCCTTGAAGATTGGGCACGTGTCAGTATGGATGCATATGTGTACTTGTGAGAGCTCCTCTGCCTAGTTAACCAGATCTGCAGGTAGGACGCAAATCTAGGTGAACTCCACTCCTTGCTGGTGAGCAAGGAAGGAAGACAGTCTGTGTCCCCACACGCTGCTGTCTGTCTTCAACTTAATTTTCCTCTCCCGTGCAAAGACCAGCTATTGTTGTGACTTTCTCCATTTAGGTCTTCCAGTATTAAAACCAAGCCTAGTTAAAGCAGTTTGAACTTATCACATACAAGTTCAAAYCTTTTGTGGCTGGATTTAATTTGCATTACTCATCACAAAAGCCTCGCTGCATTCTCATTTAGAAGTTTCTTCTAGGGAGGAAAAAATGAAAAGTTTGAGAGATTGTTTAGTTTTTATATTTATTATTTAAACTAAATGTTTTCTATTTCTAATGGTAATCTACTCCATTTATTTGATTTATCTTATGTATAGTGTTAATGACTGAAACCTGAGATGAAATGGAGATAATCTCTGCAAAATACTGGAGAACTGATTCATTAAAGAACTGATTCTACAAGGAAGAAGTATTCTTTTGCAAAGGTACTCCTTTTCTCAGGTCTTTTGTCTTAGAGCTAAGTAATTGTCTGCATTACTGACTAGCGGACTAGCAGTTRCTATAATCCTTTAATAATGTTTTTCTGGTCTTCTGCCATTCATAATTTCATAATATCTTTCGTGCCATTGAAGACTGCAGAACATCATGTGTTTTGGAGTCATTTGTGCTGTAGAAAATGATTAATAGTTGCAGAATACCTCAGTCCTAAGCTGGGATGCAATCGTAGGATAACAGAATGCGTAACAAATGCCCTGCAGTACCAAAACTTAACCCCCATGCTGAACATTGCTGGAAACTAGAGCTGTTGATCTTTTACAAAGATGATTTTGTAGGAAGATGTTTTAACATTGGTGCTTTGTGATGTGCTATTTGGTACAGAATTCATTTCAATTAAAGAAATATGAGCATTTAGGAGTATAATAAAATCAATAATAAGGTTTCTTGTTCCTAATGAATGAGAAAAAATTCACTCATGGTGTTAGGAAGGGAGCATTCTTGAAGAAGATTTTATTCTGAAGTTGCTCTTCTGGCTTTACATCTCTTCCTAGGTCAATTACTGTTCCTAGGAAAATTAGATTGTTTCTTTTCTTCACAATATTTTAAACAGTATGGCAATTTTTTCATTCCATAAAAATAATGCTTGTGGTTACAATAATTGTCAGTTTCATTTCTAAATCATAAATGTGTAAACTTGGAGATATAAAATGAAGAATGGGAGGACAACACCATTCTAGCAGGATGTCTGTCACCCACCAAACTCCTTCAAGATGTCTTTTCATACTGTAAATAAAGCACATAACTAGAGGGTAAGGACATGCAGACCCTATATTTCTACATAGTCTGTAGGCTACATAGTAAATAGAAACCATTGCATTTTAGGTGATGCATTAAGTACAGTACTACTAAAGAAACATCCTAGTATTGCAAACAAATAGCAGAGATCCAAATAAAAAGCAAGATAAAACATAAATAATCTGCTT
Organism: Eudromia elegans; assembly: GCA_003342815.1. Classification (NCBI taxonomy): domain Eukaryota; kingdom Metazoa; phylum Chordata; class Aves; order Tinamiformes; family Tinamidae; genus Eudromia; species Eudromia elegans. The sequence continues at coordinate 2,381,553 of PTEX01000070.1, read as the reverse complement.
ATTAGGACMAACCAAACCACTGGGCAAAAGAAGAGGAACGTTACAATATACAGGCAGAAGAGGGCTAGAAATTTTATTACCTCTTATAAAGTATGGAGCTATCAAAGCAGCTCAAAGCAACTGTTGTTGGTGTTCCCAATGTGGGCCTGCTTTGGATAATCCAAAAATACGATTATATATTTAAAATAAAGCAYATTTTCAGTTTTGTAGCTTTCAAACATATTGACAGTCTAAGAGAGATTCTATCAGGTCATTCAGGATATTGGATGAAATGTTACCATATTCATAGTTCTGTTCAGCAGTATTCCTAATGAATTAGGAAGTTGCCTGACACAAGGAAGGACAACAATTGCACAGATCAGAATCTAAAGGACATAAGAAAAGAACTTTTTTCCTTTAAACTATTTTTTGTGATGGAATAAGTAGTGTTTTTGGTTTTTATGTAGTCTTTCTTGTTCCCGCTCTGAGAAGTAGCTCTGCTCTGAGTATGAAGCTCCATGTCTCAAAGAAAGGAGTATGACAGAGTTTGTTTTTGCTTTTCTTTGGCCATTTTGAAAGAGTGTTTAAAAATGAATGATCCCAGAGGCAGGTTTTATAGCTTTCCCTCTTGCATTTTTAATGTTAATTGACTAGATTCAGTGTGAAAGAAAAGTTACTCCTAAATAAACAGAAGGTTACATTTTCTGAAAGGAAAAAGAAAAAAAAAAAGGGCCTTATCTTTATCTCCATGGAGAAAACAGTAGATGAAACTTTCTACTTGTTTATCCTCCCCTGTCAGTATTGAGGAGTATAGCATCGTCCTATCGGTTGGATCTTTGTGGTTCTCCGTTAGTGATAGCATTTCTTTATGCCTTTTTAGCTGGCTTTTGTTGTTGTCGTTGATACCATATATAAAAGCTTCCTATAGCTTAGTTGTTTTCATGTTCATGAAAATGTTGATTCCCATCGCTAGCAGACCTGAAATACCAGAGTTTATCATCCATATACTATTGAAAAGGTGCATTTAATTATTCAAAATGCATGCTGTTTCCACCATGATCATTGTAAATATTGACAAACTTAATAATCTTCTTTCAAAACTCCCCATCTTCTGTTATATCTGTAAAAATTTGTTCAGACTGAACACAGTAACTGTAGCACTTGACTATGCTAGATCAGTCCTGGAAAATTTTAAAGCATGTTGTTAGGATGTAATCCCTTCCATGTAAATTTTGGTTAAGTTTAATGTGACATTGCTGTCCTTTCACCAGCTGTGCATTAAAGAGTATTAAAAAGGCCTCTTATGATCCTGGCTGTTGGATCTCTGGGGAGAAGAAAATAACAGAGGATTAAAGGAAAGAGTGTGCTGTAAGAATTTGGCAGGAAAATCTATAGATAAAGGATTAATTAACTGTCCCTGAAGAAAGAGAAGTAACTGAATATATCTTTTTGATTGAAGGGCACAAGAGGATTTAATGTAATTTTACCTATTGGGACCTATAAGGTCAGTTTAGTACTGAAGTTCAAATGTAATTTCACTGGAAAATAATAATAGGTAGAAATAATGGGTAAAAATAACATTGAATTCACGCTATTTCTTGTCTGTTCAATTACTGTTGTGTTTTTTGTTGTTTTTTTTTAGCTTAGTAAATTGCAGGTAAATTTGAATTCTATTATCTCTGCCCCTAATTAAGTACAACATAGGCAGCTAAACTTCTGCTTTTTTTTCTGAGGCATCTCAGCTTTTCTGTAGGTCTCCATTTGCAAGCCACTGTTGCCTGCCGAGAGCRATGGCTTAGAAGTCTAAGCAAGTCAACATAAAGTAAAGCAATGTGCTACAAAGTGGTAAATGTTACTAAATGAGAAGAATGACTATGAATATACAATGAAGCAGGGACCTATACATCAAAGTATTCAGACTGGATTAAAATGTTTTCTGTTCTGGTGCATTGATAATAAAACATGAAGCTAAGTTGATTTTCAACTCTACTGAAGATACTGGTCTGTTAGATGAAAAAATGAYTAATGACTTACTGACTCATTATTAAATGATCTTCAAATAACTTCTGAAATCAAAATATATTTGAAATATACAAATAACTACTTTCATTTAAATAAACAGTCTTCTGTTTATTTARTATCAACTAATGTTGCTTTTGAAGTCACTCGAAGCATGGTAGTGCTACTTATTTTATGGAACTATGAAAGCAYAACACAAGATAGGGTTAGGTCCTAGCATGAGTTTCAGTTTTCATACTATGTATCTYTTTATTGAAAAGCATTACTTTTACTGTAGTGTAGTGTAAGAAAGTTRTAATTTGAGTTCACAAATGAACATTGTTAGTCTGAGTTTATATGCATTATTATCTGTAAGGAATGAACAAACTAGTAAGCATTAAATAGCATTGTGAAGCTAGCTACTGACAACCCGATTCCATGAGGCTTTTCGTAGACTCATTTTCTCTCTCTCTTTTTTTTTTTTTTTTAAAGATTTGCAGATAACAGAAATCTGAGAATTAAAATCCTCCTCCACTCCTCCAGATTAACGAGTTGGGTAACCACACAAATATGGTGTGCAGCATATTTTCCTAGCAAGGTCCAAAGCCACTTTGCTGTTACTTGTTTTTTTTTTTTTTTACTTACCTGGACAAAGATAAGGCCCTCCATGAGTAGTAGATGTGGAGCAGAAGAAGAATCTTTAGGTCAGTCCTGTAGAAGTCAAAGCTATTGGCAAGAAAAAAATCCATCTCCTGTCAAATAACAGGGGCTGAAGCACAAGCAGTGTCAGAAGAAGCCTACAAATTAGCTATGCAGAACCTGGATCTAGCTGTTSGCCCTAGACCTGTCACTTCCCCCTGGACTACATAATCCTGCTTGTATCCTACTCTGTCTTTCAAATCAAGAAAGTCTGCTCCTCTCCTCGCTTACGCAGCTGACTCGGTTAGAAAGAACCCCAAGGCTACCCAYGTTGTAAGAGAAGATTGATGGATAAAAAAGTACACAAAACCTTAAACAGGTTATCTCTACATTTGTAAACTGTCTGGATTAGACTCATTTCCAGAACTCAAGTTCTTGAGGTTTTCCTAGAGCAAGACCTGTCCTGAACCTGGTGGTGCAGCTGGTCTGGTCTGTCCTAGCTGCCCTGTGTGTGAGTGTCTGAGTCAGGTGGCTCATGGCTCCACTTGAGGAGGGTCCAGGGTTGTCCTGGGTTGACAACCGCCTCTTCAGCCCCTCCACTGGCAGCCCCCATGGGATTCCCTCTGGGACATAAGGGGCACCTGTGCTCGTGAATGCCTTACACTGTCAGGCAGTCTGGAGCACTAGGCTCCTAGGTCACAGGGGTTTTAGTGAGGGTTAAAAGAGCATGGCCATTTAAAAAAAGAAAAAAAAAAAAGGAAACTTGAAGTAACAGCTGATACAGGCTAAATGGTCTGCCTCCCAGCATATTCAGCTCCAATAAACATTAAGTTATTGATTTCAAGTAGGTGTGCTATTTTCTGTGTGACGTGGTAGCTATTGAAGAGGTGGATTGATTTTTGTTTTRTCTTTTCCTCTGAATTATACCTGGGCAATTTTTGAGTGTGGGGAGAAAGCATTTAAAAGAAAAACTTTGACAAGCAGGGGTGATTAGTGAACCCACCTATGTAGCACGTGCAAGATCACGTTAACATGTCTCACATTTGATTGCCCAACCCACCGAAGTACAAGGGTTAATTGCCTGTGGCATGTGGGTTAATTTGAACAGATTAGGCTACCCTGACTAGCGGTGCCTGGGGAACYTCGCACAGTGATTCACTCCTTAAAATGGTCTGTGGCTGCTAGAATGAAGACAGCTTGGGCAGGCAATATGAATGGTGACTGCTGAGGAAAGGGCATGTAAGCAAAGTATTTTCTAGGGTTTCTAAAACTGTTGGCAAATTTCTTCTGAACTCAAACTATAGCTGAAAAGCAACGGGAAGATAGAGAGATGGAATATCTGGAATATCATGTTTTGTTAAAACTTTAGGTTTTTTGATTTTTTGGGGGTTTGTTTTTGGAAATGTACTTACATTGGTACTAAAATAACAAATACTGAAACATAATGGAAGTTTACTTTTATTGTCTATTCTTCTAAGACTCTAAGTAGAATTGGAAGAATATTTCAGATATTTGTGAAGGAAGAGTCAAAACTCTATTCTTCACTAGGAAAAATGGTGGGCAGCAAGAGAAATTCCGGCTTGGTTACTGCCAGCAGTTTGTTGTGGATTATAATAAATGGCTGATTCTTCAGAAGCGAAAAACATGATCCATAAAAAGAGGTTTAACTACCCTACCCATTTGTTAAGAAGAGCAGAGGTGTTGTGTCTTGTGTGTTTCTGTTGTACCTCACATGCTGATGTAGACTCTGAGATTCTAATCTATGTCAGTGATTTGAGTTTGTCTCACAAARATCAACACTTTTGTCTGTCACTTTGAAGGGCTTATTCTCTTTTTTAATCATATGCAACTGTCTCAGTGGCAAGCAGCTTATTATTTCTAACGAAGTCCCAAATGAATACATTATTTTTATTGTATATGTCAAAATCTTGTAGTCATTCAATTAATAGTAGGAGTGTTCATTTCTTCCCTCACAGACATTATTATGAGTTGGAGTAAGTAAGATCCAGGCATAAAAGAATAATTCAAAGATTTTTTTTTTTTGATCTGTTGGTATATGCTGTAATAGTGAGGAAATATTACAGGAGTATTCATAAGTTATTTCTGAATAAAATTATTATGGTCTTTTTTTTTCTTTTTCCCCTTGGTACTCTTTTAAGCAATTTTGAGCTGCTGAGATACGTTCAAAACAATTAAATATTTATGCTTCCAAAACTGATTTTTTTAAAGGACGTTATTTATTTACAGGGATCAGATTTACTTTGATTTTATATCTTGTCTTACGGGTTGTAAGATATATCTTATTTTCAGTTGGGGGAAAAAAATACATGTATTTTATGGGCTTGTGAAGACTTGGTTCTGCTGAGAAAGCAAACAGAAATCTGCCTGTAACATTTTTATATTCTTTTTCTATTTTTAAGTCCTAGTACTTGTAATAATTTCCATTTCATTTTTTTATTAGACCTGAAATTGAAAGCTTTTTTAAAATAACAAAACTTCAGCCTTTATTTATTTATTTCCCTTTTCGTCTAATAGCAGCAAAAGTATGGCTATTATAGCTTAAAATATAAATAAAGTACAAGCTTTGCATTTTGGCTACTCAACTGGAACTTTTGCAAGTGAAAAACCAGCCAAAATGCAACGTGTGGCTGCTGACTCTGCTGCATCTGGCCACAGCTTGCTGCTTGTAGGAGTCGCTTCAGTTTAGGAGAAAAAGAAGAATTTGTCCCTTTATCTTGCAGTTCTGGGTGTTCTGCCGCTCGGTGCCGGAGCAGTAACCTGGAAGAGGGGCCGTGGTGCACATGCGGCTTTGTTCGTCACTGCTTATTCTCCTGCAGGCTTGAGGTGCACAACTGATCCTCCCGACATCACGAAGAGAAACATGGAAGACTAATGGACTATGGTAGCCCAGCAGTTAGGAGCCGTGGAGGTAAGGTTACACATTCAGCCTGCCTTGTGCTAGCAGTCTAATACTGGTCTAGAAAGTCCATGCTGCAAATGTGCTTAATTTATTTACGCCTTTTTTATTTCTCTTTCGTTTTCATTATTGGACTTTGCTTCCAAGGAGGAGGAAGGGCCCTATATCAAGTATTGATAGTGAACAGCCACAGTGTGCTGTGGTTTGGATTAAAATCAATTATTTCAGCTTCTTACCAACAGACACCCAGCAGCCAACCCTTCCATATTTCTCATCTCCTGTAGTCCCCATTTTCACTGTTTTCTTTCACAAGAGGAAAAAAAGCAGAACTTCTTTTAAAAGATTAGGTACTTCTCTCCTGTAATGATTGGTGATGAGATTCTATATTGCATGAGAAAATTATGCATACTATTCTTAAAAAATGAGTTGTGAGGATTAGTGCATCTGTTTTTTAAAGTATTGTTTTAGGAGAAATGTTGCGTAATTGTTTGTTTATTTCACATTGTTTACACTCCTACACTGATGACTGTGAGTAGTAGTGGAAAGTTAGAGGAAAGCACATAAAAACTAGGAACTGGAGAACAGGAGCTTAGTTTTTTTATAGCTTTACGCTTTGCCCTATGATTCATATCTGTGCAAAAGCAGTGTAAAACTGCAGCCCTCTCAGAAGGATAGGATTTTCATATCCTCTTTGTACGGGCAGTAAATCACTAAGTCAGTAAGTGATCCAGGCCAGAGGCAAATTCATCATCACTGGAGTTCTGTTTACTCAGAAGCAGTAACATCAGGTTCGAATATGGTCTGTAATCTTTCACTGGGCCTTAAAAGTAAACAGATATTTAAAATCCAGCAAAATTGCTCCTYAGAGTTTAGATAAAGAGTAAGGTAACTTGAATTACACTAGGGATGAATTTGACSTTTCCTGGTGGTGTCTATTTTGTTTTTATTCATTAAAATTTTTTTAAGTCTCATCTAGCAACCTGTTTCTCTTGAACTGCTAGACCACCAGCTCTCTGGGTCTKAACAGCTGTGAAGTAAATCAGTCAAGATTTGTGATGGGAGCACCTCTGTTAAAACTTTGATGGGTAACTCCCTCACCAAGTCATGTCCAGTTTCATCTTTTGCCTCATTTTATCTTCCCACTAAATAAATCTGATGCTGTGTKAGTGAGCTAAGAACTGAGTAAAGAGTAGCCCTTAATTATCCCTTTCATGCACATGCAGTCACATTAACCTGTTTCATTTCAGAATGCTGATGTTCTTTGGTAAAATACTAAATTGTAGCTTCACTGACAGCAGCTAAAAATAACAAGCTCTACGTGACCTCAGTTGTTGGAGCTGTGACAAGTGTTGCTGTTGTGAACCTTCTGGATTGTCATCTTTCCCAGACACCTTTTGATATATTTCCCCTGCAAATCAGTTAATGGCTGGTGGGGTTCAGTTACCTATCCATAAAAAAAAGGAGACGATACTACCGATATGAATAAAATAATAATTATTCAGAACGGTCATATTATGGTAACAACTGTGAGGATACAGTAGATTACTACTGTGGTAAGAACAATTTTAGCTCTTTGCAGCAAGTCTCAGTAAGGATGGTAGTGATATATGTTTGGGGAGGGGGCCGGGGAATTCAACCTTGCTGTATTGTCCTTTTCAAACGCAACAAGCAGTGTAAGTAAGGGCACTGAGAAGTGGCCAGTTCATATCTGCTTTAGTATGCCTTCTCATTCTCTGACATTTTTCTTTTATTTCTTCAGAATACAATGTGAAGAATGAGTTAAGCAAGAATTGTGATGCCATCAGCGAATCAAAATGTAATTATTATTCTTACTTGGAGTTTTATTGTTTATCTAATTTTAGTAGTGGAAGAACTAAGATGTTGTAGGTGCTAGTAGAGGGGGAAAATAGTAAGAAAAGGTCTAAAATTGCCATCATAGTAAATTTTTACTGTAATTTCTCTCTTCATGGMCTAATTTACATCCAAAAACATTAAAGGAAATCACTGCACCAGCAGAAGTTCAAGCTGAATAAAACCAAAAGTAGTGGTAAATCTCTGATCTAAGAAAAGGAAGAAAAGTGAAGTGAATATGGTGCTCTCCCAGTTCTCATTTTGAGAATATTCTTCATTCATCAATTCCAGGCAAGAGGTTGGTATTTTATTTTTAGGAGGCTTATTTTTCTGTTTACAAATATATATTCACATATACAATAGCTAATAGTAACACCTTGTCATGAAATAATGGATATAGTTATTTATTAATTGCTTGTAGCTATTACTCACTTCACCTGATTTGCCAAGGCATAAATTTACTGTGGAAGAACTAATATTTGCTGTTAAATTTCAGTGGAAAAAAAAATAGAGACCAAATTGTGGATTAAGAGGATGAAAAATMAGAATTGATATTTTGTATCAGTATATTTTGAGATTAATAAAAAGTATTCTAGTTTGCAAATTTCTAAGGAAAATGGAGAAAATGCRGGTGAGGGGAGATGGCATAAGCATGCTGCTGATACATACTGTGAGAAATAAGTGGCTTTCTTGGAGAAGTGTGCCAGGCTAAAGCAGTGTAGCCTAGGGGTGTATTTTCCACTGAGGATATGAGGGGATTGAACTGAACGTGCCACTGAGTAACTGTATTCCAGGAAAAAATAAAAATCTTACTCTAAACTGGGGCTGACAGTTCAATTAGTTTGGGCAGATCAAATACCAAGGACTAGCTCTTAACTCAAATTGCGACAAAAAGATTGAGATTCCTATTATCTCCTATTGCTCTTGCAAAGCATGATTGGTGAAACTTAGCAGAGTTTGTCTTGCAACCATTCTTCAAATCATGGGTAGCTGAAAAAAAAAATGGGCATGAGTAAGCCTGTAAAGAAAGAATTTATTTTACTGTACTTGTACAGTGAAACCCCTCAATATTTTTCAAATTTTCTATGAGCAAAGATAATTATGTGAAATGCAGAATATGTGTGTCCATGAAGTTTGTCCTTAGAAAATAAAATTCATGATTGCCACCCTGAAAGAGTCAATAACCCCCTGAGATATGAAGAGCTATGCTCAAATGCCAGGACTATTTGATTCAAAGCATGGATTTCCCACATGTATTTCCTTGCCACTAAGACAGACTTAGTCTCATTCTCATGAGATCTGAAATGTTACTTAGATAAATTTGCACTTTCTTGCAGGCCAAGGGCATGGTTAATTTAAAATTCTCACTTGATTCAAAAGATTTGTCATTTTGTAACCATCTTGGTCAGTGACTCATTTTGCAAAGTGCCAATTTATTTAACCAGATTATTTGCTTCAGCTCTACAAGAGAACATCATTTGTTTGCTTCCTGGCTTATGTACATTACTCTTTTGCCGGAATTGCATCCATATATTTCTCCTGAACTCTCTCTGCATTGATTTTGCTGTTTCATCTGTTCTTGCCTGTGATATACCATAATTTCTTATTCTTTTTTTCTTTTTGCTAAGTTCTTTGTTATCAGACATGTAATATATGGTATGAGTAGTTTTAATAGCTTAAGTAGATTAATAATTTAAGCGGTTAAAGTATTATAAAAAGAATTTGCATGTTGCTTGTTCTCTTGTTKTAGCTTATTGCAGCTGTTTGGACATGGATGCCTGATGTGTCAAGCACTCGTCAGACCTTACCTAGAGCATTCGACCTGTTATGTATAAATCATGTGAAAGGTAATTGCRCTGTGTCTTTCTGGATGCAGAGAGGATTTCCTTTCTCTTTGCACTGAAAAATGCCAAATGATTGATAATGTGTTAGTGATGGATGGCACCATCCAGTGTTCTGTGGATAAACAGTCTTCTGAGGATGTCTTTTCATGTGACTCATCTCACCTTCTTAAGGTGCCAAGGACTGTTGTAAATAGCAATTACTCTCCTTCTATGTGTGTATAAGATATGCTGTCTTTCTTCATACCCAATCAAAATACAAGCAGGCAGAATGATAAAAGATAAGATATATATATATATACACGCTATGAAAAAATCAGAAAAATTGGAGCCTCACTTAATGAGGATACTTGTAAGGAAGATTGTTTCAAAATCCTGATAGAAGACTTTGAGCCTGATCAGAGAAGCAGTCTGAAAGAGCAACTCTGCTATGGCTGCCTTGTTGTATATGGCTGCTTTACCCATGTCAACGGCAAGGGATAGATACCTGATTCTGATGGTGATCTTAACGATAATAATGCACCTTCTTTCACCTTGACAAGCACCAAAAAGGAAACCAGGAATTGTTTATCCTTCCTTGCTAGATTTGAAAGAGCATAGTAATGTCCCCTTTGGGAAAAAAAAAAAAAAAAAAGAGAGGAAATGTGACACTAAAATAAAAGCATGGGAGTGATGCATTCAGAGGGACACTTGAAAAACAACCCTGAAGTAGCAAGGAAGTGTAAAAATGCCCTGTGTTTGCCATCTCAGTAGCAGGTTAACTGTGGGCTACTCTATTCATAGAATCATACAATCATATTTGCCTTGAATATTCCATGCTTTCTTAGCTGCTTGGATGTACAGTTCTGGATCAAGTTGTAGGACAAGGGGATGTGATAGTAGAGTTACATTTTTATTGCAAAAGTTAAGACWTTTCCATCTTAAACAAATACATAGATTTTCGATATTCACTCTGGTCAAAAATCCCACAGTTTTACAACTTGAGATGTATACAGCAAAGGGTGGAGCTGCAGCTGTCTCTTACCATTCTTGGGTTGGACAAATTCTTTTTCAGACAAATATAGGGCTTATAGGGCTTTTAAGCAACTTTCCAAATCCTTATGTGAACAAATTAATTCCATTCTGTTTGCATGAAGACTGACAGATTGATGTGAACTTCCTACTAGGACAAGAACTTTTGTGCAATAGTTCATCATTTAGATGGAAAGGTAACCTGTAGCAAATTGGGAACTTTTTTTTGTTAACTTTTTTTATTGAAAAATAGCAGGCCAGGTGTTTCATGAAAACAGATTTTCTCTATGTGTGACATCTGGTGTAGATGTCTGAACTGTCCATATGGCCAGCTAGTGTGATGCAGTGATATGATCAGTGCATTAAAGCTTTTTTTTTTTTTTTTTTTGGCAGGAAGAGTGCAGTTCCTGATTTTTTTTTGGACTTATAACTTCCATATCCTTTGACCCAGAGCAGTCTTTCCTATTTTATTTTATGTAAATACTTCAATGTTTGGTAAACTAGGGAAAGGCAGATAATTTGACTGTCTTAATGAAAGACTCACATGACTATTGAAAGTTTGCTCTATGTAAGTTCTGACACGGTTTTCTCTATACTGTTCAAAGATTTTGATTTTTATTCCCCATAAGTTTTCCATAGTTGTCACTTCTTAAATTGAAAACGATTTACTTTGATAGCCTTTTTCTTTGCAAGACGGTAATATACAATACACATGTCTGTCTGTTTGTATTTTAAAGGCTCTGGGAAATAACACACCATTTTCATTTATTTATTTGTCATATGRGATTTCTTTGAAAGTTTCATAAATGCTTCCTAGGAAGGATTTTAATAGGAAATCAGGCCATCTTTCTGCAAATATACTTCTGAACTAAACTTTTATATAAGGTTCCCAAGTTAAGTATCTGACTTTTCTTTCAATTTTACATGAAATTTTAAATTCAACAGTGGGATGTGGTGTCTTAAAATGAAYCTAGTAGGTGACATTCATTACTGACCTGTTAAACTTGCAACCCTGTGGACCTGCTTAACATGTTGCTGACCTGTTAAAGATTAAGCAGGTACTACTTAAGTAATCTTACCACTTGTGTGTTTATAATATGAGTGAGCAAAGTCAGGCCAAAGTTTAAAAAAAGGACGCGGAGGAGGATCAAGATTTGTATGGGAAGGGTGTCTGAATGAAGCCATAAATACAGATTTAATGAGAGTGAAAATGCCTTCAGTTAATTGGAACATATTGAATCCTGTCAAAATCACCCCACGTTCAGATGTTTTCCTGAAAGATTGTCACTACAGCTGAGAAGGAAAATTGTTACTAATGCTGAGTCAGAGAAAAGTGATGTTAAACTTTCATAATATTTTGAAAAGTAAAGTCTTCATTGCTCTTTCAGTCATTTTGTAGTGTATCAAAATTTTGGAGTCAAGCTCATCTTTCAGCTCAGAGTATTATATAGAAAATTACCTTCTTCTGCATAAATAGGTTAGGAGGAAATTTGGCTGTTGAAAGACAGATGAATACGTATTTAAATTCCATGGAAATCTCCCAGATAAATAATAAAATAAATGAAAAAAATCTAGAATATAATTCTGCATGTCACTTTTTTAGAATTAAGGGGGTGAATAAATGTCAGTTTTGATCTGAAGATCTCTGACTTCACAAAGGAGAGGCTTTTAGTTCATTCAGACATTTCTGAGCTGAAAAAGCATAAGGTGTCTGCAATTGGAGTTATGAAGGCAGGAGTTACTTGGGTAACTAAGTTGTGGGAAGATSAATTAATTTTAAGAGGTTGAAGGTTAGAAGCAGTTGCTTTATTTTGTCATGCAGGATGTTATACTGAATTTTCTACACATATATGAAATTACATGTCTACAAAATTATCTGTAAATACTGTGAAGCTGCAGCGTTACAATTTCGAGGTTCTGAGATGTGAGGATTCAGTGCCTCATATAACAGAATGCACAAAACAGAAATCTTTCATTTTTGCTTTTTGAGGTCAGTGTCTTCGAGTAAACATTAGTGAGAACAATATCAATTTAAAATAATTCCTAATTATGTTATATCATACTGCTTTAAGAATGATTTTTTGAACACCTTTTTAAGTGTTTTGGTTTGATTTTTGGATTTATGATGATTTCTATTTTTATTAAAGCACTGAAGGTAGTATAAGGTATTCAGCAGCTACAAATAAAGGAAGCTAGAGTAGGATTTCAAGAGATTTTTTTAATGTTCATTTTAATGGGATATATATGGCTAAATGCTTTAGTAATCTTTGGAAATTTTGAACTCAAAGGAGACAAGAAATAGAATTTGAGACATTTCTCTTATTTTGGTATAGACTGGAATGACTCATGCAAATGCTATGCATAAAAGAGGTCATATGACATCTGGAATAACTATGAGTCCCAGCAGATATAAACTTGATTTATAGACTGTTTCAATTTTTAATATAATACTAAATCTATTTTGATATAGTCCCTGTAGATTCAAGTGTTTTTAAGACTAATTACATTATGTTGTGGCGATTAGAAGGAATTGAGAAAGTATATAACAATTGGGCTGAGAAATACCAATGTATATCATGCCATTTATTATGAATGATATGCTCATTTTTTCTGCATTTTAATTCATATATTCAAAATATTTATGGCTGGTAAATTAGCTGKGGAAGTAATAGACTACCCTAGACTGTCCTTCTTAGGTATTTTTGTACCAGAAGATGGAGCTGAAGAGCCTTGAATTCAGGCTCTCTGCAGTACAAGGAAGTTGAACTTAATTGTGAACACTTTAGTTTTATGGTCTCCATTGATGAAATCAAATAAGGGAAATTTTGATTGAAGCTATTTCATCATTTTATAACCATGCAACCTTAAAAACAAAGTAAACCAAGATAACAGTAGGAATAGAAAGAAAAACTAAATAAACATCCTACAGTAGTTCATGAGTAAACACATTTTTAATGGAGATATACTGATAATCTGGTAATATTTAGGGATTGAGGGATTTTTTGCCCCAATCTAAGAACTACCTTTATAATAATTTTAAATTTGGATGGGAGAATTATCATATGTTAAACTAAATGAAATTATTGGTATTAAAAATTACTCATACGTAAATCTTTGCAAGATCAAAACCTTAAATTGCTTTGTTACATTTTGAAAAATGCTTTCTCAAGTAGACCTTGGAGGGAATGCATTGTGGAATTTTAAACCAAGATATCTAACACCAATTAGTTTCAGGATTTGCCATCTTAATTTYTGAGTATCATCCCAGCATTTTATGAAAGATTACATGTTAGGATGCTCAGATGGGTAACACTCATAATCAATATTTTTTGCAGCTACTGCTTTATGCCTTTGTTACAGAGCTGTGCTAATGAAGCACTTGCACATGAATTCCATTTTCAGAGTTTCTAAACAAAATATAAATGTGTGTACCTTATTAATAATGTCACACATGGATGGCAGCATGTTTTACTGATACAGCATGCCATTTACTAATATAACACTTCCCCCTCTCCAGCAGTACATTAATACTTCTGTCGCTAAGGATCTTAATAATCCTGCAGAAATAATCCTACAGGAAGGTTCAATGATTTTCTTTGATTTTTTTTTTTTTTTTCTGTATAGCAGCAGTCTCCAATGTATACAGAATCCTGCTACTACTTATCTRCTTATGGTAAATATGACTTGCCAAACAACAGATGACACATCAGAGTGATCAAAACTAAGTTAAATCTTTCATATTAAGTTTTCTTGCTGTCCTGTTTTCAAGATAAATGTTTGGAAAACACTTTCAAGATTAAATAAAGTACTATTTTGATGCTTAATTTATAAAAAAAMCCCAGTATATTCTGACATATGCTTTCATGCAAAATCCCTGTTGAGATATTAAGAACTCTTCAGGGAGCTTAGAATTACCGGGTATTCAGTACTTGGTGAGTGGCTAAACTTCTTGAATGCTTGAAATGCCCTTACTGTTCTTGTCGTCCATTTCTTTGGTAGAAACAAATCCTTTCTTCCCCGAACCTTCTGCCCGATCTCTCAGCTTCTGCATTTTGCAGCTGATCTTTCTGCTTTCAGCTGCCATATGAGTCCTACTGCATCACTCCTTGGCAAGTACTCAAGCCCTTCCTGCCCACTCAGTTTCTCCCATGACCTCCAAATTGCAGACTATKGAAGCTGAGACCAGCACATCTACTAGTGCTAATCACCCTTCATGGGCAAKAGTCAGTCAAGTTCCACTAAGGGATACCACTTTTATGTAGTGCTTATCTTTTTTCTCCTCTTAAAAGTTAATCATACAGGGCAATAGTACAGAAGCCAGTGCTTCAAATATTTTGAAATTTTCCAAGCTGCTAGTCAGAAGATGCTTGAGATTGTCTTGAAAGTGCAGTGTTAGCAAGCTCACAATAAATACCTCAGAAAGGCCCACCTGTCATTAACGAGTAACAGATGAGATTTTTAAGACACTAAAAAAGGAAGAGTGAAGAGAGAAGAGCTCTCAGATGGCAAAATCGAGTACTCAAAGTGATATTCAGTAAGAGGAGAAATAGAAACCTTATTTTTAGGGCTTTGTGTGTTAGTATTTTGCTAATCACAGTTAGTAAGACAGCTATTTTGCAATTCATGGATGTATCTAAGATATCAAGACATCCTATTTATGTTAGTCATATTCTGTAACCAGATGGTTTATGAAAAGACTAATATTCTTGAGTCACTTTGCAAAATTATTTGAGTGACTGGCATTCTATTATATTATCTATTTCATCCAATTATTTCTTGAAGTACCTAAATGTCTCAAGTATTTCTTTGATTATTGCATTGCTATTAGTCGTATACATACGTATATAGAGTCATATTGTTTTGAACATTGTCTTGCACTATTTTTATTTTAAAAAGCGCCCATCAAAAATGATTTAGGATACTAATAAATAGATGACAGAGCATGAAAAAAATCTTACTTACATTTTTATTTCTATTACTTTACTGCCCAAGACTTGAAACAGATAGATCCCTTTGTGATTTTTTCTAAGATTTTTTTTTTTTTTTCTACTTACTGTTCCTTTGAGCAGATCTTGTATTTATCGTTTTGGTTATTTCTCTCCACCATTTATTTGAGTTTGAAAGGAAYACACTGTTTGTGTGATAGTGTTAGTCTCCTAAGCCCTAGTATCTATGCTTTCTTTTAGATCAACCTTCCCATAAAGTCATTGTTCTTTAGCTCGAGGCAGTTGTTTCACATTTTGCTGCCAAGATTATAGGCATAGAACGTGACCTGCTCCAGAGTCAAAAATGTCTTTTTAATCATGGTCTGGACTATTTCAGAGCATATTGGAGTAACAAGGTTCCAGATCTGACAATCTGATCCCTGAGAGGAACAGTTTCACCTTCTTCCTCCTTTACAGGTTTTATAAATGCCTGATCAAGCTTATCCAAGCCCTGAGATAGATCTGTCCTGTCTCCTAGTTCATCACTACATCTTTTTCTTTCCACACACCAGTCATCTCCACAGCTTGATCTCAGGTGGTATCTCAGGTGRGGCCTCCACTCTGTCCTTGGAAAGAAGAGACCCATGCACTTCCTAGTCTGCACGCACTAGGACTCCGGCTACAGAATTATGTCTAATTTTAGTATTCATGGTGGCATCATGCCAGACTGTCAGTACGTGATCTCATAGATCTGCTTTGTGTACAGAGAGAACTAATGCTTCCAAGCTATGTGACTGAATGGCTGCCTGTTACAGTAAAATGTTATCTGTGCCTTTTTTCTTCAAGAAAAAAATCATTGCACTGGAGCCTGCCTAGAACCTCTAACAGGATTTTCTTTCAGAGCCTTAGTACCTTTGTCCTGTGAACCTAGGTGCACTAAATGTTTAAGATTGCCCTTTATGGGAAACTAAGCAAGAATTTGCTCATAATTTTTTAGTTTATAGCTTTAGTTGGTGGAACTATGGGTTTATTGGAGGATATTATTCCTAGGGCTATTACTCTAAAATTTGAAATAAGTCCACAATTAGCTCATGACCTCATTATAACTAACAGTTGCATTTGCTGGTTTGCATTTTTGTAGCTGAGACTAGATTGAGAGAGTGGAGAGAAAAAACTGATCTCAAAGGTGAGGGGATAATAAATCTCACAGACCATTAATAATCTGCTAAAGCCCACAGTGTTTTATCTTCTGTACTTTTTGTCAAACGGTTATACTCTTCCAGACATTTTCTAATTAGCCTCTTTCAATCTCATTCTATCTATTCTATCAGTTTCATTTCCCTGTACTACACTTAACACTCACATTTCAAAGCATGTATTTTTATGCTAAATGCTTTTGCTGCATAATTAATTTGTCTTAAAAGAGAATGTATATGAATAAAAGATTAATATTCTTTCCAATCTTTCACAGTCTGAATTTATTTTGGAATATCGTTAAGAAAGCTTTTCTTACTCTTTCTGCCCTTGAATATATTTCCCTAGGCAATATTGGATCTTTTGTGTGTAGAGGAGAGGAAAGGGAAGACTTCAGTTTTTGCTTCAATTTACCACAGCATTGCTACCGAAACTATAGAGTATGGGGTAGCTTGACTTTATTTTTGAAGAGTTAAGATTGTAAATAGCTTTTCTGCAAGATAAGAGAATGAACAGTAGTGTTTTCAACCTTTGAACAAAAAAAAAAGGAAAAAAAAGGAAAAGCTGAGCATGTCTTCATCTTTTGTAGTTGCCTTTCTCTTCTATCTCTCTGTTTCATTTGAAGTTTTCCCTTTGTCTCTATACAGAGTAGAAGAAACATGTAAGTCTTCATGAAATTTCTACTAAAGCAAGTGACTTTTCCCCAGTTTCAGTGACCCAACTCTTCTGTGTCACTCACGTGATCCTGCAACTGCACAAGATCATTCTTTTAAAGAAGTAAGTGAATCATCTTTTGCTTCTGTACCATAAATAGTTTAGAGATAATTTTATATTTCAATTCTTAGGTGTTTCATTCTGTGAAAATTCAACTTCTCATACTTTTGAGAATTTCTTGTCTAGCCATCACWTTAAGCTCTGTACAAGTGTTAAAAATCATCAAGTGTTTTCTCAAGTGATTTCAGATAGCTTTAACTCTTCTCTGAACTCAGATCCTGTGACTTAGTGAAGAAAGTCAGCTGTAATCTCATGGCAAAAGAGAAGTGATTAAATAGTTTCAGAAATATTCAAGGGATCTTTTGACACAAGGGTTTAAATGTCCTTTTTTAAACATTCATCACGTTCATTCATCGTGCTTTAGAATACATTACTTACACAGGCCTAAAGTATACACATAAAGCAAAGAAAATACCTAATTRCTGTATACATGGATTATTTATAACCAAGTGGTCTATGAAGGTATGATAGACCATAAAAAGAATGCCACTGTGTATTAAAATTAGTCTGCCTCGTTTTAACTGGAGTGAGAGTAGCCCTTAGGTTTCAGACACATTGCATTATAAATATATGTTTGCATTCTAATATGGAATGAAAATATGAGAAGTATATTGAATATGTAGTCTATCTTTTTAGAAGATACTACACTTCAAGAAGATACAACACACTATACAGAGGAACCCTCGCTCAGTCCTCTGGGTCTATGCTGTTTTTCCAGAAATTTAACCTTTTAGGCACAGTACAGGAAAACCTTTTCTTATCTTTATTTTTCTACATTGGTTCAATCTTCTGTTTGAAATGGCAAAGACAGAAAAGAGCTTAAAATCATTAATGTCCCATTGCCCTCCCATCCCTGCTTTTTTTTTTTTTTTTACGTGTAATGTATCTATTTACCTCTTAACCTACATTTCTTTAAATAACTTAAACAGATATTATCCCTTTTAGGAAACTGAGCTATTAAGATCAAAATATAGCTACTATGTTAGATCTCAAACTATTAAAAGCAAGCAAACAAACAGAATCTAGTAATGAAAATCTCAATTTAATTTTAACTTTTTTTGTGTGATAGATGTTTCAGATGAAAGGTCGTTTCAGGCTAAAGTACCCTTATATTTTTGAGASTAGAAACCAAATCCAAGGCTGATTGATTTGTACAATTTGTGATTCAGGCTTAGTCATTGGAGCTTAGAGCAGAGAATATATTCCAAAAATACTTTGTTATCAGTGGATTGTCAAGTCATTTCTGATTTAGCCTCTGGCTTTAACTAGGCTGTCCTGCTTTCTGAGATAGTAATAAAAAGATAAACCCGGAGAGTTAGAAGAAATCTTATTTGCATTCAGATGACTTATTCTTCCAGCATCTTTTTCCATTTTATCTTATAAAAAATTATCATAGTTTTGATCAAAGGCAGAAAAAAAGTATAAATTCAAAGGCAGGTTAATGGGAGAGTTTCTTATTATGATAACTTCAGTAGATAAACTAATGCATACAAAAAAAGTTTCCACTCACAGAAATCTAGTGTACAGTGTATTACAGTATTGATCAGGAGTACTAGATGTGACACTGAAATGTCAAATAACTTCAACAACAAGCTGAAAAACAGCTCCAGGTATATAAGGCTCCTCTCAAAGTTCTGATGTGGTTCCTTAAATTTGATGACATTTAATTAGACACTGCCTTTGGCCTCTTGGCCACACCGCAAAACAAATGCAAAATATTTTATTGCTATAAACAATACTAAGTAGATATATAAATGTGCAAAAAGAGGCGAGTTTTTGTCCCTAAAGAGAATAAGTTTTAAACACTGATTTATGAAATACAGACTGATGGATCTATGATCTTGCTTCCAGCAGCTACACTGAATTACAGAGATTAAAAATACATTGTTTAACTTCTGTGTGAGCAATGGGTGTGATTGCCAGGGGGAAGTGATGTGATGGAAGAGTGTACGTGGTATGCTATTAGTCCACAGTATGAACGGGTTTGAAAACAGCRGTCATGCTCAAATGATGGTTCCATATATGTAATAAAGATGTGTTCTCTGTATCATCTGTGATAGCCTGTATCAGCGTGGTGACTGTATAGATGAATCTGTTCAGATAAATAATATACTCTAATGTAAAGCAGAGTTATCAGAAGAAGATTAAAGCGTGAACCAGTCAAATTGCTCCTCTCTACTGGATTTAATACTTTAAAACATTGCCTAACTCCTCAGCTGTGGTCACTTTTTCATAAAACAAACAGATGCTGCATAACAAATATTTTGAATGTATTTACTTTGAAATATATCACTCTACTATATATATAAGGTCATTGATTTACACAGACAATTTTTACATGCAAATGACCATAAGAAATTTGAAAGTTCCTGTTTACTTTTGCTGCTATTTGTTAATACTTGAAGATGCTGCTCTAAATCTGTGTGCAGCTGCTGCTGCATTAGAATTAGAATGCTCTAAAGTAGGAAGTAGAAGGTCCTGCGAGTTGGTTTTACAGAGCAACCAACCTCTTCAGCAGCTACAGACAACATTTGATACAAATCATTTTTGCAAAGCATCTTAACTAAGAGACACATGTTAATAATATAAACCTCTGAGTGTCCATGTCTGCTTAGTACTGTCAGACTGGATTCAGGAGGAACACTCTTACAGAGTGGAAGGTCAAGTTTTTTAAATTAACTAAGCATAAGCTGTCCAGAACCTCAGGGGCAGCACTGTTAATATATATCAACATAAGTCAAGAATTGGGCCCGTCTGATAGTAGGAAAAGATATTACAGTTCCAGTATCCAAATGATATGCAAATAAATGACTTTGGATGTATTGTTCAGTGCTAAGCACAAACTTTCTGATCTCATTCCATAGCTTGGAAGTAATGGGGATTCCAGCACTCTGTGTTTGGTCATTTCAGAGGTCTTACGTGGACTGAAATTGATATACACATATTACATGTAACTMAAAAGTGTCAAGCAAATACAGAACACTATATTACTGTTACATGTTACTGTTTGGATAACATTTGTGCAGGTTTATATTACTGCAAATCAGAAAAGCAGTATTGAGGAAGAAACGTCCTTATGTTTGTGTATTTCTTTGCAGTAGGTACCTATATTTGGCAAAATTCATGAATGCTTTTAATCATGGTTATTTTGAACCCCACAGTTGATAGCAGTGAGGGTAGTTTGGTTTATCTGAGCTGCCACACACTGTGAACTAAAAGTGCTCAGGCTATTAAGTCTCTCAGTACAGGTGGAGTCAGCATGGTGCTCGAGCCTTTAGCTGTYCTCATACTAAAGGTTCTTCCAGGTCTTTTTAAAAAGTCAGTTAAGATATGTTGAAAGATTAAATGTAGCAAAAATACGTAAAATACGTAAAAAATTACTCCACGTAATCCAGTTTTTCTCAGAATTTCACTGGGTCTACATAGATGCAATTTCAATATCCATATTTTTCAGATCAGCACAAAAACTTGCTAGCTTTTCACTGAAAGCAAAACATTTCCCTAGCCCTCAGTTCCGTAATCATCTTGTGCATTACTGGCAAAGCTCCAAACCTTTTCAAGTTCGGTGCGGTAAAATGTCATAGCTAAGGGGAACTGAAGTCAAAGGGTTTTTTCCTGCATCTTGTTTGAAAAAGTAATTGCATTGGGATACATTTCTAATCAAATCAGAAACAGGCCTGTGACTGTGCTTTACATCTGTGAAACAGAGAAAAGGAACGAAACGGGTGAAGAAAGGGGGCGACAGTAGTCTTTCCTCTCTTTTCAAGCCAGACTTTCAAAGAAGGATCTAAAATTGCATCTAAATGTTTTTTTTTTCATGTGTAGTCTAGAAAAAGCAGTTTTACAGGCTTTTTAAAAAAATTTGGTCATAAAAATCAGTCCTTTGCTTGTTAACTTTGGAAGTCTTTAATCTCCTCGGGTCACTGAAGGTTAATCAAATGCCAGAACATAATCAAATATCTAGTTCTTCCACTAGTACAATTTACTTATTGGGATTTGGCTTTCAGTCAAAGGAACACGTATTTTCTGTTAGCATGACGCTCAGTGCAGGTTGTTTTACTGTAGAAAGAGGAGTAAATGGGATCTTGTGAAGCTCACACTGCCTAACACCAATGCTTCCGCCTCCTGGTACAGTGTACTTAGGGCCAGTTTGGCTGTCTCTGGCTACTTGGAAGTCTAGCTTTTTCACTTTTTTTTTAGTGCAAAATGCCTGATGTCGTTACCATTTATGGGAAAGAGTRCACTTTGGACCACTGCTGAATTCAGTTCTCCCATGCCTGTGGTGTTGCTCCCCTGTGAGTAAGCTAGCCATACATCTGTGGAAGTGTGAAGTGAAACAGCTTCAGCAGCAAGCACACCAAAGTCAGGATATGTGATCACCTCTTCTCAAGTGGCTCAGCAAAAGCTGTCAGACAACCCCCTTGCTCTCTGCCATTCAGCTCCAGGGTGTCTATGACTTCACCAAAGCTAGCTGTTAACCAGGTATGCTCAGTCTTAGAGAACTGCTCAGTAATCTACCCAACCTATTGATTCTTAGCAGTGTTTGTCATTACCACGTTGCATGGTACATGATAGATGATAAGCCCATTTTCATCTCTACCTCCCACTACTTTCAGTTCATCTATTCTCAAGATACTTATGTGGCCTTGGGAATTGTCTGATACTSTACTAGTGAGAGGAGTGATCATCATTGCTTGAGGACTGACAGTGAGGAGATRATTCCTATTTCGTTCTGCTTTCTCCACCTGAGGCCCTGCCAAAATGATAACAGACCAATAATTCCATGTCTCATTTAGCCAATCCAGACGAGAGCAATGTCAAAGACAGACTGTAGCTGTAGCTCTGAATGACACTGAATGACACTAATGAAAGAAAAAGTTTAGATAATTCAGACGTTAGCTCCATATCTCAGAGGAATCTGGGGTTAATGAGATGCTCCTTTGGAAGATGTTACAGATAAAAGGTCTCTGAATACTTTAGCCACTGATTTATTGTACCAAAGGAAACACCTTTCATAATGACCTCCTAATCATAGACATCTACACATAAAATTAAAAAGCACCATCTGTTCCATATTTGGCATATTTAGAAGAAAGTATGTACATACTTACCCTTCTGGTGTAAGGTTGGTGTGGTGTGCCTTGCTGTAATGGAATGYGAGGACCAGAATTCAAAACATGTTCAAAATTGTTCCTCATGAAAGACACAAAAGGACTTAGCTGAAATCTAAAATTATTGCTGTTTTCTTTTTGCTGACTCTTACTTCAAATATTTGTTGAATTTAATTTGTAAAACATTAAGATGCTCACAAACTTCATAATTATCAGAGTAATTCTAAAAAGTGAACTATTGAAAAGAGAAAATTCTGCAATCATAGTGTTTTAATAGATCATTTTTAATTGTTTGATGAAATCCAAGAACATATTCCGATACATCATTCAAATACAAAAGCATCATGATGAATATCTAGCATAGCAAAAATTGACGATAATAAGCATAAAAATGTATTTGAATGGCAATTTTTAAATTTATTTTTCTTTTAATTTAAGAAAAAATTATAGTAGACTTTTGAGGAAAATATGAGGTGGAATTTTACGTTGTGTTTGGGAACCCAAGTCTTTTCTTTCTTTTTTTCTCTGCTAGTAGGAACTTCCTCAAGTATAATATATAATTTCTAATGCTTTTACTTCAGATGGAAATATTCTTGCTTGTTAAGAATATATTTTTAAGAAAAAGTGGAAAAGTAGTAAAAACAGCACAGTGATGACTATAACATACTTTCTGAAGTTCTTTCAATGTATTGCTATATTGACCTTTCCCAAGATTTCATTGAGTTAAAGCTGCATGGATACTTAATACGATCAGAAGTAAAGAACACTTTTTCATTCCGTATATTATGCAATTTCAATGATCTACATGACAGTTTTTCACTGAAAATCCATAGACACGGGTACAAAATTTTCTGTGTCATTTTCAGGTTTCTTCCCTGTCTAGAGACATCTCATCAAATAATAGTTTGTTTTAATTCTTCTTCTTCAGAGCCAGAGTTTTCCAAACTTTTTTTTTTTTTCTGCTCATGAAATGGCAAATATTTATTAAAACAGCTACCTCAGTGTTCTCCATCCCATTTTTCAAATTGATCCCTACAGTGATAAGTGGTCAATGACCCCAGTGCAGGGGGAACTACAGCAGTCTTGGATTTGCCTGTTACTTATCACAGTGGTAGGACAACTGTGAGAGCACAGTGACATTTTGCTAAAAGCTCACATTTTTTCCCAGTAGATTATACAGGTGGAATAAAATGTTTTCCTAAAGACCAGCTACATCTTTTCTTTTGCTGAAAGGTCACTTTTGTTTGTTCTTTTTCATTTTGCTGAAAGATTAAAAAAAAAAAAAAAATCACTGATAGTAGAGGGTGTTCCAAAACTCCCAAACAGTTTGTATTTCTATGCAAATGTCTCCATTTACAGGCTTTAACTTGCTTAGAGAGCATAGAACTAGATATATTTTCTTATTTGCTGGGTAGTTTCAGCTGCTGATTATCTGAGTAAAGTGAAGTGAACATTTTTTTCCTACCAGTTCTTTTCCATGTTATTTCCATATCAATTCTGAAGGTTATCATTACTGGAGTTGCTGTGAAGCCGTTGAGGGAGCAGCTTTTGTGKGCTTGAAAGGGTAAAGTTGATTTACCCAAAACAAAAGATGTTTTGTCCAATTGGGTTTGTATAAATGGGTAATTTCTGAACAAGGTAGTGAAAAGTGCTTTGTAAATCTCCTCAGCAACATTCCTTTCCTGCATGTATGTACCTTCAAGTGGAGTGAATTTAAGAATACATTTTAATAAGACACAAATTTTCTATAACTGTCCTTGTTTGTGCCAAGATGGAAAATAATTCTAAAAAKGTAATTAAATATAAAAATAAATATAAACTCTGGAAATTCAGAGTTGAGAACAGATGAAAGTAAAATCTAGACAAACGTGTAAAGGACATATAAAACTCATAGTTTAATACAGCTGTTCTTGAATTATACATCATTTATTTTCAAAGGCATGTACTTTCAAAGGCTGTGTATTTTCATTTCTAATGATGCAGGCTTTTCTGAACCTAACCAGTGTTATATGCAGTAAGGATGTAGCTTAYTCAACTACGTAGATTACTGAGGTGACCGAGTTGCATATTATCAGCAAGTCTGTACCAGAGAGTCTAAAATGTGTCTTCTCTTCTGATATCTAAAAAATGTTTATTCCGACAGACACTGTTTAAAGCAGAATGTGGAAGCTGTTCACCTGGGTTTGGCCAGTTTTGGTTGGGCAAAAGATGGCAGAGATGGCTCAGTCTGGGCCATAAATAGAAAACCAGCCACTTTTGAATACTGRGGAATGCCACTGCTAACTGGGTGCCTGTTGAGCTTCCTATAGCTCATCAAAATCCCTTGAAGCCCCGCTGACATCAAATTTGCGCCCACCTTGTTGTCTGCTTGCTTACTCTGCTGTGCCCCAGACTTCCACTGCTTTGGGAGCTGTTCTAGTGAAGCAAAGTCTGTCTTAAAACGTATTTGAAAGGTAATCAGACACAGAATCATCTCAGCAAAACTCTCCTATTTTGATATCATTGCGGTATGGGGATGATATAAAAAAATTTCCCCAGTAAAACAGTTTCCTTGGGAGACAGTAATTGGACAATTTAGATTCTAGGGAGATTCAGCGCTCCATATGAAGGGCTTAATGGAGCTTTCAGGACCAGAAATTCTAAACAAACAAGTGGTTATCCTTGAAGCAGAAGCATTTTATACCTTGTCTTTGCACAGGAGTAGCTTCTCTGTTATTCCACATAACCTATTAAAAATTTCACGCCTGGAGCAAGCACACAGTGCTGTGTTTTCCTTGATATAGTTTTTTTGGAATAGCTTTTCCACCATTTTATGAAGCTGCCCACAGAAAAGTAATAAAGGGTGTGRAAAGTTCTCAAAGGCAAATCAGTGTGTTAATCTTCCACTCAATAAGTCTGTGGTGAGTCATTAATCATGTAGCTAATAATATATGATGCTGAAAATGAAGAAAACTCTTTGCAGCTGAATATATTGATAGACTGAAAATACTGTATGACAAATATGCAACTATTGTRTCAATATGATTAATGTTTGAAAGTSGCTAATTAAAATTGTCTTCTGAAATGCACTTTCCAAATCACAATGCTAATACAGTGATAATTATGATGACCAAAATAATTGGCTACTGAACAAACCATTAGCTGATTTTATCTGACTTTTTGTCTGTAATTTTTGTCTAATGATCAGACATTCAGAAACTACTTTCTTTTATAGCTGGAAAATGCATGGTTCATATTGGCTGGATGACTCTTATTGTCACTTTGCTTTTAAGTTTTTGCCCCAAGGAAAAATTTTCCTTACTCTTCTTCTCATCTGTTTTTTATATAGTACTGAGTGACAGGTTGACCTTTTCATGTTGCATGCTGTGAAGTGTTGCTGCCAAGAGCAGTTGATACCAAAACCATAGCTTTTCTAGCTCTTCTAAGAAATATTGAAAGATGATGATTTCCGGTTAAGCTACAGAATAGCTATTAATAGAGGCTTTTATTAAAACAAAGAAACCAAACAAAAGAAACCCCACACTGTTTCTCTTGTCTTGCCTAGAAAGACAGTTGGTGCCTATGGAAGCAATGTGGGCAGTTAACGAGTTGTCACTGCAAACAGTATTCCACTTTGCAGTGTACTCTTCATGTCATGGGTAGCTTGTGAAGCTCTCCAAAGCCCGTTGTTTGTTTGTTTGTTTGTTTGTTTTTAAAATACATTGCTCTGCTTTGTTTGGTATTTTTGTTCCCTGGGGTTTTCTCTTTGAACATTTTTCATTTCCTTTATATATCATTCTTAGCGTCTTTAAACATTTTGTTGAACCTGGCACCACATGCTGGCAACCAGAGCTGAATTCAGTTCTCATTTCCCTGCTTTCATTCTGAACTCAGCCATGAATTTTGACAGAGCTAAACATTTTACCCATACATCTCAGCTGGTGGATAAGAACAAAACAGCATTTATTCTCTATTATTATTAAATTTTATAAACTATGGGACAAATTCTTCTCTAGAATATGCAGAATGAATTAAACAGGACTATCTTGGAYGTCTCCAAAATATAAGCAATTGTGAGAGATGCAGTAGCTGAACTGTAGCTTATATATGGATTAAATTTACAAGAAAATTAGGAATAAAATTACAAGAAAATTATTAAATTTGAGTTTGTAGTTTGGCTACAAGTTTGCTTTCATTGCCAATTTGGCAGACAATTGAGGTCTATAAAACCAAAAATTATAAAGTAAAAGGAATAGAAGTTATTCAATTTTTATAATAATAAATAGAGGCCATTCATGTATGTTGTCAAGCAGCAGGTTATGGCATTACAATTATGTTAGAGGATTTGTTGTCATCCTGATTTAATTCTATTGATASTTATAAAGAGTGTTGGATGATTTTTCTTCCAGTGGAATTAGGCTATATTTATGTTCATGCTGTATTAGTATTAATATGTCATTCAAGATACAGTAGCTTAATGAACAACAGTTCATTCAAAGAGAAAAAAGAACCCCAAAATAATACGGTTAATGCTTTCTCTTTCAGACTTGTGGTGTTCAGGGCTCCAAAGGCTAACAATCGTTCACTCGTTTATACATTAAAAAGGAAGCTTCACTAAGCAATGTTAAAAAGAGTATTCTAGAAAACAGGGTAGTCAGGGAAGCTGGGCCTAGGGGAGCTAAGGGATTACTGCTGTTCTGTATGAAGACTTAATCACTTAAGACGGTTGTGCTCTCTTTGCAATCAAGGAGGCTCAATAGAAAAGGTCAGCTTTGGTTTCAGAGCACAGTGCTAGATGAAGTACGCAGGAAGAGCAGTTTTGCTTTTCTGGGTATTTCAGTATTTTTGTAAGACAAAGAGCTTAATGACATTTTGGGTTTTTTTTCCCTTCTTGCTTCTCTTTWGTAGACAATGTTATGTAATTTTCTTTGTATTCCTTTCTTTTTTTTTATTTTGAACTTTTAAAATAAATAATCTCTCTGTAAACTTCATCACAACTTCTGCTTACTTTGTAATGCTGCTTCTAATAAATTCTGTAACTCTAGTAGCCTAAAGGAGTTAAAGTCCATGTATTATTTGACATAGAGAAACACCACAGCCTTTTAAAAACAAGCATACAGGTCATGATCTCTATTTGCCAACGTATTCTGACACTTCTTAGTGGAGGCAGGTGTCTGTTTCGGAGAAGTTACTAGTCCCTTCCAAAATTGCACGGAGAAAGAAGAATGGGCTTTTCACTTAGTAATKCTGGGCTTATCTAGAATGCTGCAGGCTTGGCTATAAAACAGAGAGCATTGAAGTAGATTAGGTCAAGACAGAACTTYCCTTTGCCTACCTCTTCCTGAGGATGCTCTAAGAAGGTTAGAAAATGAATGGCCTGTATCTTGCACCCCTTGATTGGCTTGATTTAATTCATTTCCTAGGTCTGTGCTGTAGGTGAGTAATCTCACACTGGAGCTGCTGTGTACACGGGCTGTTGATAGGATTTCTTTTTCCTATGTGAACATTATATTACCTCCTAGTCTATTTGGAGATGTGCTTTGAGAATATACCCTAGATCATATCACTACAGATTTCAAACCCGTTTTGTAAGTACAAGCAAGGTGTAGGAATGAGATAAGTCACTGAATGGTCAATTACCAGCACTGAGCAAAAGCCAAAATTTAGGTGCTTGAAAACTTTGATTTTCCAATATGAAGTGTCTTCACTACCAGACATTTAGTATATTATGCAAATGGTTACTTAAGGATAACCACTTAGTTTTGTTTGGAAAAGTACAGATGCAGTACAGGTTATGTGAACATGTTTTGCAGTTCTGATATCTGGTGGAAGAGAACTCAGATATTCTGTAAATAAATTAAGAATATCTGTGTACATGAAGGAAAAAGGAAATGAGAAAGTGCAACGTTTAAGAGAGTGGCATTTTTGTGCCCAGAAATTAACTTCTGTGCCAAACTGTGTTTTGTAAAGAGCAGGAACTCTCCAGGCCTCACTTGTCTTAGCCACTGAGACACATCTTAACACCAGGGAAAATCTCCCAGCGCTGAAGCAAGTAGTTAATGCATAATAATTGACTATAGTATGAGCGTCACCAGGATTTTTTTTTTTTGCTTTTTTTGAAGCACCAGCACAGCCAGATAGCACACCATGTACCAGTGATCTGATACAGTTCAGCAAATGTCGTCTTGCTTGAAAGTTCTGTGCACACATGGCTGTCGGAATAAAGAGATTTAAAGGGCTGTGGGTTTCAGCTCTCTAATGAAAGGGTAAATTGTTTTGCTCCCAGGAGACAGGTACCCTGTGTAAAGTTGAGCATATTAAATTATTTTCTTTCAGATGTAAGTCATTGTTAGAGGACAGGAGGGTAGGATAAGTCAGAAAATCAGKTTTTCTGTGGAATTAGAAGCTGGCATAAGAATGTCTGTATACCTAATAGTAAGCAAGCTATTGCCATCTGATCAGAAAATAGATAAATAAATAAATAAATAAAAGGTTGCCATACTAAGGCAACTGGGGAAAARCAAATAGACACAAGTGAAAATTGGAGTAACTACAGGAAAAACAGGCAAAAGTTATTGGCCATTACTGGGCCAAATGCTTCCTTTATGGAGTACAAAAGCTTGTTATCTCATCGTCTGTAATAAGAAAGACAAAAGCGGGGCGGATTGGTATTTTTTGCTCCTGCTAACGTGTTTCTTGGAGGATGGCTTATGGCTTGCACAGATGCGTATAAGCAGCAATCTGGAAAGAATACTTGATTCTGCAATCTCTGTCTCCCAATTCTGTTTCAATTTGCAAGCCTCCTACAGCTGTGCTGAGACGATGCCATAGGAACAGGTTTCAGCTAGTTATCACAAATAGTAGTATGACTTKAACAGAAAACAAAAATACTAGGTCTGTAAACTTACTGTTCTTAATTCTGTCATAGGTAATTGAATTACTTTACCTCAGGTACATAATTGATAAAGGACATGAACTTACCAAATATTCAAAGATTCTGAGTGTGAGAGCTAAGTGTAAGAGAGTATAAGGTGTAGAGTTTGAATCATGCAACACTTGCCCASAATTCTTTAGTGTCATTAACCTCTCCTGGTTGTTGTATTTGGGATGGAGGTGGAAATATGCACGAACATGGTAGTCAAGGTAACTAATAAGCTGAAGCGTGGTATAAATTCCAACCACCAAGATTCCAGCCAGCCGTACAACACGAAGRAAAAMAAGCAAACAAAAACTTCAACATTTAGTAGTTTTGGCARATAGGTCTACTAACTTAAAACATAAACACCCCTGTTTCAGCTGCAATACATGCTGTTGTAGCTTACCAATGTGGAAGGATTTGCTTTCCCTGTCTGTGAGCYCATTCCATACAGTATCGTTTGTCAGAAGGTTATTTCATATTCACAGTCCCTATGTTTTCTCATTTATGAATTACAGTTCTGTCTCTTTTATACGGGGAAATYTCAGTGATAGAAATAACAAAATGTCTTGTAATAACAACATTTCTTGGTGGKTTTTTTTTTGTTTGTTTGTTTGTTTCTGTTCTTTAATAATTACCTTTTGGTGCTTAAGCACCAAACTAGGGAAAAAAAACTTTCAGGGAGACATTCTGTGTTCTTATTTATCCTCAAATTAATTAAATTATGTTGTTATATAGTGTTAATTCATAGTATTGGGTTGTTCTCTGTTTGTGAGTTACTTTAACATTAGAGTTTGTACTCAATGACCTGTTATTAGACATCRTATATATAAAAGCCAAGAATTTATCACTTGTCTAATTAGAGTTTAGCCTTAGTTTCTTGCATTCTTTAGATTGTTATTAACGCTCCAATTATAGTGTCACTAGCACTCATAGGTCAGGCCAAACTGACTAATTATTACGGAACTATTGACCGTATTATTAATGAGACTTGAAAGTTTATAAAATCATTATAATATCAATTCTTTTATCTGCTGTCCTGCTCGTCTTCCAAATGTCTTTTGGCTCCTAGGAAAACACTTCAGTCTTATTCAGGAAGCCTGGGAGTTACCTTGAAGTGCACTCTCCTGAGTTGTTTGCTGGAAGGCAGCTGAAATTGGTGGTGAGAGGCTTTTCTTTTTCTCTGAGATGCTGTTGAGGTTATTTAAATACTTCTAGTAACATAGCTGGCCTGTTTGCTCTTTCTCAATTGCTTCCCGGCTGAAGTTTACCTGTCATCACCCCTTTGCTATTAAACAGTAGCCTCCCCAAGTCCCAGTTAACATTAAGGGCTCTTGTGTGGAATATAATGGCTAACTACTGTTTTTTTAGCCTCTTGCCATGAGTGTATTCACAGACCTAAGGTAAAACAGTAAGGCAACAGTAACTTGGCTGTTAGACAGTTGCCACAATGATTAAAAAACAGCTCGTGCTGAGACAAGTGCAGACAGGCCCCAAGGTCTGCACTAAGGGAGTTGATACAAAATTCATAGTCTCTCACTAATAATGACAAATTGTATTTATTGTCTTTTATGCTTTTGTGTAGAGATTTAGATCTGTCCTATAAAGCAATATGTTGGATAGTATTAAATAGCTTCTAATGCTTGTAATGCTTAGTAACTTTGTTTTTCCCAAACTATGCAAAACATTTGGCTGTCTAATAAGKTTATGCAGTTACTGCAATGTCATGTTGCCATGCTGAGGCTTGCACAAATGACCAGTTCAGTGTTTAACTGTCCATTTATTCATGTGATTATTAGGACAACATGTTGCTGTTATGGTTWCACCAGCTTGGTACCAATGTACATCTATTTCAAAGAAAAAAGAAATCTTGAGCAGATTTGTTAACCTTTTCAGAACATTTGCTTTTGCGTGATGTAATTTTGAAAGCTTTCAAGAAGCTTAATGATGAGCTACCTGTTTGTGAAAGAATTTGTTACACTGAAAAGGAAAAGGTTTAGTGCGGAATATAAATAGTATTTTGATATGGCCAAAAAATATTCAGCTGAAGTAAAAATGATCATTATAACAGCTCTCATAATTATTCCCAAACATTTTAATGGGATTAGTAGATGCAACTATGTGAATCATTCACCCTTGCAGTTCCATGAGATGATACTGAACAACGGGACTGTGCATTCAAATCAAATMCTGGTCCCTGCAGGAGCCCCAAACTTGCTGATGTTGCTGATTGTCTTTTCACTTATTTCAGTTAGCATCCCCACTTACCTGCTGCATTATATTTTGTTTGCACAGTTGCTGGTAGATAATTATAAAGAATAACTTGATCTCCTGTCTGCCATTATTGCAAAGTAGGAGGTGGCCAAAATGCAGTCTTCAGGTGGATTTTCTTGTGTCTGGCTATTAATGTCCAGTGTCATCAGAGCTAAACTTGAATCCTTCAAACCCTGTGTCTAATTTAATAGACCTAGCACTGGCCTTTCTGAAAAGTTCCTTCTTAAAATTTAACTGTACAATATRTTCTCTGCTCAGAAATGGAAAGCGTAAGGGCTTTATGGCATTTTTAGCCAGGTGCAGATGGGCGGGTAAGTGATGAGAAAACAGTATTCAGCAAGGTGAAATGAAGTTAATCACAAATGGTGTGCTTTAGCTATTAAAAGACTTGTGTGATGATCATTACTTGGTGTAATGATGTTTCRGAAATGTTTACTGTGTTATTAACAGGCAAGCCTGTTAGTCTCTCTGCAACTTTATTTCTCAAGTATAAAACAGAGTATTTAACTGCTTTAACATTTTAGCTCATATTGCCAAAGGCCATAGTGAATCTCAGGAAACCACACATATATGAATAGGACATACAGTTTTTCTTAAAGCTGCGTAGTACATTTACTAGGTCTGTTTTTCCTCTTCATTCCTAGTGCAAGGTTCATAATATAGGATCATTTTAGGTTCATTAAATTGTGACTATGGCAGGAGGAAAAGAAACAAAAAATACTGTTGATGACATTTAATATTTCATGCTTCAGCATATTCATGCTTCACCTTTCAGCAGTGATACTATTTAATGCAGTTGAAATCTAGACCTTGACTGCACAGACATGCCTTTAGGCACTTGAGCTCATGGTCTAGGATCAAGTGCCTAAATCTGTTTCTACACTTCATTATATCCTTTTGACATGGTATCTCAGCCTGTCCTTTCTTCATCAGAAATTGCTGATGAGTCTTCTGTCTCTTTTAAAACAGTAATTTTCTTTGTTTGTTTTGTGTGATTTTTTTTTCCTCCATTAAGCATTCTCAGTCTGCACCTATAGTAGCGTTCCAATTCTGTGACATTTTATTTTCAAGGTGTTCAACCAACTGAATGTTGAAGCATTATCAGACCTGTATTCAAACAACTGGTAGTTTAGTGCACAATGAGAAATGGAATTGTGATTCCTAAATTCCATTACATGAACCATAGGGAGGTACTTGTGTTTAAACCTAGAGTCCTAGATAGTCTGCATCACCATTACCGTTCTGCTTTTAATATCCTAACATGCTTTGAAATACCTTCATGGAAATGATTGAAGTTTTTGTATTAATCATGAGACTGTTGTGAGTAGAAAAATATATGTAATATTTCAGGTTTGTAAACCAAAGAAAGGTCAAGGAGATAAGATTCTGAGCTCTGAAAATGCAAGACCAGCTTGTTGCAGGTATTTCATTGCAACCTTCTTCTCTATATATCTCAAATATTAAAAGGGAATCTTGTCAAAGAAAACTACTTTGAAGAAAAGATACAGAAAGGAGGCACAATAGCAATAGAAATATTTTTTTCCTACATTCTCATTGCCTTATTTCCTTCTTTTTTTACTTTTCACATATCATAAGGTAGTCTTACTGCACCTTTTATTGCATGTGGAAGCAGTTACCATCTGATTTTTTTTTTCATGTGGAATGGTAGACAAATGAGGAAATGCAGGCCAATTATTGAGTAAATCTCTTGCATGCAAAATAGGGTGCTTGGAAACAAGGCAGTTTATAAATTCTAATTGGTACCAATGTGAAAGGCTTGGAAAGGATTTCTTACAGAATAGGAAGCCTCCAGTAATAGGGGGCTTTTTTTTTTTCCTCCTCCAGAGAACTGTCTAGACTTGGCTGTAGTCAGAAATTTATTGAATAGTTTGGGAGGTTCTTTCATCTCAATCTGGAGGTACGATCTGTCTTCCTTCTGTGTAGTGGTAATGAGTAGGAGGTGACTTATTAAGCAACCAGGGCTACAGTGTTATATCATGGGCATTATAAACTACGTAATACATAGTATGTTCTTCTAAAAAGTACTGAAAATAAGAAAAGGACTGAAGAATTTTGTAGTGTTGTTTAGCATAACAAAGGGCGAATATACTGAAACAATAATATACATGTAAATGTTGTTTATCTTATTTGTTTCACTAAGGTAGTTCTAGATTTCTTTTTTCCAGGGGATTATATAAAGTAATTATTTTCATATAGTTGCATAGGAATTTTCCCTTTGTAAAGATCATAGACAGAAACTACTTTGAACAAGTATGCTGATGCAGTTACCATGTGTGTTGGCTAAATAGTAGCCTTGTTTATTTATATCAGTTCATTTTTAAAAAACTAAAAAAAGGAAAATAACTTTAGTCAACTTAAATATGCTTATGCTGAAAAATATATTAAATGCTATTGAAGATTTTTGATAAGTTCATTCTAGACCTAAGTAATTTGCCTGGATTTTAGCCTAGAAATGTTATCCTGACATTGCATATATTCAAGCTACTTAGACTTCATTCATTTATAAAGTATTAAAATTCAGTCTCAATGCAAAGTTTGGGTAAATATARAACAAAACAACAAACCCTAAAATCCAAATTATGTTTTTTATGAATGCATCTTTATGATCTCTTGTCCTCTGAGAAGCGTGTGCTTACATAATAATGTGGGATTATGGACAATGGGAGAATTGTTCTATTGTCTGGCTGATTATATAAAGAATAGATTAATGAAGTCACACGGCAAGTTGAACAAGTTGAGAAAAGTGACTTTGATTTCCCAGCTTCTTTAATGTAGAGCTTCAGAAAAATTGTAAAGTCTTGCTGCAAAGCCTACTTATGCTGAAAAAGTAGCTTGCTTTTGACAGTTTGAATCAAGCCCTAATTCCTTGTTTTCTAGATTGTTTTCACCCTTTTTTATGATCATTCCTGTTGATGGAAGGTTTCTTGCTGACAAGATGATGATTGCGTGTATGGAAATTTTTGTTGGAAATACATGATTTAAACATCATCTTTTAAYAGGGATTTGTGCTGGTAAATATTAGTTCAAAGTCGAGATCTAAGCATAAAAAACCTTAATAATAATTAAMAGCATGTAATGATTCCTTTTGTAAATTGGCATAGATTACATTGAGGATTATGTGCTCCTCTGGTAATGATTCATAATACAAATATGAAAAAATGAAGTGSATATGTATTATTTCTTGAACAAATACATTTCCAAGTAAATTATATGAGAATTCTTACCCAATAACTGCTCTCTGGACAATTGCATGAGAAGGCATTTTTCTTGGAATTTCAAGTGCCTTAACTTTTTTCTTTTCCTTCCAAAAACAATGCTTCTGATGCTCTACATCCAGCTTAAGAAAAAAAAAA
>PTEX01000070.1:2332715-2346688 GCA_003342815.1 Eudromia elegans | reverse complement strand
AAWKGSYKKTKKYWAWKKTTKKAAATAAGTAGATATGATTAGAGGTGCATAAAAATGCCAGTACCTAGAAGAAGCTCAGYRTTTCTAAACGGATGCCAGAAAAGGACCTGATTTGGTGCTGCAGTGCAAAACCAACATCAAAACAACATAGGTCTATGTTTTATATTTTTGGTGGTGTTTTTGGCTGGTACTAGCATCAGCTACACACTTTTTTAGASAATGCATTCCCCTTCCGTTGTCTTATGCTCTCCTTCCACGTGTACTCAATTTCAGATGGGTCATCTATCTCAACCAAAAATTTGCTTCCCACTCTTGTCTTATGCTTTCTCACGTATGGGAATGCCCTAAGTATAAATGATACTTTTGATGTGGGAGTTCCCATCTTTTCAAGAGCTTCCTGTTTTTCCCTCAGCACTAAATTCATTCACTGAAGGATCATTCGTGACGTATCCTAAAGTCTGTAGAAGGAGCCCTTCAGTGCTGAATTTGAAAAAAATCTCCCCCCCTTCCAAGAGAGAATCAGTTGAAGTTATCTTCCTGCACAGAGCCTGTTGATATGTTCTCCATCTTGCTTGACAGTTTGCAGCACTCTCTGTGGCCAACACAAATGGACTCAGAATGCCACGTACCTCGTGTTCTCAGACAAAAAGGCACTGTCAAAGATGAAATTTCCAAAAAAAATTWAAAAAAAGAGTTAAAACATGTTGATAAGTAAAATAGCTACAATCACAAAGACCAGATGGTGCTCATGTAAGACTGAAAAGAATTAATCATGGTGTTTCATAGGGTAGTAGCAAAAAATATGTTTTCTATATTTATAGGAAGGGCTTCACAGTGCTTGTAATTTTCYTACGGCTTTGTCTACTGCTGGCCACCTAGCTGAGAAAAAGATAACTTTGTGCAGGCGTTAGTTGATGGTGCCTTGGGAAGCCTTTTTGACTTTGTGTACAGGTTGAAGAAAACACAAGTTTAGTTGGGAATAGAGTGGATGACAGCTCCTTGCTACTGGCTCTTCTAGTGCAGCCAGAGCTTCCTCCTTTCCTTGTCTTTCCTGTTTAAARTTTTAGCCTTAATGGTGTCTTCTGACCATGTAGTTGTCTAAGCAATGGGTTGGAAACTAAAATATTTTTAGTATTTTATAAATTATTTTTATAGATCTTAATCCGGGAATTATCCCCAGCAGTTCAATAGAGCCCAAGTTATTAGCTTTAAAATTCCTATTTGTTCAGTGTTAATTTAACTATCAGATCACATTTTGAATGTCCGTGCAAAGCTTTTTCATACTTGGACACAGTTTTATATGTTTTCATCTTTAAAATGCATTTAAAGACTGATGGAACAGTTGCTTCAAAGTGCTACTGGTGTAACAATAGATGCTCCCCTTCAAGCTTCTTGCTGTATGCTGTTGGATTTTCTAGAGCTTACAGAGAAATWTAAGTTTATATCTTGGTTTATATCCTCTTGATCATTTTATTTCTTGTGATTTAAAAAAAATAACAGTGAGAGGAAGAAGGAAAAGAAAAAGGAAAAGAAAAAGCAGAATACTGCACTTGCACAGTCTCATTAAATACCATGGTGCACTTTTCYTTCATTTCAGCCATATTATGCAGAGACTGTACTCAGATACTTTTTCATTTCTGATCCCCATCTGATAGAAGAATATGTGTTTTTATTCAGAAATCAGAACAAATCACTGTTGTATCTGATAGCAGGCCTCAGAATGCCTCATTCATCTCAGGATTTTTTTTCTACAGTGCATCTAGATATAATTCCGAGTTCTACCAAGAATGTGAATGACATGCTTTGCTTACAACCCAGTACATGGACTTCTTGTAAATTARTCTTTTTCAGTATAGTGTTGCTTGCTAGATCCAAACTAAACAAAAGATTCTACACTTCTATGGTTACAGATAGGCACCTTGTTCTGTCTTTAAACCAGCATAGTTTTATTATAAAGATTTGCCAGMGAGGACATTTTGTCTGCACATACACATAATTGTATAACTATAATTTGTCTTCTAAGAAAACATAGCATTATGAGCCTGTGCCTGGGGTACTCTAAAAGCGTATTGTTTTCATCTTGAAGTGCRTGTGAGAGTGATTCATTTTATAAATAGCATTAGATGAAATATTATTACAGAAATTATTAAAGAAGGAAGCTATTACGAAAGTTTGTTAGAATTGCTACCCTCTGCTCATGGTAACATTTTCAAGGGTGTTTTGGGTAATTACTCTCTTCACTCTTGTCAATAGTAATAGAGTTTTGAATGAATATCTAGACTCTAAAGGTCTTTTTGCCTCCCATTTTTTAATTATGAGAAGAAAATAATTTCTGTTCTTGCCTATTCATGGATTCAGAAAGCAATGTGTGCCTTTCTACATTGTTTACGCTGAAGTATGAGTGTATTTAGGGCAGTAGAGAGCAAAGCCCATTTTAAATTAAAGAACAAACATAAAAACAATTTTTTTTGTCTATTTGATTACAGTTACGTGCAAGTGTAATTTTGTATAGCCTATGAGATTATATCATTTAAAACAGGGGTAAAGGAATCATGTTAGAGATAAAAGAAAACATTTTTTTCTCTTAGCCTTTATTACATTTTTCTGTTTCCCATTTTTCTTTTTATGCCTTGTTTCTGTCCCTGTATTTTCTTCTTTTGTTTTTTTTTATTTTCCATCATTCTTTCATTGCCACATGTTCTGCTGAAAGCAGTGAGGTGTACAGTGTTACTGAAAATACTGTTACCTTTTTCTCAATGTAAAATATGGACATTTTACAGCCATTTTACAGCCGAGTCACACTCGCCTTTTCTTCAGTAATGAATGCCTATCTCTCTAATTCACTGTAGCACAGCATGCAAAAAAAAAAGGTGGTGGGAGAATAGGTTTTGTAGGTATTGGCTGATCTCCTTCCTTGTCCTCACAAGAGAGGACACCGTGTTTTTGATAGATTTACCCTTGGAAGACAAATGAGAACATCCAAACCTTAGTGGATTGGAAATCAATGTGCATAAAGCAAGAAAAATGGGCAATGCTATTAAGTGAATAGTTTGCACAGTCAGTGAATTGCAGGAAAAATAGTCCATTTTACTATCCCTAGTTAAGCTGACAAACTGCAGCATGATCAATTCTAACCATCTTTTCCGAGCCGTACTGGCTCAAGTAGACTTCTCTTCCAAAGCATCCCCCTTTCTGCYGCACAGGGTCTGTGGCTGTCCTGCAGTGGTCCCAATTGCAGATTGGTGGAAGGTTAATGCTCTGTTTTTGGCAATGCCTACTTACTTTTTAAATGGTTAGTGAGCAGCAATATTACTCTGTTGTACTTGAAGTACACGTTCTATGTACCAGCTTTTCCAGCCTTCCATTTTAGAGTTTACCTTGAACCTCCTTCACCTCGCTACGCTCTAGTTCCCCACTGGGAAGTGTATCTGAGAAAACAGCAACTGAACGTATCCAATAACTCTGGTAGAGCTCTCTGCTGGTGAATGATTCCTGTAACTGACTTTGGAGCAGAGCATTAGCCCTTCTTTTGCRTTGGGGAAATGGCTTTTGCTTTGGTTGGGATTTATAAAAATACACTGTGCTTTTTATCTCTAAAAGTGGTGGCCACCCTAATTCATAACCATTCTATCCTGGCATTTTTCATTTGCMGAGTGTAAACAAGGTTGCTGAAGACTGCAGAATATCTGTGAACTGAATGTGTGTAGTTGAAATCTTTGCACTTTTAAAACAGGTGAAAATTTGGAATGAACTTAGAGGTTTTTAAATGTGAATTTGTACAAAATGGGCTAAGGAGAACCAGAGTTCATMAGTTGTCCTTGAAAATTACCTCTTGGAAGAGCCTAATGTACATATGTAAAAAGTAGTTTTTTCAAGCACTTTGCTTGAAATTTGAATGCTATTTCTATATTTCTATTTTTATAGCTTAAAATCTGTAAGGATTGGGGRCCTATGTGGTCAATTCTCGATGTAGCAAAGATACGATTTGAATGTATGAAAAATCTGTATTTTTGAAGAAAGTTGTATATCTTTAGAAAGAATTGTTTTCAGTCTAACTGAACTAGATATCTTGGCATTGAAGTGCTCTCTCTCTCTAGCGGAAAATTATGTTCCTTTATTTATGAGAGCTGAAAATGTAATGGAAATAATTACCTTGAAGAGAAAGTTCTTTCATTAGTGCAGGAGCAAATGCAGATTAATTTTAAAGGTCGTTTTGCAGTCAAATTATTTTGATCTGCTGGGAAACTTACCTGAATCTATGTGAATATATTAATTCCTCTCATTCATTTGAAGAATAGCTATTAAGTTGCACCAATTTCTTTCTTAATCTGTAGAGAGACATTAAACATAGGCTTAAATTTCTGAAACTACTCATTTTAARTTTGCACATTATAGGAAAAAGAATAGCTCCTACAGGGGAAAATTTCAGGCACTTCTCCATAAAAATCGGCTTGGGCATTCTCTGTGGGACAGACAAGGTTTTAAAACTAAAA
The DNA here is from genome assembly GCA_003342815.1 of Eudromia elegans. NCBI lineage: Eukaryota > Metazoa > Chordata > Aves > Tinamiformes > Tinamidae > Eudromia > Eudromia elegans. The sequence continues at coordinate 2,342,195 of PTEX01000070.1, read as the reverse complement.
ACAAACTAACCTGCCCTCCTTTAGTCTTTCTTCCCAGAAGTCACTATCTCTATTAGCTTGAAAAATTGTTTAACCTTTACTAAATCAACTTTACAAGTTCTATTTTTGACTCATCTTATGTTGTCTCATGAATTTAAAATCAGCTTTTTTTTTTTTTTTTAAGGCAAGCAAAGCACACTGGCTTTTTTGATGTACACAGTAGCTTTTTCTGTCTCCTGACAATGATGATGATCATCTGAAGTAACTCATGCTTCCGTTTTCAGGAAAGGGTAAGGTCTGTTGATAAGATGCCATTTTGTTACCCATTACAAAAATATTTGTGACTTACKATAGCTGTGGAATTTTAATTTTGATTAAGAAAGCAATTTTTGAAATTATTCTTTTTACTTCTCTAAAATGTCCCATTGTAAGTGTCATTATTACATCTGGGTTTTGTTTCCTTTAGTCGCTTCCCCTGACTAAAGCTGAGAAATCAAATCAAGCGTTAGGAGTTAGTAGGAAACCGATAGGGCACATGCAACTTCGTGCCCACATGCAGAAGAATGCAGGTATCTCTAGTCTCCCTATCTCAAGAAACACATAAGAAGTATAGGATAGTTTCTCTACAGGTTAATTGAATGGAAGAGGACACACATAGATGCCCACAGAAAGATTCTTTTACTGATATGGATGAGGAATAAAGGATGAGGAAGGGAACAAAGAGAAGAACCTGAAGGCCAGTCAGATGGGAGTATTAGAACACAAGTTCAGAAATTGAGGTATAGTAATGTATCACTCATATTTCTCCAGAGACTGGTAAACCAGAAGTGACCTAGTATTTTTTCTCTCTGTGGCTCAATAAAAGCAGTATTTTATCAAAGAATACACATTCTTTACAAGCTCAGTGTTCTAGTATGGCTCTTGTTTCTTAATGTTTGCTTCTTCAGTCAACTCCGAGTATATTTTGTTGCAGTAGCACCTAAAGAATGAAATGGGGAATTTATGATCGATAATGACGAATAAGGCAAAGATTTCATTGTACCAGACATTGTACTGCCTTGCCATATAAATTATAGACTACATATGAAAAGGAATGAATAAGAAATTGAATAATGATGTGGAGAGAACTAAGTAATAATGGAGACAAATATGTTTTCCCAAACTAATATACACAGTTGCAACCAGTAGATAGATATCTTAAAGAAGAAATATCCATGGGTTTGTTCCAGATCATAATGCATAAATGGCAACAAATAACTCTTCATCAAAATACTTTTCAGAAACCCTAGCAGATTTGAGAGCTGGAGGAGTGAGAGGTGGAGTTAACACCTCCCTGCTGTGCTGGAGATATATTGAAAAAACCCAAATTGGCTTTGAAGTGCTAGTAGAATTTCCGGGAAGGTTTAATGAGAGGAAATATATAGGACAGCCAAGGTCTCTTGACAAGGAGTGGAAGGGATAAAGCAGGCAAGGAGGAGATCACATATTATTTGTTCGTTTAGGACCTTGGTTATGGTAGAAAGATAAAATGAGTTTCTTTCCAATCTGACTGTTTGGGGACATAAGCTGGTAATACTGTGGCTAAGCACAAGAGCTTTGCATGACCCTGCATGTGTGGCATATTGTTATGTATTATAAGTTGTACTTATATTGAATGTTGTCTTTACTATCAGAATACTCCCTACAGAGTATTATTTCAGAATACACTGTTTAAAATTAGGAAGCTTGTGGATATCATGAAATATTCTATGAAATCTCTCTATCTTTTTTTTTTTTTTTGATAAATTTAATTATACGTAATGTTAGTGTGGGTTATGAACCATGAGTTGGAATTTGGTGAGGAAGAGAGATGCAAACAGAATTTTTCATCTTTAGATTYGGTGTACTTTGAGGAGGGATCAGGAAGAAATAAGAGTAAATTGCAAGATGCAATTTGATGAAAGATTTGATATTTAAGTCTTGCGCAAGCTGCTAAAAAGGTCTTTGGAACTGAACCAGTCTTTATGTGAAACCGTTATTGATTACRCGGAGAAAAGACCATTTTAAACAGTTTCATAACAGTGTTGCCTGAGGAAGCAAAACCTCTTACACTTACGTTATGAACTTTTTGTTTATGAAGTCGGCTGTCTTAGTGGACCACTGGAAATAGTAGCCATTATTATTTCTCCTATCTATAGAGCAGGGTTATTAAAAGATCCACATTTTTCTCATTTGTTTAATGCTGATATTTTTGAAAGCCCATGTAGTTACAAGTGGTTTGCCATGTGCTTCAGTTTTTCAGGCTCAAGTGCCTGGGGCAGCCTGTGTACTGCACACCTCTAGTTGTTAAGCTCTTGGCTGTAGCCCAGGTTGTTATTTTTTTATAATTACTCCATTTGCCTTAGGCTCTCATCCAGCTGTAGCTGATTTAGTTGTGTTAGGGGCATAACTTAAACCTAGCTGAAATAGGTGACATAAGCTACCCAGACACCTGTTGCTTATCAGTGTAAATGCAGGAATTTTACTATATAAATGTATATGAACTGAACTTATCCCTGAACTAAAGGAAAGGTTTCCACCAGAAAGAGATGATAGAGAAGATGAGAATGAGTACTTTTTTTTTTTTTTTTTAACTCTTTCCCACTTAAGTTGGGTCAATGTTAGGCTCCATTTAAGAATTCTGTTTGAATTTGTAGGATTGCTTGCCCTACTGCTGGCTACAACTCATCTCTGCCTAGTGCGGGAGAATGACAGATGCTGCTGCTGAGGRGTAGAGAAAAAAAGAGGAGAAGGTTCTGTTCAGGCTCAGGAAAGACACAATGTCTGAGCAATGACAATCTTCCTTGACTTTGTGCAGCTTTGACAGTGAAAAAATCACAGTTTTGTCACTGCCACTTTGGGGAGGCAGCCCAGAGATTCATACTCTCACTGTCTTTTTGGCCCTTCAGTGCCAAACCATCAGATGGGTGATTAATTTGATGCCTCTGTAAGAGCACAAAATGTACTGTTTTCCTCGGAGATGAAGCCTCCTCTTCAATGGGAGGGACGTGCAGTCACACAGAACAGTTTTCTATTTGAAACTGAACTGCCTCATTATATTCCAAGTGTATAAAATGAGTATGCGTTGGTTCTCCAAAGAGGAAAAACTCAGCTTAAGCACTTAGTGGCTGTAAAACTTGTGGGCAGCACAGGTCATCTCTCCACTTACTGTTTGAGCCATAGAYACTGAACTAATTCTTAGTGAATTGTGTGTGTGCTGTGTGGTCTCATATTTTTGCTTTTCTCCAGTCATGGACATGATGTTKGACGTCTCACTGGGAGTGAGGTAGCATGACCTGCCTGTTTTAATACTGGGTCTTTTTTCCATCCACGCTCCCACAATTAATCCAGCAGAAGTTGGTACCTGTAAAGTTGGTACCTCCCAGAACTGTGCAGTTGATTAAACTGACTCAGAACCAGCATCTTCAAACGACACTTCATTTTTCTTCCCCTAAAGGCTCAATGCAGGTAGAGAAAAGAATAAAAATGATGAAAAGCCTTACTTATTTTCACCTAAATCTCTCCTTGGAGCTTATAGTTCCTTTCACTCCAGCCCTCATTTCTGACTGTGAGAAGCAAACTGTGCTGTGTGTGGTGTGTTCTCTCTGTCCTCTTGTAGTACTTGGCCAGTCTGACAACTTTTGATGGCTCCTAGGAAAATCTTTTTAGCAGAAAAATAGAGATATTGGGGAAACTTCTTGACTGTAGTATCAAGTTACAGTGCTGGATACTTTTTTTTTTTACCAGGGATCTCAGGCTGTCTCATACAGTTTAAACACACAGAAAAAAATGGAATAATGTCTCAAGACTCACTGGTCTGTCCTCCTTTTATTCAGATTGTATTTTTGATTTAACTCTGAATGGTAGCTGCAGCAGCATAATTCTGGCAGATTATCAGACAATCAAACAGTTWAAAGGTGATGGTGGAACAGATTTACTGCTTTGCATCTTTCTGACTGTGGTTTTCTCTTGCTTGTGAGTATTCTTCACAGCGAGTCAGGGGAGCACCTCCACAGCAACATGTGCGAGGTCAGTGTGAAAGGAGTGATGGAGGAAAACACGCTGCAGATTCTCAATACTATTGGCTTTAGAAGAATTTACTATACCTGGTAGCCCTTGAAGACTACTTCTTTCCACAAGAGAGTGATTCTCTCAGCTAAGTTTTGCTACTTTGAGGGGAAGAGTTGAAAAGTAAWAGAGAATATTATTTTAAAGTCTCTTTGGGAATCTAGCCCAACTGTTAAGACTGTAATTATCACAACGGGCTTCATACCTTGTGTTAAGTCATACCTGAAAGCATTCTTGAACTGTGCTGGGTTGTAATCTGTGAGCACTACCAACGAGGAATACAATCAGTTCAGTTTGAGAGGATATAAATACTTAAATATTTTGAGCATTGATATTTCTATAACTTTCAATCTGGATATGAAAAGTAAAATACAATGTCACATTTTTTGGCAGTCAAAAATAAATTCTGCTCTTTTCTGCTTTCTTATTATTAACTATCTTAGCTTCCACTCCTTGATATTATTTGGCAAAGCAGTCTAAACTTCAAGAAGTTTCCTTTAAAGCTGAGTGGCCTTGATTTAGAATTTGCCAAGCATTTTCCACCTGCTCAGACAGAGTTTTGTCACTAAACATGGGCCTCTGAAATTAAGTAAAGTTTCTTACCTTTAAACCTTTTACCTTAAGATGAGGTTTCCAGATAACAAGGACACACAATATATCTATGTTGTCTTAAKCTATGCTTCCTTAAGCAATGAATTGTTTTGGCAAACTTTAATTTGGTCTACATGATTTTACCAAATTTTAATTAAAAAACAACTAGTGTTTCCTAAAGCAGTCACTGGGAAGGGTGAAAAATCTTGTTGGAAATTTGTGGATATGYTTATAAATACTATTCAGGCATCTTCAACACAAAATGGACTTTTTCTCAGACTACTTTAGTTGAATCTTAATTTTTCGGTCTTTGCCTGTCTTTTTACATAACTTTAATTYTTTTGTAGGTTTGTAATAGACTGAAAAAAATGACCAGGCCTTGAGTGACTAGAAAATACAAGTTTCTGTATAGAGGCGCATGCATAGCTTTCTTTATGCAGCGGCTAGAGCTGTGAAAATAGGATTTGTGCTAATAGGAAGTGCTAATGGTTCCTCTTCTGAGCTTTTCCTACTTCTTCCTAGTCATAGTCCTAGTCATAGGAAGAAGTGTCATAGTTTTGAAAAAGAAGCATCCCACTTCCTTCYTGAGGTGTGAAAAATGCACAAGAAGGTTTATTACTCATCGTCGCCTACTTTCTGCTCCTTGCAATTCCCTTGGCTTGCTTACAGAGGTGGATAGACCAAGCACATGGCCTTGCCCCAGGATGAAAGCAGAATGCATCCCTTGTGGCAAACAGTGGCTGAATACTGTTGAAACCAGTTGTGTAGTTGTGACTGTAGCACATTAAGAAAAGTCAGTGATTGGTTGTGAAGTTCTCTGTTTGGTTTAGAGAGGTAGTGATGAATGGAAGAGTAGGATGAATGCAAGTTATCGAGTGATCTGATGATCCTCAAACCTACAAAGTCATGTTTAGATCACTCCTATATTCCCATAAGAGACAAAATTGGAAAGAGTTGTCAGATAATACAAAGGAATTCTGAGGGCTAATAGTGTGGTTTCTCTGAAAAATGTACATGAGCAATGATTAAATTCATCAAATGTCTTGCAGGCCTCTCAGAACATGCCTGAGAGGCTCTCCTTGACTAACTTATCATTCCTTTCCACAGAAGAGGTTTTGAACTGTTGAGAAAAGGAGTTATGAAGATTTCGTTTCAAAATAGCATCAGAGCAGCAGAAATATTTAATCATTTTRTAGTCAATGCAGATATAAGCCTATAACTTTAGTGAGCTAGGAAATGATGTCTTTAAGTTTTCTGTATCATCTGTAAATCAGCACTTATGAAGAAATCCTTCCAGTATTTCTAGCATTTCTCTTTCTGCTTGTAATAGTGAAACTGCAGATCAAGGTTTGGTACCTCATCAGCACAGTAAGCAATGGCATGCTGAGATGTAAAACAAACAAATACAAACAAACAAACAACAACAACAACAAAAGGGAAGGACAAAAACAGACCTAGAAGCTTTTTCAGGAGCAGAGGCTTTTTTGTTATTCCAAAAGCAGAAAGTTACATAGTAAGATTTATTAAAAAAAAAAAAAAAAAAAGTGTCTTTATCTCCCTGAGAGTGTTCTTAATTTGACTGTGCAAAATTTAAATAGACTAAAACCTATAGCTGTAAAAGTGAACCTAGTGAACCTTACTTTTATCTGAATGTAGCAGTGTTGTGGGTAAAGCTGCCTTTCTCACCTCATCTACCAGATCACCTCGCCTATTTTCAGTACACAGCCTAGATCTTCCAATGAGGATAAATCTTTTGTAGCCATGCCAATTTATACTAACTTTTTAAAAACAACTTCAAAATCAAATGCATGCCTCGTTAATCTGATTTACAGGAAATACAGAATTAGCCATTATAAACACAGAACTTTAAAAAGAGCTTAACTAATTACGTGTGCAAATGCATTAGCTAAATGTAGTTTTATAATTATTAAAATAATGCTTTAGATAAGCTAAACATTTTGGCTTTCCTTTTAAATCAGCATCTCTTTACTTCCAAAAACTTTGAAACTCACATTCCCCCTCATTCTTCATTCMTAGTATTATTTACTTGTTCTGGGCGTAAGGTAGTTATTTGAAAATGAGCTCATGATTTTTAATTGCACACTTGGGAACATATCATCTCAATTTGGCTTAGCCCTGTTTGTTTGGTTATATTGGGCTTATCRGAGATTTCAGGGTTTTGTCCTCAGGTAAAGCTAAGTGGAGCTGCAGGGCATTGAACACTAAAGCAATGACTCTGGGAAGACTCCCTCCCCACCTTGTGATCCGGGAAGTGCTTCCTGGCCTTGGAGGTTAACTCACAGCTGAAGCTTTGGGCTCTAAGACCAAAGACTGTAACACATGGAGAACAATGCACTATTTATAGATAAAACACACAGAAAGATCTAAAATATGCTTAAAATTCCCATTTAGCCCCATTCCCAAACTTCAAATTTGTGAATTAATAAGGATGCTGGCTTCTTCAAGAAACAAGATTGGGAGAATTAAATTAGTAGAGAGAAGTGTACTTCGAGACAACTTCATTCTTGTAGAAGAAAACAATTCCTTATATAATTTTGATATCATCTATTGTTTATTAATGGAATCTGTACGAGATAAATCTGGCCATTGTATGATAAAGTGTTACTCCCCAGCTGTGCAGCTGTAACACAGTTCTTTAGACCAAACAGTCTAAAGAACAGTCTATTTTCCTAATTTCCTAATTTCAATAAATGATTCGTTTAGAACATTGAAAATGAAGCCCTTGAATTAGCACAAAATTGACACCCTTGTGCAAACCTTTAAGCAAACTGACAGCAGATTCCATTGACTGGTGCCTTCAGCCATGAAATGTAATGTACTGATGACTGGATGTTTTGTATCGACAGTCGTCAGAGCCAGCTAGCCAGCTGCCCGTACATTCGTGCTCAGATTTAATCAAGTTGTGCTTGATAGTGTGGTGGTTTTAGCTCACTTATGTGTTTCTTCAGTCTGAGGAGATAAGTTTGTTCAGATCTTGCTACCAAATTCTGTTCTAGCTGTATTTTAATATAGATGTATGTAGATTTATTTGTGTTTTACCTTGAATACTTTTACATAAGTGTGTGAAAATRTTTCTGTGGAATACTTCACGGCTATGAAATGAAAGTATTTAGTGCGTTTGATGAAGGCATAATAGTAAGGCAACAATTCCTTTGTTACATGGGAGGAAAAATATTTAAACAGAAAGAGGTTTATTTAGCCAAAAAACGCCCAGTATCTAGTTCTGTCACACCGGGAGCCRGAGAGGTAAGCATGACCACTGGAGAGGAATCACTGTCACAGTCGATTTTGTTGTTGAGATTTTTGCATTTGGTCTGCTCTATACAGAAAATAAGCAAAACTTTTCAAGTACTTCTATGCTATAGTCTTTATGTTGAATTCAAGTGCATGTTTCCATTTAGGAAGATGTCTAGGTAGGGCATTTTTTGGGCATTTGAGGATGCCATTTAAATCTCTGAAATCTCTATGAAAACAGATTTTTTTCATCTGTGATTGTTGTGAATCACATAAGGGAGGGACTTGAAGCTAGGGCTTCTGCAACTTAGAGAGTCTTCTGGTTACTGGTATGAGAAAATGTACAGTGAGTAATATGCTTATTAGCCCTTCTGATTAGCTTTTCAAAATCAAAAGAAAAGTAAAGATGTAATTTYTTTTTTTTTTTATGTGTGAGAATATTTGTTTGGTATTCATCTCTGGAATCTTTCTTTTGTTTGTTTTCCTATTGCCTCAATGAAATGTTTCCAGTAGCTAGAAACATTTTTTATTTTCTGTTATGTTTAGCCCTCTGCTGCAGTCTCTGATTATTTTTCAAAATGCTTCCATCAGAATGCCTAAAAAAAAAATTCTCTCCTTTGTCCATAAAGAACAGTGAAATTGTCAGAGCAGGGCCCATTGAATATTATTGTGCAGGATTTGAATGATGGTCAACTTGACATTTTTCTAGTGCCTTAGATATACATCTTAGATATACATCTATACATCAGAGATGAAGTAATTTGTGGTTGGTGCTTTGCAAATTTCTTTCTGAATAATATGTGTTTTGTGAGCCTAACTTAAATTCACTTGAAGGGAATTTTGCTTCTACTAAAGCAAGTTTGATGCTGGGTACATTTCACATCCTTATCAGAGAAATCACATTGGATTTAACAGAAATGAGGGCCTTAAAGGGTGTTCTAGCCTTGCAGGCAAAGAGGAGCCAGCTGACTAAGCTGAAGTTTTCTCCCTCATACTTGCTGCTCCTAGTATAAAACTACAGCATAAAATTCATGGTAGTCAAGAAAACTCTTCTACTGACCTCAGTAAGGTACCTTAAACTTAGCCCTTGCATACTGCTGTTGCTCTGCTTTGGTATTTGAGCTATTGGTTTGCAGCCAGCCTGTTTGTATTGCAGCAATGCAGATATTTCTTTTGAAAATCTCATCTGTGTGATTGTTCATATGTAGTTATTTGTTTTGTTATGTTTGTCATTTTATCTGCTTTATGAGCACAGTATGAATGTGGGGGGKTTTTTTTGTTTGTTTGTTTGCTTGTTTTTTTTCTCTAATCCAGCTTGTCTCTGGATGCTGTTGATGGACTTCTTTATAAAGAACCTTTAAGGTTTATCTCTATTCAAGAAATCTTCAGAAATCTTAAAACATTAGCTGGCATACTTGAAAACTGCAAGGATCAGGTGAAGACTAAGCCTCCTGAGATGCCTTMAAGAAAGCTGGAGGAGCAACGAGAAGGGTTCTGCACAGCATGAGCTAAAAGAGTAATTGTAACCATAGACCAAAAAAAAAAAAAAAAAAAAAAAAAAAAAAAACA
>PTEX01000070.1:2147759-2323751 GCA_003342815.1 Eudromia elegans | reverse complement strand
TCACAAATCTTTTACATTCTTGGAAGATAATGGAGAAACAGTGTTTCTACTCCAAATCTTTAAATATAAAATCATTTGCTGACAGTGATGTGAGATCAGCTTCTTAAGGAGCTAAGGAGAASTATCTTCTTCAATAGAACTATACAAAAATATTCCCTGTAAGAAATATTTTGTTCCATCCAATGGGTGAGAAAGTTTCTCTGCTTGACTAGAAGCAACACTGTGGTTTTCAAATAACAAAAAAATTCTCTTTCAGAGAATTCAATATTGTGTCTTGTAAGCATCAGTGTAGATTCTTGTGTGTTGGCTCATTGTTGACTTAAATGGCATTGCAGACCGAAASTTAATTTAGTCTAGAGCCAGAATAATAGCTGTTTTTTATAAACATCAGCTGTCAAGACTCTTTTTAGAGACTGGCATTTTGTCTTTTGTAGTGTGCATTGCTGTTCYATTGACAGTAACAGAAAACTGTGCGGGTTGTTAGACACTGTGGTGGCTCCCATCCAAATCCTCCAAGGCAGATAAGCACTTGGCAGATGTCACTTTAGGGGTTTTGTTGCAGGGATTTTCTCCTCGTAGTTACGTCAGCTTAGCTAACAGTTTAGTGGGTAACACAGAGCACTTTTGCTGGAACAACCCTGTACGTGTTTCAGTTGGCTTGCATCAGGTTAGCATGCTTCACTTCTTCATTTGGCAACATAAACCTGGAAGAATTGTAAGCCAAATCAAGGACATAAGGCACCATTGGTCTTCATACCTTTACTGTTACCATCAAAATTTATGAAACTCTATAAAAAACAAATGAAGTGATGCCATAACTACTCCTTAGCCTCTGGGATGCATAAAAAAATACCCTTTTTGTATAGGACAAAAAAGCCCGACATAGTGCTGAGTTATAAATATATAAGGAGATAAATGTCATTACAGCATCATGTGTTTCATTTTTTTTCAGTGCTTTCACATTTGAATAATATGTTTTTTCCCTAGAGAGAATTTCTAGTTTCTCCCTAAGGAGCCTAARTGATTCATTTTTTTCTTTATAATTTATAAATATTCTCTGTAATTTTTTTTCCTCCCTACTGTACGCTGGACAGTGTTCTGTTCTTCAGCCGCTTCCTCTTGTCAAGCAATATGCTGTCTTTGTTAGGTGGGCCTACATTTTGTTTAAGTGTAATGAAGCCTGCCAAGTACTTCTAACAGTTTTCTGTACCTGACAGGACTACTATTGCTATAAGTCTATATATAGTCCTGCTATTTATTTATTAGTGAACAGTGATGTAAATGAATTCTGATCAAAATGTACAATACATAATAATAATCCACAAACTTTTTTCTTATTTAGTTTGATCAATGGCAGCTACCGTGTTGATACGTCAGAGGTGGCAAAGTAAGYACCTAATACCACAAAACATGAATGCTGTATGATTATTTTCCTTACAAGTCTGTTTACCACTATAGCATTAGAAATTTTGTCCTTATTTAAGAAAAAAAAAAAAAGGTGTAAATTTAGATTTTCATTTACATATTCTTGAGGAAAGCAGAATCAAAGAAGATGTGTCCAGGAAATACTAAAGCATCTGATTAATTGCAGGCCCTTTCTCTCTTAGATGCACATTAATCTTGAGTTGCTTCTTCAGGCTTTTTGGTATCTGAAGGTTCCCCTTTATTCAGGGGACAGCTCCAGCTGTCTRTGTTGGTAGCAGCAAATGACATTTATATGTCTGTGCTAAGAAGCTGCCTAAATCTGAACACAAACAGTKCAACATCAACATGACAGATCCAGAAGATCCTTTGGGGCTGTCTAATCAATCACTTGGCTGTGAGAAGAATACAACTGGTTCATGAATTTGTTTCCAGCAAAGTGAATTTGTGTGTGACATTCCAGTGGGACAAATTTAGTTGTTGCTTACAACACTGGTAGAATTCTACTTAACAGTGATTGCATTTACGTGTAAATTTACCTGTAACTTTAAATAGGAGGGCAGTATTACTACCATATAGTTTTTGTGTGGCAGAGCCTAACATTGTATGACTCTCTCTCAGGCAGAGATTAAATGGTAATTAGGTAAAAGAACTCTTCCTTCTGTCCTTCCATTCRTTTAGCCATCCATCCTTCCATCCATCTAATTAATGTTCAACTAATGATAATTTTCTTTCTAGCTGGCTGTCCTGCCGTAGATCTCACATAATTATAGACAGATGATGCATGCTCAATTCTTTGTCAGCTTTGCTTTATAGAAAATGGAATACTCTCAGGAGTTACATGGTTATGATTTGAGTGAATTGACTGTCTTAGAAGCACCTGCATGTGGAAAAAGCAGCAGTCCAAAGGCACAAAACTGGAGTGCAAGGTCCAGCATGTAGCAGCTGCTGTAGGATGGAAATAGTTTTTCTCCCTTTCCTCATCAGTGTGTGCCCTGGTGTAATTGTTGGGTCTGGATGGGAAGCTGCATTGTGAATTGTGCTGAATGGAGAGCTATGAATCATTCCAGCTGGCTGGGCCTTTCCAAAGGGCTCATGCAGAACCGGATTAAGGCTGGTAGGGTGCAGTTGCTATAGCTGCAGCCCGCTAAGGGCTCTCCTTCCTCAGTCTCCTACTTATKCTGCCTGCCTTCTGTGGCACAAGTTTCAAGGAGCGTGGTGCCGGAGGGAGCCATTGCTGGTGGTCAGGAACCCTGCCTAGAGTCGTTCGCTCTCSGAGTCAAACCCCAGGGGCGGGTGATGCGCTTCTTTTCCCTGYCTGAGAAGCAGATCATCTTTGGCGACTCCTCTCCTGCTCTAGGAAGTGTATGTTTTGGGGGAAGGGATCCCATTGTTTAGTGAGGGGAAGCAGGACTCCCAGGCTGTTTTTAGTGAACACAATCGGAGATGCTGTGGCACTGCTCTGTAGTCAAGCCTGGTGAAGGGTGAACGTTAGGCTCGTGGGAGTCACTGAAGCAAAGGTGACAAGGCTGCCGTGCAGCTGGGCCCTGCTGCAGAGGGGCACAAGGTGGCCTGCAGCTGCTCCCGGATCAGCTCCCTCCRTGAAAAGAGCACAAACCTTGAGGCCGTGCAGGGAGTGAGCTGTGGGATGGGCTGAGGAGGTAGAGGTGCCCCATGGTCGCCTGGCAGGCCACCTGCAGCAGCCCCGCAGGAGGGTGAAGCCCTGAGCCCCGAGGGGAGTCAGGCTCTTCACATGCCTAGCAAGGGGCAGTTCCTGATGGTGCAAGGGACACTGGGGAAAGAGGCAGTCAGGGAGAGCAGCCTGGCTCCTGAGACTTTTGCTTAAGGCAGGAAACTTCCACGACTGCAAAGCTATCTCAGTATGATTCWGAGCAGAGTGGCCCTGGAAACTAGGGGTCTGGTCACATTAGTTTCTTGACTGACAAACTCTGCAAATACTCCTGAAGCTGGAGATGGCTTTTGGTCCTGACTGATAATTTTCATTTCAGTTGAGAAGTAAATGTTTTTGATTTTTTTGGGGGGGGTTGTTTTTTTTTTTTGTTTGTTTGGTTTTTTAGGTGTTACTGATGGAAGCTGGGAATTTTTTTACTATATCTGCTCAATATCTGCCTGAAATTGTAACAGGCAAATGAATTGCAATATCACTTACTAGCTGGGTTTACAGAGTAAATGGCACTAGTTAAAGTAACATTGGCAGCAGTTCTGTCTTTTGGCTTCACAAGCTGGTCTTCATAGGTACCRTCTCCTTTCTGTTCCAGGAGAGGTTCACCCTTTGGGCAGCTCTTTGGGAAGGTGCCAGTCTGGTTGACATAGATGACATCTGTGTGGGGAAGCAGGGAACAGGAATAAATGCCAGGACTGTGCAGGTAAGAGGGCAGTTATGTGAACATGTGTAATTTTAATTACTAGGGCTTACTGGGGTAATTGTGTTTTACTGCAGTCATTATGCAACAATATGCAACATTAAGCAGCAATACACATTGTCATTGTCATTATGAACTGCCGATCATAAATACAAGTGTGTGCTGAGATAATGTGAAGAGATCCATCCTTAAATGGGGGTACGYCTCTTTGCACTATGCCAGGACTATGTTTACCTTGCTGAATCTAAATTTAATAGCAGTGTATGTATTGTTATCTTATTACATATAAAGCAATAAGATATTGGAAAATGTAAAGTTAAATATAATTTTTATTYTTAGCGTCAATGGTATAAATTCAGTCTTTAGGCCTGCGTCCACCAGAATGAATAGGGGTTTTTTTTAGTTTTACTGAGACCAGGATTGTGACAATCCATATTGATTTTGGAAATGACAGTAGCCAAATGTTTGAATAAGACTGAACATGTGTAATCGGACATAAAGCCATCATTCAGCTTAATAGGCACAGTGAAAAGTAGTTTGCCTGGAACCTACAGGTTGTACAAATGAAGTGCAGAATAAGAGACATTTCGGAAGACATGATGATAACTTAAAAATAACTACTATGCTGAMTTTTAATAAGATAATGACAGCTTCATTAGCTGTAAAAATGTGCATAATTTACAAGAATGTTGTATTAGCATTAAGGTGACATTTCCTATTTCATTCAGATTAAAATTGTGTAAATAGACCATTTGAAATACTCACATTGGAACTGTGAGCATTGTGAGCACATTGAAATTAAGTATTCAGGAGTTAATTCTTCTACTTCTTCTCATGAGAGTTATCCTCATTCACACAAGTCCCATTGACTAATGGCATTTTTCAGGCATAATCAGATGACAATGGTACAAGTATAAAAATTACTTACGTGAAAAATACCAGCTCTGCTATTCCTTGTGAAATATTTGCTGATAATGATTCTATTCATGCAACTAGCTGTTTTGTTCAATGCTGTACAGCAGGCGGAGGGAAACTCTGTCATGATCTCTGTGGGTGATTGGTTTCTTCCCTGACACATGATAGGAATTATGTGAAATGCTGTAGAGACAAGAGGGAGAGGAGGTTGGGGTAGATGTAGAGGAAAAGCACAGGTATTTTTCCACATCAGAGATATTTTTATCTATTAAAAATCCTTATCCTACCTTACAGCTGCCTTGTTTCTGCATGCATTTGTGGAGAAGGATAATTTGAAGGAAAATATCAGTTTGAGTAGTTGGGACTCTCCAGTCTTTCAGGGCTATGCACCACCACAGATGCATCTTCTCATTATGCACCTTACCCATTAAGAGGTATTTTTCATTCTTTGGTTCTTCTTCTTGGTCTCTGACATTGGACTCAAGCTCCAGTAATTTTCTTGGCAGCATAGGGCTGTATCTAGCTATTTTTTAAGACTAAAAACAGATGAGATGATACATCTTCTAAGATTACTTCTTTTGAGGAGACTTGTTTGTTCTCAAATAATTTTATAGAGCATTTTGGARTCTTTTTTTTCTTTTTCTCTGAATTCCCAAAAAGTACCAAAAAACACGGAAGTCATTACAAGGAGCAAATACAGTGGACTGCATGACAATTCAGACAATCTGGATATTACTAACTGAGCATCTAGAAATCCTAGGCTTATTTTTSTGAGATTGTCTTAAACAGTTTAAAATGGTTATCTAATTTTTGGAGCTTTTATAGTTTTACTTAGTTTTATAGTTTACTTAGTTTTAGCATTTAGCAGAGCTACATGTAGCTAAAATACCCATATTAAAGTGAAAAAAACAAATTCAGTAATGAGGACAAAACTTTTGAGCATTGAAAAGTAATCATATAAAAATAATATTGAAATGTTATGAATATTATTAGATATRAAATATCTAATAATATTGAAAAGGATTTTTTGGGATAAACTTGAATTCCTTGCTAAAATATCCCAAACACTCTTTACATACCAATAAAATAGCYTGTAAGTTATAAAGAGATGAATCAAGTTTGGACAATGTGGCAGATAATTCAGAGGAATGTTAGAAGAGTCTAAAGTCCCCTTARCAGACTATTTCTTCTTTTTAAATGTGAATTGAAGACTACTATTTTGATTATACTGAATTTCAGTGAACATTAAATTATTCTTTTTKTAAAACAGTAGCTTTTTGCCTAGTGCTGTTTACTCAATAGTTAAATAGTCACTCAGTAGGTGATTATGAAAAAAAGCTTTTGTTTTTACTAAAATGGAAGATTAAAAATATTTATTTCTCTGTCCTTCCAACTTTTCTTTTTGCTTAAGATGAACTAAAAGAATACCATAAAATATTAGCAGCTGTTATGACCTCTGACTGCTGGATCCAGAAGCTCATTTGAAGCAATTTAAAACTGTCTATTGAGACAATGAAAATATTGCAGCATAATTGTGTAGCCTTCCTTTTGTATGCAGCTGCTTAAGTAACACAGTCTTCCATCACCATAGAGGAAATAGCAAGCACTGTGTTGAGGTTTTTTTCATTCAAGGGCAGCAAGAGTGTTAATTAATGGGAAGATTATTTATGCTTACAGTCTTGATATAAAACATTTGAAAGAACCCAACATTTTTTCAGCAGCTGAAATCAGAAGACTTTCAGAGAATGACTRAGGAGCTAATACATTCTTTTTAAAAATAGCTTTGACAATTATCCCTTTGAGCAGGAAGASAGGGATGGTTGTAGTAAAGTGAAAATGGCATTGTGGGTCTGCGTGAAGAATACAAGGCTCATAACAGAGCCTTGTGAGCAGGCCAAAACTTTTTAYTAATACATGAAATTTTAAAAACAGGATGGAATCCCTCTGATGAAATATGGAGTTGCTTTTGTCGCCTTAATATGCCGCTCTGTCTTTTAAATCATTTCATGCCACAAATTATTGATCAGAGACTGAGGTAGAAATGAACAATTCAGGCTGTGATTTAAGGGAATTAATTCTTAATTAAGTTGGCTTACTTTGGATTTTCATCTTTAGGGAGAATAGGCTGCAAAGCATTCACAACACCTGCACTTTAGTTTAATATTAGAAAAGGCTTTCCTAAGAGATTAAGGCACTCTGCACATTAAGAAGATCAGAATTAAGTACCTGAATAAGATAAGGACCAGAATTCCCATCAGTATATAGGGGTCTCGTGTCGTCTACTGAGTGAGTTTCTGATTATCCCAGGAGGTCAGGCAAAATAGCAAGATTGGAATTTGTGTTTGTAAAGGAAGCTGGCATTTAATCCAGAAGTCTTTGCAAGATGRTGATCTTTCTTGTGTGATGATCTTCCTTTGATATGGCTTCTGTTAAGAATTTCCAATAAAAATAACACCTTCCCTTCTTTGTCATCTGATTCTAGTGTGTTCTGTGCCCTTGTCAATATGGATATTATTTCTAAATAATATTATTTCTAAATAGTACTATTTTTAAATAATTCTGAAACAAAGAACTTTTTTTTCAGAAGTTCTACTTTACACTGTACTCCTTCTTTTCTTWACTTGTTGTTTATTCTATCAATTTCCTGCATTATTTGTTCAAAAATAGGTATGTGTTTTTACATTATTTTTGTAGCACAGTTTGGAAACTACGTTAGTCTGGTCACTTAGCAAGAAGGGAATCTTCATTATATATTTCTAGGACTGCGTCATTGAAATAATAACTTCAGATAAATGGAACAGATGCTCAAAAATATGTCCAGGTATTATAGGGATATTCAGAAAAAAATATTTAAATCATCCAAGTCAAAATGCCATGTCTGAATTGCTTAGYGTATGACAGGTTGTCACTAGGAAGCCCTATAAAAGATTTTAAATACCTAGATGTTGAGATGGCTGCCAACTGCTTTCTTCAAAGATGTCCAGGTATTTAGCTTTCACTTGTTAACAGCAATTTTGCTTACAGTTTTTAAAAACAATTAAACTTCTAAGCTGAGCTGCTTGTAAATAAAACCAAAGTTTTCAATGGTGAAAGAGATAGGGKTTTTTGTTTGTTTMTTTTTTGAATACTAATCTGGAAATCTTAGTTCCACTAGTGCTTACCCTTCACGAATTAACAAGGTAACACAGCAAAGCACGGAGAGCCGGGTGTTATGGCATGCATAGCAGCAGACAGTTCTGTTCAGGGATTCTGGARAGACAGGGCAAATTTGTCAGTGGTTTTAAATCACTTTGTCTTCATAGGCACCAATTAAAGCTTAAAGACGAGGCACTGAAAGAGAGAGGTTGTGTTTTAAACTGGCAACACTTGGTACCTACCTACATACCTGTGTGCACTTCCTCCTCGTACTTGAAGTCATTTACTGGATTCTTTTAAACAATTTGGGATACAGCTACTTAGTGTGAAATACATTTTTGCAGAGAAGCTCATTAAACAAGTAGATGAAAGACACAAACATTAAAATGTTGCTGGAAAGCCCAGGTAGGAATACTGAGTAACACACTTCCTAATGGCAACATCGTAACATCGTAACAATCATTTGTTATGAAATAGCAGCAAGGACAATAAAACTGACTGCATAGTTAAGGATGTAGAAAGCATCTTTGAAAATGGCAATGTTTCAGATTCATTCAAAATAGGTCATATTACAGGTAAACTGTATAGCTGMTCCAGTACAATTTCATTGGAAAAAATTACAATGTAATTAATTTTAAAGAACAATAATTCTGTACTGGAATAGCATCTTTTATAGGGCCTAACTTCTAGTACATCATGTGGTCTCACCTAACATGTAGTCTCTSAGTCTTCTTTTGGCTTTTACTCTGTTCTGTGATTTAGAAGCAACCAGAAACCAGGTCATTAGTACACAGATAATGAGTCTGCAGGGTTTRTGCAAGGTAGTAAATAGTGTTTGCTTGGGATGTACAGATGTCTCATACGTGAAAAAGCTGTAAGGATTTACCCATCCTGAAGACTTATTGCTCAGATGCATGATAATAAATGGTTAAAAATAGGCTATGAGATGGGATGGAATTTAGAAGAGTGGATAACAATCCTGCTAATTTGTGATTACCAATGAATATCTCTGCCTGCTGAACCACATAAGACCATGTAATGGGAGGACAATAGCAACTAGCTTAACTGCACAAAAATTCTAGACTGTTAAGTACTTTTAACACCTCCATTTTCATGACCAACTAGAAAATGGTTAGATAAATGCAAGAGCCACCTTGTTTCATCCATGTGAATTTTCCAGTTTGTCTGGTTGGTAGATTCAGGCTTCCTTCTCTTGCCAAAGGTTTGACAAGAAGCAGTAAGCCATGCAGCATGTGCTGAGAGCCAGCGGAGTCGGCACGGCTTGGATCAGACTGTACAGTGAACATCTAAGCACAGAATGACTCCAAGCGGCTTTTCATTTATATTCTTTTYTGATGCAGATAATCCTATTTTTATTCACTCTTCTTTTTTGAGGGCTTTTTCAAAAATGGAGTCTCCATTTTTATCACTGCAACAATGTGAAATTCACTGCCTTTTCATCTGTGTTGGCAAGAGTAAGGGGGAAGCTGTTGTTTCTTCAGTGTGTTTCAAAATTGCTCACTGTTTCTATCTGATAACTTGATATATTTGAGTATTTTATTTGATTAATTGCTTGAGCTATATGCAGAAGGCAAGAAATGAAGCATCATCAGTACTTTTGATTATTTTGCAACAGCTCTCATGAATGTAACCAGATGAATTTTTACAATGTTTCTAACTCTTGTAGTTAGGGGAGAAAAAAGAGTCAGGAAGTTTGATTCAGAAGGTTGACAGGAATAAAAGACATCAAGGAGACTCAAAATAAGGGCACACCATGATTTTAAAAGAGTTCTACCATTTCTTGTGGTCAATTGCTCATGCCTTTGTCAGCACGGGGCTAGGGAGCATTGCTGAACAGACAAAACCAAGCTTAGCAGAGGAGGTGGTTTATTTCTGCATGTGCATTAGTGTTAACATTACCAAAGGTATTCCTGTAATGGAGCCCTCCTGTATTAACTGAATTAGTAAATGTAAGAATTCCAAAAATTCTTCAGAAAAAAAATTCCACTGATGGCTGTTTCTAGAGATTAGTTAGACACATGGCAGACAAAACCAAATGGACAAAGCAAAGAAAAAAATCAAGATCTAACCATGAAAATAAGTGAGCTACATTATCTTTTTGTGTTGTTCTTTTTGCAATACCTGCATGTTGTTCTCTGGACTGACAGAGTTTTTSTATTTCCTCCTAGAGTGCATCTGTTCATTAACGTCTCCAGACAGAGGTAGTTTAGCTTTTAATTAAATACAATTTTCAGGTTTTTTAGTGTGTTAATGAGACAGCAAAAATGGATTCACTGGAAGAGGAACAGATATCCAGGCCTTAGAGCAGTAAAAGTTAGAGCCTCATTAGTAGCTAATTATGCAGAACATAGTGTATAAATAAAGCTGTTATGGCATAAAAAAAGGCCTCAGTGCATTACCTAATGACATAAAATGTTTACAGTCTGTACTGGGTGTGCTATAATGTCTTACTGAAGTAATTAATGGCATATATAATAGCGACACAACTGGAAACACGATTGCTCTGTGGGTACAAGTTGAGGTCAAGAGATTTTTTTTTTTTTAAAAAAAAAGCATTTGAGGAATCGATTATTTTCTCCCTAATAAATATGAGTGTATCAAAAGATGCAGGAACACATCATTTATGGTAGTGTCTCTATCTAACAGGGACAGGGTTTTAAATTATGCTTTATTATTTGGATTTTCTGAAAGTGAGCGGGGAGGTGCTCAAAGACCAAACTGACACTTCCAAAAAGGGCTTAGTTCCCTGAGAGAACCGAACTCCATCTGCTCATARATAAGAATGTGTGTTTCAGGGTAAGCATAGAAAAAACGTAATCATTCAGAAGGTGGAAAGCATCTCAGAAATCGAGCTTTTAGATATTAAAATGGCATGCCAGACTAATTATACACACAAAGTGGAAAAGGGAGTGTACMTGTGACTAAAAGGGCCCACATAATTAAACAGAATCAAAGCAATGATTTTATGAGTTAAATAAYGTTTTTAATATATCTAAGAATAAATATGACTTTTTTTCCACATAACAAGAGCTGCATATGCAGCTTGACAACTAAACAACTAATTATTTTTATTAAAAATAAACAGCATTCCATAAGGTGATGCTTCACACCAGGAATAAAGCTGTAAACTGGAATAACTAACTACTAATTGCTTAGGCGCAATTTGATGAAAAACAGTCTCAGTACCACAGCAGGAGTGGTGGCTAAAGGAATATGTTACATTTGGGGAAACATACTGACTATGGAGCCTGTCTAGCACAACAGAGATAATTCAGAAATAAGTAGAAAAAATATTGTGAAAAGCTGGAGAGAGTGAGAAGGCAGATGAGGAGATGTTTATGCAAATAGGAGAGGCCTGTAAAATGATCTGAGCATGAGTCATGATGATTCCAATTACTGTTATATTGACTAGGAACCACAGAGCCACAGAATCAATTAGATGTTTTAAAATACAAGAAGCTTTTTCCTTGCTCAATTTGTTGGGCAGTCAACAAGTCCGGAGTTTGTTCTGAKAAATTATTTTGATGTGATGGCCAGGTTAGAAACTCCTGGCTGCTTTGTTCTGGGTAGGTGAATTGAGATGGTTTGAGATGAATTCTGTGCTTTATTTTTTATCTGTAACACTTACTGAAAGAAGAGTTATGGAAAATAAAGATTCTGTGTTTACAGAATTGCATGCATTAAAGAAATCATCAGCTGCAGTGGGAGGAAGAATTAATATCTTGCAAGYCTGTGTTTTGGGAGGTAGCTAAAGAAGATACTTACAAATTGTGGAGGTTTTTAGTTCATTACTGAAATGGGTTTTGTATTCATAAAGTGTTCTAGGTTGGCCGCAGCTGAATACCTGAGAAACCTGTTGCATGCATAATGGCTACAATCAAATATCAGCGCCAGCTTTGCAGATAACCTACTGGTTTGCCTGACTCCTGAGCTAACAAAGATCTCTGTGTGTGTCTTTTTTTTGATCACCAGGTCTTGGCTTTTCTGTTATTTTGGTCAGCACAAAAGCCAAGCTCCAGTTGTGGTGATGCTCTTTCCAAAGAATGTTAGTTCCAAAGAAGTGTTAGTGCAAACCTGCTGAAGTCAATCATATATAACACGTGTGGGTGGTTGTTATATATGACACAATTGCCTATAGAAATCTGTAGCACACTTCCATAATCCATTTTCTTTACCGGGAACTCTAAAAGATGATCTTTTGCTTTGATACTTTAACAAAGGGCTTGTCTTTTGCTATATGTCTCTGGAGACAGGTTACCTTGCTGTTTGGTGGGCTGTGGCCCTGCAGCAGACCAGCTAACCTTCTGAGACTATGATCACACTATTGCCCCAAATASGGTTGCACATCTTCATGGATATGTAAACTGCTTCTCATATCCTGAAAAATAGAGAAGCTGTGGTAAAGAGCTTGTGTGCTAGAAATCTGTCATTTTAGTCCAGCTTGAAGTGACTTGTTCATGTAGTAGTTGTTAAGAGTTTTTTCAGACGTGCTAAGAGTGTGGCAATTAATATATTACATATCTGTTTGCCGGAAGTGTTCCAGTTGCCTTTAGGTTAATGTGTGAATGCTCAGCTCTTTGGCTGAGCAAAACACTAAATAGCAGTTTGTTCAGACTCTTGCTATTTGTGTGGTAAAATCCTTAGACTTGTTGGGTTCAAAAGAATAAAATTTCCTAGTCAACGCTCTTCAGTACAAAACTGTAGGCTTTATTATTAGCTCAAATCAGTTACCTGCATACAGCAGTCTTGAGTTTGGCTGATGACTCTGACATTCTGTAGCTTACTACTATTTTTAGCCAGGCATTTTCAAATACTTTGTGTGAAAAGGAGCTACCTACACAAGTCTCTGCTTGATACAGAAGGAAAGTGATGCCAAGGCTGCTTTCTGCTTCTATTTTTCTATATGAAAAGGACACGTGTGTGCTGCTCTGCAGGTCATGCGTCCTGAATGAAGCTCTTTGCTTAACTCCCATGCTATCTTCAGACCAGTTCATAGAGTGTCTTTGGCAGTTGGTCTGCACTAGCCAGACCCTGCACAATGTGCCTGTCACGGCTTTAGCACCTAAGCTGCTTAGGYTGCAGTCCACGGCCATCTCCAGCCTTCTTCTCCTGCCTGTGCAGCGTGCTGTATCCATCGTCCATGGTGTTAGACCTGGCAAAATGCACCACCTGTGGTCTGCACAATGTTTCTCTTGTTATTGTTAGGTGGTTGAATGAGGACAGATCTACAATATGCATATTTTTGCAAACCACAGGAAAGGATGGGAAAGGAAAAGGAAGGATTTGGAAATAACCTTTACTATAAAACCGAGTTACTTAGGTATCCTGGCTTGGCATGGGCAACAAAGATCTAAGTCAAAGGAAAGAACCAATATGAGCATATTTCAAAAAGTTTCTGAGATATTTCAAATTAAAAATCAGGAGAACAAGCATTTGACTCAGACACTTTCCAGAAAGTATTTCTTACTGTTCCACATAGATGCCTAGTTTTTAGAAATGTGGAGGCAGTTTTCATACTGCATAAACATGTGTTGAAAAATGTTATTAGAAAGGAAGCATTGTTTAAAGCTGATACTAAATTAGAGAAATGGCAAATACAGACGAATATTGAAAACAGAAATTTTGTGAAATTTTCATGGTATTGTCTGTCTAGCACAAAAAGAATTAAAACRGCTTTCTTGTTTTGTGGAGAAACATTCTAACTTCTTAAGATAGAACATAAAGAAAGTATGCCCAGTGGCGAATTTTCACCAAAGAACCAAGATACACAATGAATAGATACTAGTCAAATGGAAATAAAGAAATCAAGGTAGCAGATACAAGGGAGCCTTGGGGTCCTTCTGTTTCTAGGATATGTGTAAACCCCACCTGAATTTGTCACAGAAGTTCTTACATAATAAAATACAACTTCAAAGCTAACCAACACAAAGCCTTCACGTTGGATTTCATCAGAGTGACATGTGAAAACAAGTTTTCTTTGGATGAATTAATCCTGAGTACAATAACTAGTTCATACTCTTAAAAATCTTGTGCTTTGTATGTTTCTTACAAATTTTCCCTCCTGGATCTGCTGCTATCACCTTCTACATTTTTTATTTGCACCCAGCAATCAGTTTTCATTAGAGGCAAGGGACCTGGTCCCTGCAGCAAGACTAGTCATAGCCTTAGATATCACCACTAGGGCTAGGGACACATTGACAGACCCTATCAGGGAAGGTATGCAGAAGAAAAATAGAAAGTGAGAGGAGAAATATTACCAAGGTCCACATGATGGCAGCACAGTCTCTGTATTCCGGGCAGCTCCGGGAAGGACCCTGCTCTTCTCCCAAGATGCTGAGGCCTCTTCCCTGCCAGGGAAGTGGGTCTGGGTGGCACTCCCAGGCTTGGCTCGCCAGCCCACCCACCTTCCCGCCCTCCSGCTCGAGAACATGATGCCTGTGAGGATGCGCTCCTGTGTTGGTGCTCGAGACCCCGCCGCTCCAGTAACTTCAGCCAATTAAAGAGAAGAGGGTGCAAAGAGAATATTTCTACAATGTTTATTTTCCCCCAGTCATGGCTTGTCCTTTAGAGTGTAAAAATGCCTCTGAAGTCACTAGCACAGAGTTGTGTTAGAAATATGCACTGCTAAACTATTTTACAGCTATTTAAATGTGATGCTTTGGAAACCAGTTTTGGAGGTTTTACTRTTTTCCTGCTTTCATTACCAAATAAATAATCTGTATAATATTGTCATTATAGCTGTAAATCACATAATATATTTTGTTTCTGGCTGATCAATGATGGAATCAGCTAGTGGAAACAAGCTCTGTAGATCAATCTTGATTATAAAAKTTATGAATCTAAATGATTTAGGTGATTATAATGTAATGGTCTTTATTTATGAGAATGGTTTCTAATTTAAAGCCCTTCCTGAGATGTAATTAGAAGGTTTTTCTATTTCTTAATTACTTTATTTATTAAGAAAAACACCATTTTCTTATAAGGTCATGAAAAGTATTGAACTAATTCTACATGAATCTTTACTAATGATGGTAAAATGAGGATTCTGAAAGAATGGCATAAAGTTTAGCTCAGTGTATGGCTTTTAAAGTGCAAATTTGGTTATGGGATGAAAGAGCCAAACTGCAAACTGCAAATTCTTGCAAAACCAGATACAGGTAATGACCTTTCTTTCAGCAGCATGCATGGAATATCTTATATTTAATTCTTTATTAACATATGTAAATGATTCAAAAATGCTGTCGTGCAAATCAGATTTAGAAGAAATGTTAATCTGTATAATACATGTCAGTATTCTCAGTATTAGGGATTATTTCTGTTTTTGTGTATATTCTGCTTACTACCTTCTTTCAGTAATTTTTTTTTAAAGAAAATAAAAGGCATTTTAATTACCATGAAGTAGAGATTTGTTTAGAAAGATGGCCATATCAAAAGGTTGATACCTATCAAAAGAGCTTGTTGTCAAGCTGTTTGGTCATGAACTCTTCAGCTGAAGTCCATGTTTATGGTTCTGCAAGAACGTCTGTACCGGAAAAGTGTACTTTTATACCCTCTTTTGTAATTGTATATCTATTTAAAAGTATAATTGTATATCTACAAGGTGTAGATGTACACCTTGTATATATATGTGTATATGTAGGTGTAATTGTATTTTTTTTGTGAATACTGACATTTTATGCAAGTGCTAAAAGTACCAAAGGAATGAGAATGGATCCATGTTGCTATTTTAGTTATCAAGAACTACTTTCTAGAGCAGAATCAAGTGTCTTCGTTTTTACCAGTTAAAGCAGGAGTAAATCCTTTGCTGTGAGGCAGATGAAGTCAGATTCAACTGCCAGGTGCTGGAAGATACGAGCAATTAGTGCTCATGTATAAGAATGAAGTGAATGTCTTGTACTCTTTGGTAAGAGGAATTGCTGAGCTGTCAAGAATTGAGATTGTAGAATATGTCTAGTCTAGCTGTCACAGAGAATGCTTAGTATTCTTGTTTGATCTATACTAATGTGATCCTTTTCATTCAAACTTTTAGCACTTAAGGCCTTATTATTTAAATTAAATATTCTAAGAATCACTGCAAAAAGAGTTGCTGCTGTAAAAGGTTTTTTTTTTCACTTGAAATAGAGCGGGTTGTTTGTGAGGTTTTCCCTTTTTTTTTCAGAAGTTAAGCTTTTAGTTTGTACAAATTTCTCATCTGTAAATTCTGACTTTAAAAGCACTTTATGCCATCTTTACCAAAGCCAAAATACAAGGCTCACCAAATGGTCAGAGATAAATAACACGCATACAAAATACTCGGATTGTACATTCTTCTTATTGGAATGCATTATCAGTAGAAGAAATCATTTGGCAGCAACTACAAAAGCAGATTGTGATTTCACTCTAATTCCTTTCCATTTTATTGACATCGTTGTCAATATTCTTTCAGAAAAAAACTATTTCAGTGCTTATTTAAATTCTTAATGCTCAACAGATGGAGTAGGCTCATTCAACCTGATTTGCGTTTCCAGGAAGGCCTGGCATGTCTTTGGGTTAGATCATGTTGCTTTCCTTCGCTCTCTGCTTTGGAATCCATTAGGGTTGATTTTGAGAAAACAGCAGATTCCAACAAAACCTTGTTACATGTTCACTGTCATTATCATTAGTGCCTATTCTAGTAAATGTTACCATGTTATGGTTTCCTGTTAGTAATGCCGTGATGGGAAGATAGGTACTGTGCAAACTCAACCCTATCTTGCACATATTGTTCAAGTAAGTAGGCATTGTTATATCTGTCTTATCGTGCATATATTTATTTCTAATTTAGATAAGTTTGGGTTGTGGTAGTTCAGTTAAGAAAGACAAGGATGGGCAAAAAAAAAGGCATTGGGAAGAAGGATGAAAAGATAAACAGATCAGAAGAAGAAAAAAAGTAATGAAGGGAAGATGCATTAGTGTCTGTGGGACTGAAGTTCTTAGAAGACAGTGTAGTGCATACCATTTCCTGCTGATCCCTTTGATGCAAACTCATCCATCATGAAGGAAGGTCAGAGTTACTTTATCCTAAATTAGCATTTTTTTCCATTTAACATCTGAAAAAGTTGAGTTGTTGCGTTTGAGATACTCAGACCAGAAATCATGTTTTCTATTATAATACAGAGAATAAGATATTTGAGAGTGTAAACTCCACAAATTTGAATATTCTCAGTTCAAGAATATTATTATTGCATTTATTTTATAAATTGCAATGTTATTATTAATTACATTATTACATAAAAAGAAGTCACCGCCATAATCAGCATGAAAACATAATCACAATAAAACTTCAGTAAGCATAATAAACTAGCCCTCCTCAGTTCTAAAAAACAAGYGTAAACCTTTGCTTTCAGAGTTGCAGAATATGATTTTCAAGTGGACTAAGGGCTTAAACTTCAGAGAATGATAGTTTTAGAAATATTACTCTTTTTAATTCCTGCAGTAATTTTTTTCCCAATACTGTCACATGGAAAAAAATGTTGCCATTTCCATGTTCTTCAGTAAAAGCAAATGCTTTTACTGGTTTACACTCTTTATCTGACCTTTGCAAAGCAGCACTTTGGGAACAATACATCTGGCAGTGGCATATTTTGGAGCATTTATACAAACCCAGACCAGCATAGGATGCCTTCCAAGTCTGGAATTAGAATCCGACAGGAAAGCTGGGCTTAGGCAGAGGGTGTATTATGGGGATGTAAATGTTAGATCTGGGCAGAGTTTTTTGCCAAATATTTTTTAGTCAGGAACTGTTGGTTTGTTTAAACAGGTTTTTGCTTGTTTTCTTTACATGTGGCATAGTATTAGTTTCAGTGGAATTTCTAACAGGAAAAAACTACTCTGAAAACAAAACAGTATTTTGTAAGAATTTTCTTATGGATTTCTGGATTTTCTTCTTAGATGTGATCCTTCGTATATTGGAGGACTTCTTTGTAACAGTTAAACTTTTGTTAATGATTTAAGAAACAAACAAAAATAATAATAAAAATAACTTATGTTGCATCATAACAGACGAGCAGTGGCCTGATTGTGTACTGCTGCTCACATGCTGTTGAGTAATATAAAATAAGGAAATGAAGCTTCTGTAAAATAAACCTGGGAATGAAATTTCACAATTCTGCAAACCACTCTGAAGCCATTGTTTTTCTGACATTCCATTTAGCTTCCAAAAGCACCTTTTTTATTGCCTTAGAGCAAAACCAAGTTCAAATTATGAAATTTCAGGTAAAACACAGTTGTAATTGGTACCAGTTACAGCTGAGACAAAAATCATCCCTATGTTTAACTTTGCTGCCATTTACAGCAAAACAGTCTTTGAAAGAGTTCTGCTCATCTGTTCCGTATTTCAGCATCAAATCATTCCAGCTGACATGGGGAACCAGCTGCTCTGCGCCACTTCGTAGTCTTCCTCTTCATAGGCAGCTTGCAGGGCCTGGGAGAAACCCTGACATATCCACGTCACCAGCAGAGAGGCAGACCATTATTTAAAACCCGTGTGGCATAGGCAAGGTTGTTGTTTGTTTGTTTGTTTGTTTTTGGACTTCTCAGATGGCCTGTTTGTCATGAAGATAATCCTGGTGGTGCACTGGAATAAGGAAGAGCATTCAGGAAGGGGAACTTTCCTTTACCATTGTTCTTAACACAGTAAGTATGTCAAATATATCCCCTCACTTGCAGTAAAGAGCAGTGGAGGTTACAAAAAACTAATTAGGTATGAACCAAGTTAGTGAGGAGTAATAACAAGTTGAGTAGATGAAGGATCTTTATATCTGAGAAGGCTGCTGCTTTCAAAGTGGGAATGGTGGGAATTGACATTGCAAAATTTTGCTTGGTCAGTAAGGAAGATAAAATTCTGGCAAACTTGCTTTTCAAGAGTTACAAAATATTTCTAGGGGCTTTTGTTCTTTTTTTTAAAAAAAAAAGGAAGAAAGAAAGAAGTGCTTAGTGGTATTTAGTGTAAGGGGAAGCTTGCAATTTCTTGGAGACACTCAGGTAAGAAGGTGAGATCTGTAGGGCCCTGCGGAAGCCTAGATGGAATTGTGTATGTTCAGAGGGCAAGAAGAGAGCATAAAAGAGGTCATCTAGTTTTAGCAAAAAGAAATATGACTAAAAGTAAAGCTAGCTGTACCAAGCAGGAAATATGGTATACAAGTGTATACTAATGAACTGGGAGGTTTCTTATTTTAAATGTCCATCATATTTTCTGTTTTCTGCCGAGAAACTGAATGACACGGTACACGATCCCCTGAATGACAGTATGGCTAAACCATAATGACGGCCTGGCTTGTGTAAGCAAGAAAGGAAGGAAACTGRACTGCAGCCGTTTCCATTTCCTCTGAAGGAGATTAATCATGCCACCTGAAATATCAAAGAGTAAAGCAGTAATTTGTATARGGGCTTTACAGAGTGCGCATCAAGTGTAATAATCTAGAGCAAATGAGCTAACCCGTTACAGCACTGTACCGCCATTCCTGCTAGCAGCTGCGTGACTGGGGGAACGCTTGCCACATGCCGCATCCTGCAGCTCTTTGGTGCTTGGGAAAAACTTTTACTCCAAAACAGAAGCTTCTCCCTCCTGMACAGGGAGCTGTGATATACATTGAAGAGGCGTTGTGACATACATAGAAGAGATTTCACCYGCTTTATGAGCCATATAAGCGTATGATTAAATGTGCTGCCCTTTAAATGGGAGCACTGTCAGGATTCCAGCCAAAGGATGATAGGATTAATCACAAGGGCATGTGATGCAGTATCTCAGGAAAACATAAATCCTCCCTCTCTGCAGCTGTAACAAGTTTGTAGCTTTTAATATTTCCATCATACCTACTTGGGTTACTCCCCAAACATTTGATTCTTTTTCATGTATTTCAAAAATAAATGAGTGTGCTGATTGTGTCACCTGCAATTAGATTGGCATGGCACACTTCCCAGTGAACTGCTTTAGTCAGCACAATACTGACTTAAACGTCTTGTCTGGATTCTTGACATTTACAAGCAAAAACAAGAATGGAGAAAAGACCTAAAAATATCGCAGGAATGAGCTGTCAAGCTCTGTAGTAAAGAAGTTTTAAATTTCCTCCGAAGAGCACCTAGATGTTTTGATTATTAATTGCCATCTTTAGTTATTTAATTCTTGGGTGTCCTAGAATTATGATTAATGAGAATGATATTGTGAGATTAATGAGAT
Source organism: Eudromia elegans (assembly GCA_003342815.1). Lineage (NCBI taxonomy): Eukaryota > Metazoa > Chordata > Aves > Tinamiformes > Tinamidae > Eudromia > Eudromia elegans. The sequence goes on along the minus strand of PTEX01000070.1, from coordinate 2,303,678 downwards.
GAGTTTCAGGTAGGAGATGGATGGAACCTCGTTCATGTTTTATTTTTACAAAAGAAATCTGGGGAGAGCCCGTGAATTTAATTTAACTTAATTCCAAATAAGAAAATAGAATCAGGCTTGGAGAATTTAAAGAAATCCAAAGACTATTCATGAGTAGTTATTTCTTATTTGGTATGACAAAACTTTACAGTCCACTACTTGTTTAATAAAAAGATACCATTTTATGGGATGTAGCTTTCTTTTCAGAATTTTATGTGTGTCCAAGTTGTCCATAAATAAATTTWAATTTCATTAAAAAGAGGATTATAAATGTATAGGTATGTTCTTTGCCRCTATTTAGCCTATGACCTTTATTCATACCAGAAAAATAGCTACACAACAGGTCAGGATAACAAAATCACTAAAAGCCATTAACCCTACTCCTGACTTTTTAGACTTCATTTAAAATTAGATTTATTGTGTCAGTCTTATTTTCTGGGTGGTTTCAGTTAATTTGGATTACATTATGGACTCCTTCCTCTGGAATCTGTGTTACATTGCAGATGTTGTTTCTTTTGAGCTTATATATATTTAATTCTATTGTATTTTGTGTGTCCATTACATGGGAGAATGTGGACTGTAATGTAGCCCTTCTCCTTTTATATTACAGCACATCAAATACTCAGCAAGTGACTGCACAAAATATGCAAACTTTGGCTTTCATTTCGTGTGGTTATATGGGAACTTAAGGTGGTTTCACTGGCACTGTATAGCTGAGACATCAAAAGCTGATGTAAGTTAACATGTCGTAAAGCTTTCCCACACAAAGRATATTTAACTCAGGTGGCATCCTGTCAATCTGACCTTAACACAGGCATGTGGATCCACTTTAGAGCCTGTAAGGTAGCTCTGTGGTAACTGGCAAAGTTCTGTTGCAGGGCACAAGGCCACAGTCGGGCCACMACAGTGCTTTGACTCAAACCTTTGTCTTGCAAGGAACCAGTTGAAGGGTCTTGGGCATTGCTGGGCACCTTTAGTGAAAGACAGTGTCTGTTTGCTATAGCTACAGTAGTCGTCTGTATCTTGAGACAGAACTTCTCTTATGTATATGTTGAATTTAAATGTTTTCTTTTTAATCTTAAATAGAATTAATATCCACCTCAGGACAGCAAACGAGAGAAGGCAAAGCAGGTAAGTTAAAAAATTTTGAGTCAGTTTGTGTAAGGATGGGAGGAGTAGATACTGTGTCTTATTCAGAGCAATGTTAAACCTTTTAAATAGTTTTCACTTATAAATCTTATCTTCTGCTATGTTCCTCAGCATAGCAAGGAAAAGGCTGGAAAAATACTCTGTCAGTTAAATCCMGCTGTTAGAAGAGGTTGCTAAAGCATATAACTGTCTAGCCACTGGGATAAATTTTTATCATGCACAGCKATTCAAAGATATTCAATAAGTAATTAACAAGATTAATGAGCTCTAATAAAAAATGCAAGCTCCTGTTCCRTATTTTATTCAGCTCACTGTAGCTTAAAATTGCATTTTATGATTTTATTAGACATATTACTTAATTTTTCTCAAATTGGTCATTTTATTTAAGTTAAAATTAAATAGATTTTTTTTTCCATAGAGAAATACGATAAAAAWAAAAGAGAGACTTAATATAGTAAARTAACTTTATGCCATAAATAGGTATCTAATCAATAGAATGAAGTCTGCTCTAGAGTAAGGCTTAGAGACTGGGCCAGTGTATAACTGCAATGACTGCASTACCTTACAAGGTGCCCGTAGGCACCTTGAGGACTCTTGCACTCCAACCATATTTCACCTGGTAAGGATTATTTCTTTTGGTGACTTCCGTGTTGGCCGAACTCTRAATCCTCATGTAGCYGCTCTCAGCCGTCCTGTGCAAGGGSTAAGTACCACCTTTGCAGGAGAGGCGTTCATCGCTCTCTTGGGTAGACGTGTCCCCTGCAAGACTTGAACCTGTTGGCTCTGTTGTGAGAGTGGGTCAAGGTAAGGGCTTGAGTGGGCAGCTGCTGCAAGCACTTGAGCTACCCGAGTGCAAAATGGGAGTGCAAGTGATAGTGGGATCGGGCTTTCAGCATAGAAGTATACTATGGTAAAATAAGATACTCARAAACACAGGTTGGCATATTCTGGTATGGAGAGAACCAACTTTTCACTCAAGGCAAACCAGTTGACAAGGGCTTCATTACAACATGTTCATCTGTATACATAGGCACGTCTGTTGCTTTTGCTGACAGTTGTGAGATTTTTTTTTAATCGATAATAATATAATTCAACATAATTCAAGCTTTCAAAAATATAATTCAGAAATAATTCAAGCTTTGCACAGCAGCTGAGAAGCTGACTCTTTCATGTCTAATTACACAATGCTCTTTCATAGCAAAACTTCTGTGTGAGATTTATTGCATCCCAAGTGCTTTTACATACCTTTATAATATGCTACTTCCAAACTGTAATTCCCTTAGAAAAGAAAAGTTAAGTTCAAGTTAGCATCTGTTATTTCAGACCACAGTTTTCAATGAGCTGATACTCTGGGAGATTGTGATTTTGGTTGATCTGCTTTTTTCAAGGGCCCCTGTGATTCTTCCCAAACTCATCCTGGAGAAAGTGGTCAGTGTCAAGTATGCAGTAGGTTACTATTTCTTTCTGCTTTTGTGTCAGTTTTATGTAATTAATAGGTACCTTGAGTCTCGTTTTATAAGCTTTTTCCTGAGACTCACTCTGAGATGGCATATTTTTATGATTTAGAAGTTAATTTAAAGGACATATAGGGTGTTGGGCAGCATAGGAATGAAGCATTATATATGTACATATGTGTCTTAGTTCTTGGATTGATTGGTTTAATAACATTTAAAGTAAACTGAATGTTTCTCTGTGCTTTTGGGATGCACAGTAAGAACTTTGTAKCTCTCTGTAGCTTGTTAGCTTTGACCTTACGAAGCATAGTAGCTAGTGTTACACCAAGTAATTATTTTTCTGTACATACAACCTTTACTTAAAAAGAGGTCTCCACTGCACTGGCAAAATGCATGTTTTTACAGAGTACAAGTGAACTTTCAAATTTAGCTATCAAATTCACTATGGATAKTTATTTGAAATATAAATTTGAATTACAAACTGGTCTCTGTTTTCAGTGTTTTGTCCTTAGGCTTTGTAATCCTAAGGAAGTACTTTCAGAAAGGAATTTAAGTGAGAAAAGATGATTAATAGCACGCTTCAATGATTCCTTTAGCTGTAGGTTAACTTAAATGCTTGCTTCATAATAAAATCTCACTAAAAATTTCTTTTGTAACATATATTGTTTGTAACAGTGCTATTATAATTATTTAGTTTATTTATGAAGAAGGACACTTGCTGCAGTATTTTAAACATCATGATAAGCTATTTGGAAAAGTGCTGACTTATATAGAGCTGCTAATTTATTRTATTATTCTCAGAAACCTCTAGAAAAGCTTTTTTTTTAATGGATTCCAGGAAGGCCTCTGAGAGGCGATAAATGTGGGAGATAACCTTCAAACGGTGACTGAATTTGTATCTTAAGCCTTCTTCATTTTCAGCAGAATTCCTTCTCCCGTACCTGTCATGAGCTTTTGAAAAACTCCGGTCTGCCTGGAATCTGAATTTGATCTCACTGAGRAACTGTGAAGGTAACATCATGCTGCATAGTAATTATCATACATTTTGTATAAATATCTTTCTATATTTACAAGTGCTATCTGTAAGACAGAACCATGTGGAATTTCAGGTAAACATAATGAGATGCATTTCTTGAAGTGCTTTAATGTTACATACTTACAGAGTTAAGTATATATAAATATAGGGAACATCTGTTTCTTGCAGCACTGTTCCAAAAATCAATTTAAAGCTTTAGATGCTGTGCATGCTTAGGAGCCAAACTACAGATATCAGACCTGAGAAATGAAATTTGAAGGGCCCTAACACTAGAGGATACTTTTGAAGGAGGRCAAGAAGTACATGATTAGGTCTAATTTGGTGCAGCAGGAATTAAGTCTGTATCTGATATTCAGTTACAACAAAGCCAGCCTTCCTTATTCCTGGTYATGAGTTTCTGGAGTTTATGCCATTATGCCTTCTGTGCATAAGGAGCTTATGGGAGAAAGGAAAAAAGATAATTTGAAAAATGTGACCTGAAATACTRCTATACAGATCTCTCAAACCCTTTATTATAGGATTTGAGAAAATCCTTTTGCATTTCAGCAGGCCAAAGATAAAATATAGGACTAGCATGATTCTAACCCAGCACATATAAGCATATAATTTTGATTTATCCTTACCATGATTTGACATCTTTGAGGGAGGAAAAAAAAAAAAAAAGTGCTGTATTTTGAGAACAGAACAGTTCTCAAATAGTCTTATGGTTTGAGAGCAGAAATCCTTAAGAGATTTTTATGATTTATAAGAGCAAAATTAGTAGTCACTTTCTTGGATCCTGTGGGAAAATCAGGGCAGAATTCAGATGCAAGCTAAAATGAGGATGCAGAACCAGGTAAGTAAACAAAAGGAACAGCAGAAAATGGAAACCCAAGTTGAAAAACAAGCAAATGTATCTATAATTTTGCAGATTTTTCCCAAAGAACAATTTTTTTTCTATTAAAATTTGTCTCAAAAAATACAAGATAAATCAATGAACAATAAAAAGGTGCCTGTATAATCAGTTGTTTTCTAGACTGACTTTAGGCATCTCATAAATGGATTTCAGAGCTTTTAAAGAAAACATAATGTGCATTCCTCCTTGCTTGTTTCCTGATGTAAGCAGACAGTGTTTGCTCTGCAAGACTGAAAGAACTCTSCCAGAGAGGATGATCACTTTGCCTGGAAGGAGTGCGTGTTGCCTTCTCATTTCTGCTGTGCAAATAGTTGAATACACAGGGGCATATACTAACAGCTGAGTAATGCCACAAGACTTGGAAGAATGGTTGTTTTGTTTTTAATTTATTCACCAAAAAGGTCAACTCAGACACAACATCTGTTTTTCCACTGCAACCCTGATTTCATCAAGTAATTTTACATGCTACTGAAGTTTTCAGTAAAAAGTCAAGATTAGCTGGTTGGGAGAACTTTAAAAGTGATCTGAAATACTGTAAGAATTGTAATAACACCGCAGAAATATCCTGGGTGAGGTTCACCCTAGTGTCTAACAGGCCGAAATTTGTGAAGAGATATTGTGAGATGAGAACACAGCTAATTAGAACCACAACTCTAGGATAGAATTTATACAGCTAAATGGAGAAGGGAGTTTTTAGTAAGAAAAAGAGACAAAGTGAGTTTGTAGGCCAAAAACTTATTAATATTTATCATATGCATTCATCTTTCTCTCCTTCCAAACTGGGTGCTTATGCATCAGTATTGGTTGGTCTCATGGAAGGTGTTTTGGGGTTTTTTTTTCTGAGGATGTATCAGAAAAGTATTTACTTTGTGATATAATCTATATAAAGTGATGTTTCCTCCTTATGCTTAGTAAATGGGAATTACCTTGTATCTGCTCCAGAGCAGTGCGGTTTTTTGTTGTTGTTGCTTTTTTTTCCCCGCACACAGTCTTCAGGAACTGACTGATCCTGCTTGTCTGCTCCTCCTGTGAGTACTGCACATTCCTGGTTGCTCTGCTCTCTTTCCTTTCCTTTCCCACCATTTTGCYATGCCATACTCCTTACAGGCGAAGATTTTCCTGCCATAGCAACTATGTGGCTATAAAGTGGTTTGTCCATGCCTTAATGAGCAAAACCCATTAATATCAAAGACATTGGAAGTTTTTAAGTCTTTCAGGAAAAAAATGATGTTTATCTCAAAGCTATTACTAAAATTACCTTAAAAGTTATATGCTGCAAGAGCCTATACTCTTGGTTCTTACAGAAGGTCGCCAAAATCTTTAAAATATATTAAAAAACATCATTTTTGTAAGATAGTGAATTAATGGATATGAAAATTACTGATGTAATGTTAGTGTGAAGTAAAGGTTTCTTTCTCATCTTTGAATAAATATACTAGAACTTTATATATTAAGTTATTAGCATATTATTAAAAACAGAAAAATACATTATAAAATTTCAGTTTATATTATGCATTAATGAAGCAGCAGGTATAACCTCCTCAGTAATTGTTCCATAAATTAAATCAAAAATGAAAGATTAAAATATATTAAGGAGAATGCTTATCAAGCACATTACACCGTGAGGCTACTTTAAGTACATTTTTCTTATCAGCTATATGGTATTTTTCTTATCAGCTCTACGGTCCATGGTCGAAACCGTTCCTAAGCAGGTACAGTTTCTTTTGAGATAGGTGTACACCACATTTTTTTCTTAACGTGCTGTGTAAATACTTAATCTACTAGTTAGCTAACAGTGATAAAATATGTGATTAAATAAGGATGCTGGTTTGGTATAATGAGTACAGCCGTTCATGGCTCCATTTCAGATAACAATAGCATTTATTTCATGATAAACATGTAAGACATAATAAAGCTRCTGGGATTAGTTTGAGAATTCTGATCACAGCGAGCTGTTTCTTATCAAAAGACAACCAGAGGTGCTAAATAGCCAGGAGAGGAGAGGACTCCCTTCTCTGCACAGCAGGTAGGGGAGCAACAGCAGATAGTGTCTGCTCTTAGATTAGGAATTACACAAATGAAATGAAGCATTCCTTAAACTAAATCATTAAAGTGTCCAGAGATGCTGCCTGCCTCTTAGGAACCTCAGGCCTTTTTGTCTCTATTCAACGATAGGAGGTGACAAGTGAAGAGGCTGAGCGGTGCCGCACAACTGTGCAGACATTGAGTGCTGCCAGTAGGAAACAGGTCGCTTGCCCAGCTATTGCCGGGCGGCCTGTGTGTGTTTTATTTCTGCCCYGGGAGAAGTGGGCTGACTTGCCATTGCCACTGTTAGCTTGAATTTGGAGGTAGAGTTCGTTGCAGTGAGCAGCTGCAGTGCTCTGCATCTAGACATCATTCAGCCAGCTCACTCTCCAGTAATTAGTAACTGAACTTCATAAATACCTAGTTTTATTAATGCCTCTTGACTGCTATGGATGAAGTCATAAGCTACTTTGGGCATAGACTGTCACTAAATGACCTGGTAATAATGCTGGGCATGGTATAACAGCTCTTGTATGGAGCTGCTGCTGTTGCTGCAGTTTGGCAACACGGACACTAGAGAAGGACAGCGAGCAGGAAAGATTATTAAGGCAATAAAGGTGCAGTTTTGAATACTTTTTGTGCTGATAAAGAGACTAGTTGCCTTGGGCTGTTCTGGCAGGATGTGTAGTCTGCTAATTCTACTAGCTCTGGAATGGAAATCTGCTTCTCACTTTACTCTGCTGTGAAATAGTGACAGTACCAGTCATTTCATATATACTTACCCCATAAACAAAGTCTAGTGCTGTCAGGTTCTGACAGTCAATTTATGCTCATTATATACTTACACAAATATTTATTGTATGTATGGATTAGTATTACAAAGTATTACAAAAACTATTGCAAAATCTAAAGAGAATGGCCTGATTTAGGCACCCATGCTAGACATTTAATACTAGACAATGTAGATATTCCTAATAATGGAATTTAAATATGTAATAGAAATAACATTGAATACAGAAATTGAAAATGGAGATTGTATAYTATCTGGAGGATTTCAGGTGCTGAAATTTTACAGCCATAGTCTCATACTTTAAGAAAGCTGACTGGAGCCTTGTCTGTAACTTAGATTGCTTTTTTAATAGCAATTCTTGCCTGCTAAAAGTTTTGACACTGCTGCTGGGAGCAGTGAGCTGCCAGTACTGGGAGTCRTGGTGGTGGGTGAGGCTCTCCTGCTCCAGCAGACAGTGCAAGTGGCCTGCTGATAAACTCTGCTCTTTGAGGATCTAATCACTGCATGCCACACACGACCTCCTGTACCACCTGTGCCAGTGTTTTTCATATCCAGGTAAATGGCACTGTGGTCGGAATATTAGAAACCTATGCAAAAAAAAAAAAAAAAAAAGGCCAGGAGAGTGATGGGAAAAGAAGACCTTACTTGTTATTTTAGAAACTTAAATATAATTACGTTTAATTTAATAATTATATATATATTTATATATATTATATATATATAATTATATATATATTTCTATTACCCTCATCTCTTCTACTTTTTTCACAACATAGCTACAAGGAGAGACGAGATTTTTCAATKAAAAGTTAAATAATAAGGTGAATGAACATACAGTCAGATTACTGTTGCATACCATATGTGTGTCAATTTTAAGATATAAAGATTTTCTCAGTTAATTTGTTGAAATAGCCTGTATTTTTTCAGGATCAGGTCCAGGTCCAATTAAAGCCAAAGTGGAAGTACTGTAAGGTCTGGCACACACTAGTACTTGATCAAATGTGCTAATCCACTAGTTACCATTAAAATGAATTTGGGGAAAAACAYCTGAGACTGAAAACATGAACAAATTTCAACTAATAGGAAACTATGGAACTTCTTGGTTCAGAAATCTCTGTTTACCAGCACTTCAGTAATGTTGGCTGTGCTGTTGTGTTAGAAGTGTGCACCAGTATTTAAGTGTGTGATCACTGAATGGTATATTATGAAAGTGTAATTTGGAAAATAAACTCTCTGAAGACAGAATTTAAATCTGTAGTTAGCCTTCCATATTGCTTAAATCTCAGTGGGACTTCAGCATAAGCTTGAATGCTGTCCTAGACAGGTATTTTCCTGAGGAAATTGTTCTGTGAAACAGGACCTACAAATGCTCAGGAAAGCWGCAATGCATCTTTGTCTTTCAGGTTCAGCAAGATCCGATCAATTATAACAACACCATTTTCTAAAAGCCCCTGTGAATGAACTATTTCTCGGTGATGTGTGTGCCTGTCACTCTCCTTTCCAGCTGGCAATTTGAACACCGAGCGGCAGAAGCCACTACCTTTGTCATAAATTTAACTTGACAACTTCTCGGCAGAGTTTTCAATTAGGACCTTAAAAAAAAATAATAAAATGAATAGAAGTGTCTGTCCAAATGTGATGAGCAAATTGTGTTTTGTAGGGACCTAGACTTACTGCCTTCTGCTGTGACTCCATGAGGATGATCAGGAACCCGCAGCAGCAAGTGTTAAACATGAAGCAGCATGCAGCAGGTACAGAACTCATAGGAAAAGTCCCCAAACTTCCAAATTTAACTTGACCCTTCAAGTTATGGGAGTGTTGGGTGGCCCCTGGCCCCAATAAGGCCATGGGGGACTGCTACCAAGCGGAGGAATGAGGGCACAAGATTAGAGGTGGTGGAGCAGACCTGTGATGYTACTCTGATAATCAGCTCTCCTTCACTGAAAATTTTATATGGGCAATGCAGGAAAATTCAACTACAACTCCAGTTTCTAAGGTCAGATGCTTTTWCTGTGAAGCGACAGCGGGGAGCCCATGTGCCGGGAAAGAGGTGAAAACGCCAGCCATGGTGAAAGGTTTTTGTGCTTCAAGTGTAAAACATTAAACAGTGTTGATGGGGTAATTTGATCAGCTTGTCATAATTCCAGGCCCTGGCAGCTCTCTTCCTGAGGCTGTGTCCCAGTAAACATTTATTTTTAAGTCACAAGTGATCATGTCTGACCCTGCGTCAAGATAGTCATCGCTGCATATATCAGTCTCAATACATTTTATCTTCAGTGTTCCAGAACTGAAGGTTTTCTTGTGAAGGATGGAAAGAAAAATTACAATTAAATTTCTAGCTTGCAAGATAACCTTGAAGCATTCATTAAATGCAAATTGCTTTAGTGATTCCTGACTGACTCTTCAGAAAGCTTAACCAGCGCATCCAGCAGGTATGAATGCGGATGCACAGAGCCCTGTGACTGGCTGCGTGCAGAGACATTTTTTTGAGATTGAATTTAATTTATATTAATCTCTGAAAAAAAATGTAACTGGAAAAAAAAAGATAAAAATGCTTAGGGTAGGCACAAGTGGTGAATGTCTGAAGGCCTCTAAGCAACTTTCCCCTTCATTACTCTTTTTGATATGTATCAAGCTAGGAGTCTTCATCCACTTCCTCTCCTTCTGTACAACAGAAGCTTTGCCTCCTAAATTTTCTGAAAATCAAAGAGAAGTTAGGGACATAGTCTTGGACTGCTGATTTGCAACTGTCTGTAGAGGAAAGAATCAATTCATGTAGCCTGGCAGCATTTGCTCCTACATTCTGCCCAATTTCTCAAAAATTGGGCTTCATCTTCTGGCATTATGAATAAGTTAACAAGGAAGGAAAAGAAGAAAACTCACAAAATGGAAAAATGAAAGAGAGATGGGAGGAGGAATAACTAAGTACAAGGAGTTACGTGTAAGGGGACTCATGAAGTTCCTTGCAGGAAGTCTGCAAGAGCTTCATTTGGGCATTGCTGATACAGAATCATTTTTATTATTATGGATGGAAAAGACCTTCAAACTCATCGAGTCCAACCATCAGCACTTCAATATGCCTGTTAAACCATGCCCCTTAAGTGCCTCTAGTGTCTAACTTGRACCTCTCCTGGTGCAACTTGAGGCCATTTCCTCTTGTCCCATAGCTACTTACTCTAGATGCTACTAGATGTGCAAGGGCTATGTTACCCAAGCATCCTGGTCATGCTTTTCCCTTCTTGTTAACTTAGGCCTTGAGCAAGTTAAGAATCTGTTAAAAAGCTCTCAGAAACAGACAAAGCTGATTAGAAACTGCTCAGCAGTTTTGACACCCTTATATTAAAGCAGCATGTGTCAAAAAGAAGCAGGAGGAAATGGCCCTCTTTATGCATTTCCCGCTGTTATTCCCCAGCGAGTTTGGCACATTCCAGGTCAAAAAAGCCCTTCTATTAGTAACCTGTCAGCGCTTAGAGAGGTGCATCACAAAATCTGTAACTCAGCAAAATGGAAGCACATTTCATGTTTTTAGAGAATGGTGTTACCTGCTGTTARTTTTAACACCTCTGTCTCTTTTTCCTTCATTAGTATTGACTTGTATCTCATTAAAAATAAATAAATAAATAAAAGTCTAGTACATGTCCCCAGATGCCTCTCTCCCCACRTATTTGACAAGATGAAATTTTACAGCCATGCTGTATGATTTTGCTAATAATACTGCTTTTTCTCTCCTGATGATCTGAGATTTTTTTTAAATTGATGCATGAGGAGGAACTGATTGATAAAGAAGGGCAGAATTAACTCACCAGTATTTTGTTAGGGCATGAATAAGTATCTATTTTGCCTCTGTCTGAAAAGTGCATTGAGAAGGTACAATTACACTACTGTCATATTCCTGTTTTRGATTCAGTTAATTTGTGCTCAAGTTTTCTTGCTGTTCTGCACCTCGTCTTCAGTTGTTCATCACCCTTTTCCTGAAATTACCAGCCTCTCAGATCTGTCATCATAACTGCCTGTGTAGTTTCCCCATAAGCCAGTTTTGCCAAAATGAGCTGTGTTAGATAACCCTTACTATCTGAAGTGCTTGAGCTATTGGATTCATTTAGACAGAACTGGGTTAGAAGCAATTACACATGCCATTAGTTGACAGTTTGGAGAAGGCTGTAACCTCCAATAGGGATGAAATGGGCTATCAGAACAGGAGAAGGTAGAGCAGCAACCTCTTAATCCAGCACAACAGCAGCCAAAATAGCCTGCCTTACTTAGCATCATGGACCCTGTATAGGCATTTGCRTTCGTTAGTTCTGAGAAACTAATATAATTATTATGCCTGAAAAAAGACTATGTTGCTGTTCTATGTACTGCATCTTAAAAGTAGCAAAAACAGATATAAAGTTATGCTTGTAATTTTCTACTGTATTAGGAAAAAGGCCTTCTCTACGTAAAGGGTGTTGTGTGACCTTGGAGCAGTGACTGGCTAAGCTGTAAGTTGCAGGCAAGGTTCCACATCCAGTCAGTTGTTCCTGGAGAGGAAATACCAGCAGGTTACTTTCTTGCTCATTAGGTAAAGAAAATAGTTGCCCTAAGTGTTAAACTAAACAGAAAAAGTAGGGAAGTCAATAAAACTCTGACGAGGTGAGTTACAGAAGGTTGTAGCATACTACTGCTGTGAAACTCTGGGTCCATGAGAGAGAAAGAAATTGGAAGACATGTAGTTTTCCCCATTCTTAATACCCTGTTAATATGTGAATTGGATAGTGTCCATATTTTCATGATGGCATTATTTTCAGATTCAATGATGAAAAGGATTTTGGTGACAGATAGATAAACCAAATGCACAGTTTGAAGACCAAAAATATATTTCTAAGAAGCAAGAGGTAACCTTTCAAACATTACAGAAGTTTGAACTTCAGTATTTAGGACACTTCATTGTTAATGTAGCCTGAGGGTAGTGTTATAGATTAAATTAATCTAAATAAWTTTTCAATTTATTTTAAAAATAAACCTCATTTTTGATGCAAGATTATATTTGCATTTTTAAATTGAAGTCTTTTAAGAACATTTATGCTACAATGAATATTTTTCTTAATTACTTTTTTTTTTTCACCTTGGTCTAGATCATTTCTGTCAAGTTACTACAGAGAAGATAATTTTTATCTGACAAATTGCTGCACAGACTGGGATGACGACTTCCATCCAGACTGAGACAAGAGCTACTGGAAGTGAGACTGTCTTGCAGATAAGAGGGGATTGAGAAGCTTCTGTCAAATGGTAAACTTCTATGCAGCCTAAAAAATAAATAAATAAAAAGTCAGAATCTAAATCATTAGGCGCAGGTGCTTAGAAGCATTTTAACATTTCCGTGTTTATTTAGACCCATGTCTAACTTAGYTTACCTGCTGTAAATTTTTCTCAAGGGAATAAATTATTGGGAAGGATATCCCTTCACAAATCCTGTATTTAGAAATGTAAAACAGCAGGCATTAAAAGAACTGCAACACCTGCAGATCCAGAAGAAAAGGCACATTCTCATGTAAGGCCATGATGCTTCTCTGGACCAGGAAAATAGTTGCATAGTGATTAAAAAAAATAACAATAACACTCTGAGGAAAGAAGTTTGCTTCCAATTTTTTCATTGGTGGTAGGCCATTGGCTTGCTTAAGAAGGTAGCTAAATGGTCAAAGAAATTGATTTCAATACACAATGTCTTCCAAGCAACATAATCCTGAAAAGCAATGTCTTGATTGATTAAAATGTAGTTCTTGACATTGCATATTGTACTCTCAAGAAGAGTAAGAACRCTAAAAGATCAGAATTTTGTGGATCTTCTATAGAATTTGGTGTTTGTTTCTGACTGATAATTCTGCCTAAAAATAAACAGACATTGATCTAAATGTTTGCTCTCCACCCTTTCTTTAAAACAAAGACATTTAAACAAATGCCTAATCTAGGACTTATTTTGCTGAGCACCATATGTGGAAGATCCCATGCCAACAGCATGATTTCAGCACGTATGGTGAAGTGTATATATTTTGGTTGTTAAAAGAAACATTTCTTGGCCTGGCAGCRGTGGCAGGAGGCAGGAAGCAAACAAAGTTTAAAACGGGTTAGTTTCTTTGTGCTYCTGAGTGTTGCAGTTTGTAGTTGTGTCTGTGTTCTGTGGACAGATGTGTTTTTTCAAACATAAACAAATGACCAAGAGAGCGCATAAACACCTGGGATGGCTAGCAGACGGATCGTCGTCTGCTAAGCCYTCAATTGCATTTTCTCTGTAATTAGCTGTCTAATTGCTTGTCCAGAGTTGTAGTTAATGTATTAAAACACATAATTAATTATACTTTAAAAAATATGCAAACAACCATTTTCAGTTGTTTGTCCTTTTTTCTTTATCTGTGGAATGTCAAATTTATCACAATTCTGAGCTATTATCACTTTTATTTATGGACTRTATTATGTCTCTGTTCTGAATATGTTCAGAAGAACATTTATTATTTGTAGAACTGACTGAACTTTGGGGTAAACTCACATAGCTTTTGTTTTTAAATTACTAAGCACATTTGATATTTGTTACAGACAGCGGAGAATCTGAGCAAGAAGGAAGAGTGAAGAGGAAGCACTGTAATAAATAAGAGATATTCACAGCTGCTGAATGGATTCCAGGACGAATGGCAGGGAGCTGATATGTCTGGAATACTGCAAGGTAAAGTGCTCCCTACCAAATCCAGCTGGCTCCTAAGTGGTGTTAAGAAAACTTGTTGTTGTGTTCAGTATAAAAGATTAAAAACTTTCTGTACTCTATAAGTCAGACYTCTTGTGTTGCTGACTTGAGATCTGAAGATGTAACAGCTGATAGATTGGATGGTATTCTGTGCTTTTGTCTCAACACATGAATTCAGTCAAGATCAACTCTTGGATTCAAAATCATTATCAACAAATCAAATGGAGATATATGAACAACAGGAAAATTCATCCAAAAACCGCTGTGTGGTTACGTAGAGTTTCATAGGGCACCTCTCTGTGAAACCATGACCTGGTGCACTGCTGTGCCAAGCCATTAGCTCAGATCCAGAGAGCCACGCAGAGTCCCCTCGACATCCTCAGGGGCCACTGCTGAGGCCAGAGCCCTGCTGCACAAGCCAAGGAAATCCGGCATTCTCTTGGTGTGTGTCGCCTTGTGCTGCCTTGCCCTCGGCCTGTGGGAGATACCTAACAAAGGTGCCTGAACGATGGAAGCCAGAACAAAGCCTTGAGAATGGAATATCTGTAAAATTATAGGATTCGGGAAAAATCAGAAGTCATAAGTAAGATAAAAGGGACTAACCCTTTGAGYTGTTAAAAATGAGCACTGTAACACTGTCCTGTTACCACATTCTGCTAGGCTTATGAAAATTGAAAGCATTTTAGACATCGTATGCATTACCAGTTCACTGTTCATTAATTTTTCAGCTTTAGTGATGCGTTAATGGTGTAGAATGGGATCTTGCAGATGTATCAGATGACCAGCACTCACAGGCCATGAACCAGGTAATTACAGTCTAATTAATTTTTCATAGCTTAAAAATACGACATCTATATCAAATATAAATTTGCCTTTGTCATTAACCATTACTTAATTATTATGGCCCCACTTTAAGAAAGATGTAAATTAATCATAAAAAAGGAAACAGCTCATTTAACTTGTATTGCACTGATCTGAATCTTACAATGGCATTCGTATTGGAAATAAATGAAATAAGGAAGTCTGTGCCCGATGAAACCATCAAAGAAAATGAAAAAAATGTGATCATGCAAGTCAGCGGAGAGAGAAAATGGGCAGGCTTTAAATGCAGCAAAAGGAAATGTCTGAGCTAAAGAATGAGATCAGTGACTGTACTAGAGTGTCAGATCCCTGATGGTGACTAGAATTAGGTGTTTTGGGAAGAGCTWCAGAAATTTACCAGTAGGCAATTACAGACTCACTCTTCAAGGGAATGGACTTTCTTTCAAACCCTGTCTACTCAAAGACTCSAGATCTGCGGTATGAGATTTCAGATTCTTTCAAAGAGCTTAAAGAGCTAAGAGTTAAATCTGGAGGCTTTTATTATMTACAGATACCTGCCTTTCATCCTTGAGGCCTGCCAAAGCATTAGCTTGAGTAATGTGTTGCGGTAGTTAGGTGAAAGCTCCCTTAAGAATAGGAGCAAAAAGCAGCTCCTTTAGGAACTTGAAGAACTTGGGATTGATCCTTGACTCACAAGCATATACTCACACTGGCAAATAAGGTTTCATTAGAGAAATGCTATTCAGTCCAGCCCCCAGGGGCGGCAGCCGCTGCGGCTCCCTGGGGGCCGTGTCCCAGCAGGGTCTGGCTGTGTTGGGCAGGCACCTGTGTGTGGGGAGCGGAGGTGCCTCATGCTGCGTCATCTGTCTGCCCGGGGAGGAGGCTGAGGCCAGCCAGAACAAGGGATGTCCCTGGTTGCTTCCTCCGATTAGCTGGAAATYCAGTGGTAATGGTTCTGAATAGTCAGTGTTAGGCGATGCTGAACAAGCAGTCATGCTGCAGTGAGCAGCTGTGCTTCCCACACGCAGTTTACACCATTATATGTAAAAATCAAATAAAGGAAGTTCATTCTGTGCTGTGATTTTTGTCCAGAGCCATTTTGTGATGACCCCTTACTCAAAGTAAGATGTCATTGTATTGCTTTGCTTTATTTCTGTCATTATGCTGAAATACTGCTTTGCTTCGAATCCAAAGTGTGGCAAAAATTTATGTTCTCACTGACAGATTTTCATCTGAATGTATCTTCTTTACACCACTCACATTGAACTATAGGTGCTTTTCTCTCTCTCCTCCTCTCCCTTTTTTTCTTTTTCTTTTTTCTTTTTTTTTCTCTAGTTTAATAGTTCAGTCTGGTCACCTGGCTTATCATAAATGATCTGTACAAAATATATGTGAGTCACATTCTTCAGTTCACAAGCTTATTTTAGGCACCTTAAGGCCTTTCACAACAGCACTTAGAAAGAAAAAAAAAGCCTTTAAAATAGGTCTGTCGATTTTCAGGGAGTTAATCTTTTAGCATAATAGAATAAATCTGAAAAGATTTGATGAGATAAAAACTTCTTACTATCTCCAACTATAGGATTTTGAAATCCTTTCGATTCTGGCGGCTTTCAGTTATAACTGCTTTCAGCAATGACTCTCTAGGGGTCCTCATTCGAGYGTGTTAGGTTGGGAAGCCAGTGCAATGAAGAGGGGAATTGTCTGAAGTCATTGAAAAAGTCTGTCAGACCTTGGTGCAGGATTTTCTGAGCTTAATGGTAAAAGGTGCTAAGGCTAAAGGCAGCTAGCTGAGGAGCGGCAAATGGGGAGAGAAAGAAAGAAGTGCTTGCAGGCAGGATGTCGGCATATGGGTGTTCAGTTGATGTAAAGCCTTAATTCTGTGAGAATAAGGATCCTGTGAAAACAACTTCTATGAATCCAAAGTTCATAATGATTGCAAGAATCTTTGAAATATTTAATTAAAAAAATAAGCCACAGTTTTGCAAAACTGCAATTTTTTTAGAGTGGTTTTTTTTTTTTTTTTTTTTTTTTTTTTTTTTTTTTTTTTTACACAGCATCCAGGATGGAGGAGAATATGCATGGGAGAGGGGAGGAGGAATTTAGGGGGATTACCAGAGAATTCAGCCCTGAAAATATTTTAGGTACTTGTTACTTTGAAGCTGTGGTTTTATTTGGTATCTGCATAGTGGAATTTGCAATGATAAGACAGGCATACTGCCTGCATCAAAGCAGCTTTTGAAAAGGTAGATACTGTGGGCTGTCTAGCATTATTTTTGTTTTACAAATAATCATTAAATGATGGCACTTATAAAAATTAGAGCAGCTGAGTTATTTGCCTTTGAAAAGCTGTTACTATGTGCACAGCATGCCTYTCTTCTTGCCACTAATAATATCGTAAAGACGTGAGGAGGGAGAAACTTTACACTGACGTCAGGTCCTGTCCGGTACAAATGAAAGTGCCATRAACGTTCAGAGAGCACGTGAATAGGATCAGCTCCATTGACAAACGCTTCCACTGGGCCACCGGGAGCAATGATATCAAACCCGTGGTTATTAAATATGGAGGAAGGTTTGGGAAATGTTTCTGTTCTACTGTCAAGGCATTTTTGAATTTGTTTTCTATGCCAATAGTCTCTTTACCTTCACATTTTTCTTAATTTTGCTTTTCAAAAGCAATAGGAAAAAAAGGTAGAAATCATTAGCAGATACACTTTTGCAGCAAGACCTGAGCCTGTAGCAACATCCCTGCCAATAAYGTCGGTGCCCACTTTGACCTGGTAAAAGTAAATGAAACCATAATGGRCAAGAAAGTCAATGGAATTTCTGCCTTCGCCATGAAGAAGATTAATATCTAAAATGTCCAGGAGAGGGACTACTCTGAAAGCCACACCAAATAACYGAGTAAGAACTCCCATTAAAGTCAGATCAGCATCCATTAAGTTCAACAGGGTGTCTCCAATGGTGACTGGGCCTGGGTCCTTTACAGAAGAGGAGAAGAACGTGAAGATTGGTGTATTTATCCTGGAGTGTCCTTCCAGATCTCACTGGTAATATTTTGAAAGCTGGAAGTGAACTCAGAATTTCGGGCTATTATGGGGTATCCAGTTACATTTACAATCTTGTCATGAGACTGCCCTGTCGTTAAACATCACATTTTTTGAAGACTGCTCACATTTTTTATATTTCTAGAAGCTATCCTTAGAAATTAAATGAATTTATCACTGTTATAACAGATGTCATTCATAATGTCAATGAAAGTGTTTAGGCTAATGTTTCAACTAAGAGCTTAGCAGGGAATGTTGTTATATATTGAACTCTCTGTTTTGAACTATTTGCCTTTTTTTTTTTAAATTGGAAGCCTAATTTGAATATAATATATACTGGTTTTAAAAAGTTGCTTGGCATTTAATTTTTTTTTCTTTCCTCAGACATGGCATTTTCAGGTYTTTTTTAATATATTCAGTTAATTAGTGCAAAAATCAGCCATCAAGAATAATACATTAAAAAGATGGATGGAGAGGTACAGGGCATCGATGTRTGATGGTGGTGGTAAAGCTCGACAGCTGTCAGATTTACATGCACACATCTATCTTATACTGCATTTTGTTTATTTATTTATCCAAAGCACATTTGAGAATGAAACAGATGAAAGGTAATGTAAGGTAAATTAAGCTGTCTGAGGGCAGTTGGAGATCAGAACTGGGAAAAATACCTGCAGGCATAAGGCACCTGGACATTACTGTTTGCTTTCATCCATAAAGTATTTCACTTAAAAACATGACTCAAATCATTCAACAGTAGTTAGCGTCTTTAACCCCAAAGCATGTTTAATTTATTCTTCTGAAAGTGCACACATGATAAATTCTTTATCTTTTAAACTCCAAGTCTTTAAATGATTGATGGAGGGCGAAGAAGACACAAACATGAGGGGGAAAAAGAGAAAGAAACCTAAGCGGAAGGGAGCTGCGGAGCAAGCGGAGGAGCACCAAGGAGCTCACACTGGGGGACTCGGCCAGAACGCYGCGCTGCACACGCGGTGAGGGAATGGAAGGTAAGGATCCCTGCGTCCAGCGACTGTGCTCTGCAGCTGAGGCCAGCTAGTGAAGAAATAGTCCTGCACATCTGTTTACGCTGAACTAGATGACAGTGTAAAACTACTAGAAGTTGACATTTTCTCATCTCCTTGTTTGGATTGTATCTGTTTTTCACAGCTCTTTTTCACTGAGCTTGGGGCAGTGCAAGTGTTGGGGGGATACATATTTTTCAGCTGCTGATGAGTGCTGAGCTGGTATGTGGCCATTGTGGCTAGACATGGCACTGCAGGGACAAGTTGGCCACTAGCTGCATAGCTTATGCTGGGAAATGTTTTTATCTACCACAGAACTCAGTTACTCTTGTTATGTGGTAGTAARTGGCCAGGAAAACCTCAGTACAATTGTAGCAACTGTTGTAATCAAGGAGCTTTGACTTAAAAGTTCCACATTAARGGCTTCAAGAGGGGTTTCTTTTCAGACTGTTGGTTAACTAATCCAATTAAGGCCTCCAACATGTAAGTGGTGTGAGACTGAACTCTTCTTCTACTCCTGCTCTTTCTCCACTGTGCAGTTCTGTCTTTGAAATGCATGTGTGAACTAGCCGCTAATAGCTAAGTCTTTATGGCGTGATGGCATGCTCTTCAGGGATGTTAGCTTGGGCCCAGAAATGGTCTGACTGCATTAATGGAGCACTGGGCTGAAGAAAATACTTCGTTTTTTCTTTTTTTCCAGAAGGTTGTGTATCTTAGGTTTAATGAATGCAGCTTTAGTACCAGTTTTGGAGATACATATATCATATGTATACATATGCACATGTACGCACAAATATATCTATTACTGAGGAGAAAGKGGGCTGCTCTGAGGTGACTTTTCTATTGTGCACTTCAGCATCACTTAGCATCAGCTGCTGGTGCTGGAAAGGTATTCATTGTTAAGAATGATTCACTCTTCATTGATTGTTTTAAATAGTCGTTTAATGTGCTAGTTCTAATTGGAAAGAAGAAAACACACAATCTGAGCAGGAACATGAAGTGTTGTCATATTTTCAAGCAGTCCTATCAGGAACTTGGCTGAGCTGTGGACAGCCTGGCAGGTGTCTGAAGTGACGACACCTTTGGTGAKATGGAGTGAATGTGTCACCTCAGGAGATGATTCAGAGTTTTCTSCTTGTCATTCTCCATCACCATGAGGAAAATGCAACAGGAAATGAGGATCCCTCTTAGGGCACCCACACTGCATGGCACTCAACCTGCCCATATCCACAGACACTCATCTCCGGCGGCTTCCAGGCATTTTAGCAGCTAGATCAGCAGCTCATTCTTCCCGCATCCCTAGAAAAACAGCAAGACCACAAGCATTTACCTCCAAAGCATCCCTAATGCAACACCTCACAGTACCTCTTGAGTTCTATTTCCCTGCCCTCAGTAGAAGCTTCAGCAGAGGTTCCTCCTCCAAACAGCCAGGTTGTACTAAGTGCTGTCTCTAGACTTCGCTGCTGATTAAGCCSATCCTCTTAGCTACAAGCCAAAAGGTGTATGTGTACCTAAGGCCTTATGTGCATTGACCAGAGAAAGCAGRGGAGGATTCATATTGTCTTAGATGCCTACAAAACCAAACCCACATCTCCCTCGTCCAAGATAAACATATGCTCCTATAGCAAATATTGCTGCTCCCACTCTGACTGTGGAGCTTCTCTGGAGTGCAGAGGGAATCTGAAATTAAATAGCTAGTGAGAGCAGAGGCTGGAAACAAGAAGATAGAGAAAAAATGCAGTTGGCTACAGCAGCCCCTGGGATGTGGGGCAGTCTTGTCCCTCAGGCCTGGGACTGCAGTGGCTGAGGGCARGTCTGTGTGCCCTGCAGACCTCGAGAGCGCATCCAGCTCAGGGYGCGAGCCCCAAAGCGCGGAGGAATCAGCACATTAGCAAGTACTGCAGAATAGCCTAGAGGTGGTTGTTGTTATCTTTATTATTGATGTAGGCTCTTCTAGGCTACCTGTAGGATAGCACAGGTGAGGGTCAATGACCACACTGAGTACTTACAAAACTGAGTGCTGGAAGATATCCTTTCTGTGAGGTTTGCTGAAATGAAAGGAGACGAAGCACAGACTGAGCACAAGCCAAGTCAAATGGTGCTTCTCTTGGGACTAAGTGTAAAAGCAGGGACTAAATCCTGTAAAGGACGAAGCTGAAGGAGCTGTTCATGAGGCAGTGAAAAGCACTCACACAGGATGTGAAGGGGCTCCAAACGCTTTCCAAAGCTKGAATTCCCAGCTTCCTCACAGTGTATTCATCCACTCTAGACAGAGAGTATGTTCCACTCTGAACTAGCATTCATATTTAAATTGAATCTCTTGCATTTTCTTGTTGCAGATCAAACTGCGGCCTGGCCTCCYGTTCTCGCTCTCTAAGCTGGTGGCAGATATTCACTCAGAAGTGCTGGGGGGAATAAGCAAGTGTTTAGTTTCAGAAGTGTTTGCGGGGTGCCAAACAGCACAGCTTGCTGTCTGTCTGAATTATTTTTGACTAGATTAAAGATGCTTTTAGTTTATAACTGTCTCATTTGAAATAAGTGTGCAGAGTTGAGGTGACAGCAAAGAAAAAGACTTGCCAAGTCTGGGGGCTCAGTTTTGTTTTGTTTTGTTTTTTCCTTTTACAGCAGAATTGACATATTTAACAAAAAAATCAAAGCTAAAAACTCATTCTATTTTAGTTTGATACAAGCTGTAGTGAGTTTGAGTTTTATTTTTCAGTACATAAAAGAAATGGATTAACCTTCTATAAGAAGTGAGTGGTTGCTGGCATTGGAAATGGGATCATTAGAAACAAACCGGACCTGATGCAAAGAGGGAAAGTGTATGTTTTTTGTGATACTTAGTCAATGTCAGATTTATATAAATTACCCCCATTTCTGATATGAAATAAAAATATTTCTCTTCATATTTTTAAGAATTTTTTGAGTCAGGACCAGTGCCAATCTATGGAATATTATCTTGAGTGGTAGATTAGTGTATACTGGGGAATGAGCAGACGTCCCTAATGTTCCAGGGCAAATTAAAGCAATGCTATTAATCTCTCTACTATTCAGACAATGTCATTCATCCATCAGCAGCTATTTTAAAATGTAAGGTAGATATTTTCAAGTAATTGCATTAGCATAATTCTTGTGTTTATTAGCAAATTTAGAAAAATAGGTTAGGGACTAACATTTGCAAGGCATGCTAACAAATGAAAAACAAAAGATGCTGTGTTTTATTTTGTTTATTAACTCTCTTTGCTGTGTTCTTCTTAGTGCAATTCTTATTCTGCTAATTTAAAAACCCTTTACAGTCCCGTTCTTATTTGTATATCTTTTTTTCCTCTCATCCTGTTGACTGCCCATAGTGGTCGCCTGTATATCTGTTTCGTTTCAAGCAGGATGGGCTTCCCCCTTCCCTGGCTCCATCCCTCCCCATACCTAATCTTCATGAGAGGATGAACCCAGCCCAGATATCCTGAGCTGCAAGAAACAGCCTGGCCTAAGGACACCCTACAGCCACTCAGCTCCCTAGAGATGGGGGGCCAAGGGGGCTGCTGCAGGCAGGGCCTGAGGGATGACGTGTTGTCCATTTAACCCCATCAGAGGGCTCCTGCAAGATCCAACTCTTTTGTGTTCTGATATAACTTTGTGTAACTGCTGTGTTTGCCTCACTCTTAAGTTTCTCTGTCTCTCAGATGAGGATAATAAGAAAATCACTTATCTGACTCACAAAAAAAAAATGAGGAGATAAGTTAGATGATATGCACAGGGCAATTTGAAAATGAAAAACACAGAAGAAAAGCTTCATATTAGTCCATGTGGAGAGACTAAACTGCAGCAGATAAAGATTTGCCTGGCATTTGATACCCGGTGCAGAAAGTTAAGTATACTGGAAGTGGTTTAGAAATTGGACTTCAGTAGTTCATGAAGTTTTGATGCTGTGCTTCATTTTTCCTCCTCAACAGAAAGTGACAACAAACTGAAGTATTATTCCAGCAACCCGATATGTATTTTTATAGAAAAGATTCTGGTTAAATGGTCATTACTCCTTTTTAATGTCCCAACTAATACATAACGATTTTATGTATGGACTAAGCAAGATGACCCAGTTCAAAACTTTGGAAGACTATTTAAAAAGGCATCATAGGCTGGGAAATGGTATACACTGTAGATAATGAAAGCAAATCTCCTTATTTTCATTTGAAGGAGAATGGCAAAATAATAAATCGTGACTGCTAACATTTCCCAATGCTACAGTGTATTGTAACACACTTATTTAAAGGCTTTGTTGGCCATTCATCTTTTCTCCTGGGTCAATTATGCTGTTTGCATTCAAATCAATCCCTTAATCAAGGCCTTTGATAATTGCAGCAGTGCAAGGAAGATATTTATCATAGAAATTTAATGAAGGCACTTTGTTCTGTGCAGCAGAGTCTAATATTGTGCTGCCACAGTGGACCGTTTATGCATATGTATGTAGTTTATTTTCCTAATCATCAGTTTCACAGAGGCATACTTAGATCTCGCTGATGGAATTAGATGGGCAACATCTTCGCCTGTAGTCCACTGCCTTCAGGGTTTGCCATGTTTTCTCTTGGTGCTGCTCACCATGTGAAATTTCAGTAATCACAGTGCAGGTGCCTGGGCCCTTTCAAAGAGGTCATCAGACCTGCAAGAGGCCAGCTGGGATGTGGCCGTGCAAGTGATGAACGTTAAATACACTTTACCACATGCAGTGGAAGTGAGAAGGGGGCAGGCTGTCTGTTCAGTGCAAGACTGGGCAGAGAAATAACTGTAGAAACTGTAGAAATAACTGTAAGAACTTTCTAAAAGTTAAACGGTGTTCTTGCTGGTGGAAGTTTGGCATGCTGGCACGGGCAATATGATCATCTCATTGGTCTTCTTGAAATATGCCAGCACTACCAATATTTGTTATCTGTTATCACTGTTTTTTAGAAAACAGTATTCCTGGCTAAGGGCTACGTTGTCACTGACTTCAGAAACTGGTAGTTTCAAAATCCTGTTTCTTGCTCCAGGGAATGCTTTGTGAGAATGATATACTGCAAGTGTGACGGTGTGAGGTTGTAAAGAGGCAAGCTTTGAATGGAGAGATAATACTGTCTCTTAGATTAAATTAAATATGATAGTTGAGAAATACCCAGTCATACTGTTTTGATCGGCAGTCCTTTTCCAGGCTGAAACAGGAACAAGCTAAAGATGGTGTATAAAGTTACTGTTTCCATAAAAGGAGAGAGAAAGAAGAACTGAGCTTTGTCTGGTTTGTTAAGAGCATTATAAAGCCTTGTTTTGTTAAGCTATTCCTAATAGCTGACTCTTGTTTAACCTGCTGTGATGTTCTAACAAAAAAAATGTCCTCAGATAGCATTCAACAGCAAAAAAACGTATTATTTTATTAAGTGCATGGTCTGCAAACTGTAATTTGGTTTTAGCGAGTGAAACAGGTTAGAAGATAATGTCAACATGGCTTTGACATCTCTGACTCCCTCAGTGTGCTTTGCGTCTTGTGTTATGTGAGACCATCCAGCGAGAAGATCTAGGTCTGGGAAATTCAAACCAGAGCCCATAAATCTTTTACAGACAGCTCTCGCCCAGGCACCTTGCTGATTCTTCAGTGCAATGAAAGAAAAGGGTGAGAGGAAAGTGCCTTCCTCCCAGTCTCTGCTGAACAGGAGCAGTAACACTTGGCTGCAGACCTAGGTGAGGCTAAAATACTCTGCAGTTCATGATGTTCATCTTTTCCCTCTCTCTCCTGCAGTAAGTTAAATGGGGCCTCTCCTCCTAGTTAAATGGGGCTTGCCTTAGTTGAATCCTCTACCACTTACTGAAGTGTAAATACTATTACCCAGTAAAATTTAGTTCCTTATAAGGGAATTCAGCAATGTTCTTAAATACCTCAGCTGTTGGCTAATGGGAACAAGTATCTTGATTCCTTAGTGTCCTTTCAAACTGGTCCCCTGCAGCTTTTATACAGAACAATGTACATGCTCTTGTACATGAAGTCTTGTCCCTAATTAAAACCCTTCACTGTAGATAATGGCAACTCTGGGAAAAAAACATTTTCACCATAGTAAAACAAGTAGTTCAGCTCTACAAATAGAATATAGTTCTTCAAAATAATGTCGTCCTGTGTAGCATCAGAAGACAAGCACAAATGAATGTGGTGAGGCTGAGCTTGCAGATATTAATCCAAAAGTACTGAACATTGCAACAATTTATTTTTGTTGATTCAGTTTATTGGTGCATACTTCCTTCTGCAGCCAAGTCTGAAATAAAACTATATTGGAGTTTTTATTCATCACTTACTAGGAGCTCTTGRAACTGTCATTCAGCTCGGAAATGCTCTGTAACTGCCTCAGTTCCAATTTCACGTTTTATTTCAATCCACCAGGCATCTCTCCCCGTCTCCTCCTCACAAATGTGTTCTCTAGGGATCCTAAACAATCTCTAAGAATTCCGTTTTATTGCTCTGGTAATAGTGTTATTTGAGACCTCAGATTAGTTAGGAGCATCCAAAGTAAAATGCTGAAACTTCAAAACAGCAGCTAAAACACTGAAACTCAGGGTCCTTGGTTTTTGCCCTTTCAGAATAAAGCAGAAATTCTGCTGAACTTGGACATTTTTTGGCTCTTATCTGGGTTTAGCCTTACATGAGTGGCCCAAATTGAAACACGATTCCAGATTAGATATATGGGCAAAATCTTTGCTAGGCCAGCTGAAATAAAGGAGATGATTAAATACCTGTTAATGTGTATCTCTAGGGGCACCTTAAGAAAAACACTTAATTCCCTAGACTTTTTATAGTAATTACTGGTTCAAGTAAATAAAGCTGTATATGTGTGAAAACTAGGCCTGTTTTTTCTAATCAGCTGGGACTACTCAGTGTTGTCTTAATGGCAGGTTATTTTCCTATTTTTGTGTTATAAACAAGCTAATGAGCAATGTCCATATTACTAACACCACAAACGAGAGCTCTGAGTGGGGCTTCTTCAGGTGTCTCACCTGTGAGCTTGTGTCGGTGTGCTGTTGGAACAGGTGGAGTACAAGTGAAATATAACAAGAGGCTGGGGCTGCAAGCTGCCTTCAGCTTAAATCTAAATTTTGCAAAACCAACAGGGAAAAAGGAAAAAAAAAAAGGCAGCGAGTTAGTTGCCTATAGCAACTGTCCCCATGGTATCGAATACACTTTGCAGATCTGGAAGCAGGGTTCAAGAGTGATGTGATTTCTTTGGTCCAAGTGAACCTTTTCATCAGAGATCCTTGTTCCTCCTCTTCCTAATGCTCTTTTCTGCATGCTTCCTTCCTATACATTAGTAGCAACATGTTATAGCTGGGGCATTATGGTACATTTCCCCTGTGCTCCCTATAGCGGAATGAAATGCTCCAAGAATTCGTAAGACATAACTCTTAACAGAGCCCATTAATTCAGGACCGGCTGTGAAGTGAACTTGGTCACACACCTCCTGCCCTGCTTAGATCTCCCTTCCAACTTCCTGAAAAATGGTTTTTTTTTTGTTATTTGTTCTGTTTGTTTGTCTGTTATGTTACTGAAATTAACCCATAGTGAGCTGAAAAATAACATATTCTTGTCCCTTTTATGCTCACAACTGTAAGGCTGTGCATGTGGCATTTTCCAAATGCTGTGTGCTAAATTTGTCTTAATATAACTCATACACTACTTGACCGTGAGTTCAGTTATCCTCCTCTCAGACATGCACTGAAGTCGCTCCAAATTGTGTATCTGGAGGCAGATTTGGACCTCATGTGGCACTATTGTTTCAAAGAGAAGGAAAGCTCATTTTCAGCTGGGTAATGAGATATCTTTCAGACATGACCGAGCTAAAATCGCAGTTGTCTGTTCTTCAGAATATCTGTTTTTCCGGTTGTTGGGCAGAAAAAATAACTGGGAGTCATTAGTTGCTATAGATTGACAGAATTTTGTATTGTCTGTTTATATTGCATTTGAGGGTATTTCATATAAGTCACTGTGCCTAATAACATTTTAAAACCTTATTGACCTCTTCTTATTGTGAGACTCCTAGAATATTTTGAAATATTTTTATTTCTAAACTATGGTTGCTTGCTATTTGTGTAAAATAAACACAGTACCACCAGCATTGCCTGGGCACAGAGAGCAAATCCAGCCAGGGGGCAAAAGCACGTTGATTGAATCATAGTAAAGCCTAAGGTATATTCACAAAGCAGCAGGGGCCGGCCTCGTTAGCCTCGCATAAGATAAACCTTGCTGCCTGAAATGGATGGCAAGAAAAACCCACAGTGTTTGGACATTGTTTAAGCAAAACAACACGCACCAACTTTGATTTCTGAGCTGGCAGACGCTGAGATGTTCGGGGAGGGTCTGTGGCCTCGAAAGCCCTGGTTCATCACASGGCTGTGCTGGGCAGAGCTGCCTCGCGGGTGTCGCTCCCGCTGTGCACGGCTGTGTTTGTGGCYGTGTTTTTGCACGCGTTGCCTGCTGCTGGCCCGCACAGCCGGTAGGCTGCAAAGTGCTCTCTGCAGACGGCTTGGTGCTGTGGTTCTCTGAGCTCTGACTTGCTGCATTCGTTTCAGGGGTAGTGATCTCTCGAGAAGRCTAAAATGGTCTCTTAACTACAGGTCAGTGGTTGGGGTTAAACTGTGWTGCTTAGTGCCACCAAATAGAGCCCAGCACTATAAATAGGGCACAACAGGATTAATGGGGGAAGACGGAAAGATGGTTCTCAGGAAGAGGTTTATCACAGTTTGGTGGCAGCTAATCAAAAACAGCCAACTGATATATACAGCTTTTTTGTGTTTTTGTTTTGTCATGCATATTAAAATTGAATGTAAAGCATTATGAGTAGTTGAGAAGATGTATAGCGAATTTCGCTTTGAATCATAGATTAAAGTATTGCAAACGCAACCAATGGTAATAACAATAACTTCATACATTCACAGAAGCAAGAGCGGAGCTTCTCTGCTGTGCAGGTCCTTCTCACAGAGCTCCTAGCTGCTTTCAGAGTCCCAAGCCAACAAACCTTCTCCCTCATCTCCCCAGTCACCAATATTTGTTTTAGTTAGACTGAAACAGCTTGACATTTGTAAGACTTACYGATTACAAAGAAGTTGTTAGTTAATAGTTCTGTTTCTATATGTTGAAGTAAGATTGTTGTTTCTGAACAGCATTTGTCTCTCAAATACTGAGAGAGACTAAGGGTGTTGATATTTCTGGGCACTTGTGTTGAATATTGGGCAAGCACTATTCCATTTCTTCTGACAAATATTCTCCAGATAGCTTCTTCATTAGCTCTGCTCCATGTTCATTTATGCACCCAAGCAAACCCTGTGTCTGCAGTTCCTGACTGACAGCTGTCAGTTGTTTGCTCCTACTTTCCCTTCCTACAATATGGCAAAAATACTCAACGCACTGGTTGATGCAGGCAGCTTGCAGCATCTGTCTGCCTCAGCAAGAGCAAAGGGCAATTGGTGACAGCTGGAAACTGTTGCAAGAAAATGTAATTGCTATCTTGCTCAAAACAGGGTGATATGTGTTTGGGAAGCTTGGCAGGGATCAGTGGGGCAATTTTATTATCACGTCCATACTAAATAAATGAGGTTATACTAATCTGTGTTACACAGCTCCCTGTACTGCACAGTGGTGATTTATTGGCATTGTGTGAATAAGCTTCAGKGACTCCTCAGCCTAGAAGAGATCATGTAATTTATTTAATGGAAGTCTTATGGGCTCCATAAATGCACATATATCTGGACACAGGGACTGACACAGTTTGGAAGAGKTTTTTAAAATACATTCAAATGAGAACAGACTTAAAGTTAAGYATTCATACTGAGAAATACATTATGACAATACTTATTATAGCCCATTTATTCTGTGTTCTTGGCTCTATCTTGAGAGCTGCAGCAAACAGCTGCAGCTGAAGTTTTTGCTCAGGATATGATTCAGCYTGCATTAGCTCTGTGCAGATCTCAKGCAGAGGAATACCAGCTAGGATAGCAATGGACAAAAAATTTTATTTCCCTCTAGTCGTGTCAATCCTAGATCTGATTCATTCAGCTGTAGAGCAGGAACACCCCTTTTTAAGGGGCTTAGAAATGTACATATACTTAGGCCATCTTCTCTATCCCTGTAAAGYGCAGATGTAGCCAACATTATTACAGGGTGCCAGACTAGAGAAAGTGCATTTCTGCTCTTGGCAGTTTCAGTTCTTAKCTATCCCTCTCAGGGAAGGGACAAGGAATACTGGGCTATCAGTGTACTTGAATTCACAGCACACACACAAAAAGATATGTTGAAGGGGAGTGAAGATAATGAAAAATAATGCACGCATGGTTTCTGTCACTGAGACTGGATTAACAAGAGAATTAAATAGCTGTGCTTTTGAGAGGTTCATTTCTTCATCAGCCCAAAGGAAAGACAATATACTTGAGGAATAAAGTTAATTCTTTGCTYCTTTTGTGTCACAGCTCCAGGACTAGCAGAGTTAGTTATGATATTTATGTATAATGGCAATGCCAAGTAGTTTCAATAGGATCGTTGTGCCAAAACACAGACATGCCATTTATCTTYCCCCTCATGGAGAGACCTGATTTACAGCATRGGAGAGACAAACCGTCAAACTGACTCTGGAGACAACTGTTCAGTACAGCTGGAGGTGATGGTACTGGGTAAATGCACTTGTCTTCAGTTTGGATCTTTGCAAATGTAGTGCAGATGTTAGACTACTGGTTCAAGATGTGTATCCTTAAAGAGTAGATTCTTCAACCATTTTTTTTTTTTTTGCGGGGGGCTAAAATTGGAGACATGGAAGGRTAAGGGGCAGCTGGGTCAGAGTAGGGAGGAAAGGATGGAAAGAAGGCTTGAAACACTTGGGATAGGCTGTGCCGCCGCTTCTCTGTGTTACTTATTTCAAAGATGCAGGCCAGTCTAGTATCCAGGAAAGCTGTAACTGAAACTCAAAGTGATGCCAGGACATTGCCCCCGTGCACCTGAGTGAAGGGCCTGACCCAGGCAGGACCCCGGGTGAGCGTCATGCTCCCRTGGTGTCACTCTAGACCTTTCCTGTAGACCCTCGTGTGCAGCCGCCTGGCTCGGGCAAYGTCTCCCGAAGCTGATGCCCCTGCGGGTAGGACGATACTTCCCACGGAGGCTGCAGCATTCCTGGCGGCCTCGCAGTGGATTTTGCCCTGGTGCTATGGGGCACACTGGTGCCCAGCTCTCCAAAGCAGCCCAGCCCAGCGCCGCAGCCCTATGCTCTCCATCCATCCGTTTGCAACCACAAAAAGCCACCCAAGGCCCTAGGTCTTTGGAGCAACAGCGACATCGTGTGGGTGAGGGTCCAGTGCGTCCTGCGTGGAAAGCCAGAGCCGGGCGCTGCTGTGGCTGCCGCCGCTGTCCACCGGCTGCATTCCAGCGGCGTCGGGGCTGTCTGCTTGGCGCTTCCAAGACGTGGACGRAAGAGCCGCTGGGTTGCAGAAGTGCTTGTAAACACTAAGCCAGGGGCGTCCTAGGAAACTTGCATGCGGTTGGAGGTACATTAGTTTTATTTGGACGACAGGAGAGTGGAGTATCTGTTACCACTAGTGTGTTTGAAGATGACCGTGGCTGATATTTCATGCACAAGATTGCAACTAGATGAACGTCATTTATCTATTCTCACATAATAGGACCTCTTTTAATTTTGGTTTTCATCCTTGATCTTAACTTGTATGCTAATGTATTTGCCAGTTTGTACCAGTCTGCTAAGTAGGGCTTTATTCAGTTCAGATCTAATTTTTTATCTTGGCATATTGAAWTTGTTGCTCCAGAGGATTTTTCATTCCAACTGGGCTTCAGTTATTCTCTGATTCCCCCAGGGCTCCATTTTCAGTCCTACTGTGATTTGCATTTGCAGACCTTCGATGGGTAAACATTATAGCGTCTCAAGCTCTGCGCTGTCACATCCTTTCAGATGGCACTCAGCTCCCGCTGATCTTGTAAAAAAGCATGATGCTTTGCATAATATTCTGCAGGACGTTCAATTATGGAGAGCTTCACATTTGAAAAAATGCAATCGAGAGAAGAGCGATCTGCTATTAATTAGCTGTCTAGTGCACAGGACTCGTGTTGATAGTAATGGTTCCCCCTGGTTATGGCTTCACTCATCCATGAGAAAATATGCCTTTATAGATAATAAAAATTTGTTTTAAAGGAATACTTCCAGCTTGAAATTTGGAGTTTATCATTTTACTTTATTGATTTTTTAGCCCAGTAGTGTTAAATAACAAGTTCTGGATTTGAAGTATTTTTTTTYCCAGCAAACTTTAAGACAATGTCTTAAACTAATCTACTCCTTCCAGTTATGGAAAGATTAGAAGATACCAACCCCAAATATAGAATAATCTTTGCCTTCATATATCCTCCGAGCACCTTCCCAAGTGTAGGAAGCCTGGCATTATACGTTAATGAATTTTGTAGGAATACAGTTACTCAGACACTTGGAAGTGCCTGACTTGGGCTCCACTTGTGTCCTACTTGAATTTGACTGTATTCAAGACTCTCAGTTGTGAGGCAGAGCTTAGCTCCAGGTGTTGATTTTGAATTCCTTCCAAGCAATGAGGATCTCTCAGGTGATCCCGTGAGACCTCTCACAGGCTGCCATAAGTGCATCCTGTACCCTGAGGTGGGCATCAATTCCTGGCAAGGTTTCATGAAAGCTGACTGACACTGTATGTTTTTGCCYCTGCTGATGAAGAGTTACCCATTGGTTTTCAGTATCATCCCACATCACCTCTTTTGAAAGAGCAGCAGTATCTTCAAGGACACTGCTTTCATATAGGCCTCATAGCTTTAAAAGTGAGTAAATGTGTGAGATATAGCCACAACCCAGTAATCTKCTAAAAATCTGAAATAATAATTCATCACAGTGCCATCTATTAAGAAACATGATAAAYCAAATGCCTTCCCTGTAGCTATAATAATGTCTATTATTGACTGGTGTTTTAATCTATTAAAAAGAAATTAAAGAAGATAACAATCCAGCAATCTATCAGTTTCAGAACTGCATTCTCTTGGACACTAAATGCTTGTTAATTAAATTATAGAGGCGCAGTTTGTCATTACTGTAATGTGTTTTTAGTGCAATCAATGTTTCCTTTCTATGCTTTTCTAAGGACTACAGGTGCTGTTCTTCTGACAATACCAGCACATTAAGGGCACAAGGAGATGTTTGTCAGAGCAGAACATACCTCTACACTATCGTAGGGCTTAGCCTACTTTTCTGAAAGAAAGCAAATTTTGTAGCAATTCGTTTGGTGGTACAGCTCACCTACCGCTTTTTCAGCTTCTTCTGTCCTTTTTATTTTGTATCCACCACTCCTCACACCTGCATTTTTGCATGCTACTGAATAGTAAGCTTAATCGTTCTGCTRGTGCTTATTAGTTCTAGAAGTACCCTTACTATGTTGGATGTTCTCCATAGGAGGGCAGTTACAGTCTTGTGTGGAGTTAGATTTGCAGAAAAAAGCACATACCTTCATGCTCATTAGTGCTCACTTTGTGTGAGTTGCAAAGACAGAAGCTGTTTCTGATAGCCTCTTAAMTGTTTCTAGGTCTCTGGCTTTCTTCATTGGTTTTAGCATGTCATTTAGGACACCTTTCTTCTAAGGGAGACCAAAGGCAGTTTCTTCTGAGAGCCTGGCAGCATGGTGACTGTCTTCTGCTTTGCTCCGTCTGTTGAGCAGGAGTCAAACTGATCCATTCTTTGATACGGTTGTATCTGATTTCATGATTTTTTCTTTTCTTTAAGCTTGAATTTAAGAAACATCTTTTACTTAAAATTTAACAAAATAATGATGAAAGATAGTGCCCAGGTATTCACAGTTTCTTTGAAAGGTCCATTTAGCCAGCAAACTTCAGTTTTCAAGTCAAACGCTCCCTACATGTGAGATAATTAGTACCTGAGATTAGTACCTGATTCTTAAAGATTTTCCCTGACTTGGAAGCCAACTGGAAAATTCAGATATAAGCTTTCCTAAATTTGAGTTTCCAGCTGTAGTGTTCTGATTCAAGCAAGCTTGAAGTCTGTGAATCGTGTTCAACAAACTTCACATTCTCACTGACTTTCCCATGTTCAATACAATTATGTTATATTTATGGAAATACAATAGGGACCTTTAACACATTTTATTCCGGATTTCAGGTTTGAAAGTTTGTGGATGAGAAAACATCAGACCTCCATATTTGAAATGTAGTATATTTAAATACTTTCTGATATCTCAAAAAATAAAAATAGAGACTGACGGTTAGCTCATGAAGCTCTTGTTAAGAGTGTTAAATAATTTGCCTGATTCTTGAAGAGAGGAAGGTGCTTGACAGCTTGTGTGGAATGACATTTAACAAAGGAAGATAGAAAGTGATAGAAAAAACAGTGATTTTCTGAAACGCAAATYGTGATTGCTTCTAACTATATATTTTGAGAAACTGAAGAGAGATTTCATTTTCTCAAGTATGACATTGATTTTAAATGTTACATACAAAAAAAGAGTTACCATATTTTCTTCTTTCAGACTTCATGATGCTCTATTGCTTTTAAATTAAATGCAATACTAAACTRCTTTTGTTCCAAAATACCTGTTCTACCAAGAGAGCAATAGCAGCTACATTTTCTTTAATTTACATTGAGCATTACTTAGGTGAAAATGTGAAAATTTCTGTAGACATAAAGTGTAGCAAGATTGAAAATGCATTTCAGCAATGATGGCTACGATCATTTCTCAAAAGAAAATGCATGTAGTTTTGCTGTGTTCGACAGAAAAAGAGGCTGTCTCCCTGCTAGGCTTGGGGCGGTGGGAAGCGCTGGGGGAGCGTGAGGATTTTTTTCTTCACTTTTAAATGAAGATGTGCCATTTAAATAATGGAAAATATGAGGCATCATTCTGCATTTCTCCATCTGTGCCAGCTGGTATCTGTTTCTGGGAGGGGAGTGGGAAAGATGTTTCTTTAGTCTAGCATCGCATGCAGTATTATAAATCGGGAGAAACAGCCTCATTATAGCAATGAATGAAAGCAGACATTTACTGTACCTGTGAATGGGGAGTATTCTCTCACTAACAGAAACAAGTGGCAATTTTTTCACAATTGTCTCATCTTCTTGTTTGGAAAGGAGTTTCTTGGGAAATTAAAAGTGAGAAGCAGTCTGGATTGATGCCCCTTTGGCATTTACAATAGAAGAGACCCAGAGTGGGACCGGCCGAGCACACTGTCCTTGGAGAGATATTCCTCTGCACTTCACCATGCATGTGAAAGTTGCAAGATGTGTCCTGGTCTGTGCTCGTCCTGGTCTGTGCTCATCCGTGTGTCRCACTGTTTTCTCCTCACAGCCCAGCATGGGCAGCTGTTCAAACCGGGTTCAGGGCCCCAGAGCTGGTTGGTTAGAGAGAGACCGTGAGAGTAAGGAGTGGGATGAGGAATGCAGCATTCTTCTTATAATCCTAATCGTTAGTTTGTAAACAAGGGAGAGCTGATGGGGTTTTTTGGAGACAAAAGGTAGAACATTTAGACTTGGTGCCTTTGGTATATTCTAAGATGCCTTTTTTTTTTTCCCCTGTATTTTTAAGGTAGTTACTTATTTATTACTGTATCGATCCTGATTACTTCAAAACTCCTTGGGATTTTCATGTCCATTTCTAACTAGAGCAATAACTTAATGCCATGTGCATCCAATAGATCCCTTCTCATTCTGTTTATTCACCATTTAAAAGCCTCTCTCGAGCCTTCRAATTCCTCTGGCCATCCTGTTGCTGGCCGTGTCTGAAAGGCTGCAGCAGTGCCTTAGACACTGGGAAGTTACCAGCTGAGGTAATTTATCTTTGAGTAGCACTGTAGTGCTGGATCTGTTGTTTTCAAATGAGGTGCGAGCTTGTCAAGTGAATCCAAGGAACCGCTAAAAAAACAAACAAAAAACAAAAAACTTAAATAGAAAGCTACATGAAGCACAAGCTAAAATGGACAATATTTCCTGCTCTAGCAGACAGGTTTATTTCTGATTGCTTTTGCTAATTGTAGGTGCAGAAACTGGTTTTCTTTGCCTTGCCTTGCTGTAATCYTGCTGCTTTTGCTCATTTCACCTAATTCTGGCTGAGGATTATGAGGCCTTTGCAGCACAGAGCTCTTGTCCTCTCTGTGTTTGGTCTGCAGCATTACTGAGGGATGTATCCTCAAAGCCTGATCTTTTCTAACAGGGATGCTGAGCAGAGAAGTGTCAAGCTGCATTGAGCAACAGAGTAAAGCAGCTGTTTTGCAGGTACCCCGCAGTACTGGCTGTGAGGAAGCACCCRGGAGGCCAGAAGAACAGAGCAGTTAAAATCCCCAAGCAGTGATACCTTCTGGCACGAGGGCATGAAAGACGTTGCACCAGGTGGGAGTGGAGGGCCACTGTAGCCTGTGATGAGGGTTTCAGGCAGCAAATCCACCTGTTACTGGGGATTCCAGGTTCCTTACTCCGCAATGATCCRTTAAGAGCAGTAGAGGATGGATTATGTGTATTTCATCAAAAGCATTGTTTTGATTGATTCTTTAGAGAAATGCATAAGAAGTAGATTTCTCTTCCCTTTAAATCTAGTGGCAACACACTTGTGACCTCATTGTGAGCAACATTAAACTCTTTTTCTTCAAGGAGTGAATTATGCCAGTGCAACACAGAGCATCTTTGGGTCTTACATATTTTGTGGAGAGAGACATTTTAATTTCTGGAGTAAGCACCTATCCCTCTCTGTAATGGGTACAGGAGCTGAGTAATGCCTCCTGTCAGGAGCATATCCCAGTTAAGCACTCRTTATACTGGCAAGAGCCCTGAGTCTCCACGCGTGTCAGTAACTTGGGTAATGCACTTCCTCACACTGTTGTTTTGGCTAAGTAATGCATTATATATATCTTGAGGTATGATGGTTAGTGTAATATTTATGCATATAGGTATCAGTGAGAGGCAGAGTCACCTTGAGCACAACACAGTCTGCAAGGAGCAGATAAACAGCATTAGTCCTACAATGAGTACAGTGCATTACAGACTCTTTGCTTCAATGCAGCATTTAGACTTCAACTTACAAGATTTAAATGGTGTAAACTAGTGCCAGCAGCTGTCTTCCTAATGCTACTTCTAATAAATAAAGTAAGTGCATCAGAAGAAAAAAAAAATGTGGAGAGTCTCAACTAAAATGCATGCTTCCAGGTTTAGCAGAAATAGGTCTGCTAGAAAACTAAGTGTGTGTGATCACTGGACCCACTTAAACTCTCTTCACCTCCTAGGAGTCAGGAAGAAAGGTAAAATAGCAGACAAAAGCAATGCTGATAAATGTTTTTGACACTTTGGCCATCCTAGCTGTGTATAC
Source organism: Eudromia elegans (assembly GCA_003342815.1). NCBI lineage: Eukaryota > Metazoa > Chordata > Aves > Tinamiformes > Tinamidae > Eudromia > Eudromia elegans. Next base: position 2,267,320 of record PTEX01000070.1, on the reverse strand, counting down.
AGAGTGGAGAGCTCCGAACTATCTGCTATCATTCAGGAAAGAAACTGTGGAGTTTTAATTGACATTCTGCGCAGACATTAGCCCAGTAGCAATCAGAAAAGTAAATCAGAGGTTGGGAATTGCTGAGAGCAGCAGAGAGCAAACAGAGTATCTTTATGTCACAGTGCAGGCCCGTGGCACTCCCATCATGAGTGCTGTATAGAGGTCTGGTTTCCCATCTTTACCATTTAGAAGAAAAAGGTATAGACAGGTATGAGAAATGTAACCAGGCACATGGTCAGCGTTCGTATGAGCAAAGCATTCACTAGCATTTTTTGCTCTGGAAAAAAGGATAACAAGGAGGAGGGAGTGTGTGCTTAGAAGTGGTGGAGGGAGGCAGGGTGAAATGGAGTTGAGCGCCTCTGAAGGTGTCATGGAAATCAAATAAGGATGATTTTTTTTTTCTCCTTTTTCCATTACATGAAGACTATGAGGCCACACATGAAATGGTTGGAAGGATGATTCAAGACAAGCCAGAACATCCAAAGGTGGTTTTTTTTCACATGTAACCTAGCAGTGCATTCTTTGCTGCTGGACCTTCTGGGTGCCGCAAAGGTTGGTTAGATAAACTTAGGAAAGAAAAGAATGATTATCAAACAAAAATCCCACCTCGAGCTCAGGATTTTCCTGCCTTGCAGATTGCTGCTGGCTGGGACAGCGCTGGGAAAAGTGTGTGCAGCCTTCATAAATTCCTCCCAACGCGCCTGTATCCAGATGTTACCAGCCGCAGCTGGAGACAGGGCTTTCGTGAGGGCCTGTCCTGTCTTGTGCCCCTACATAGTTACCCTGGCCGCAGAGCTGAGGGTCAGCTGCCAGCACGTCCTCTTTGTGGACGCCCCGCTGCAGTGGGGCTTGTGCTGCCCGGTGTGAGACGGTGCCGCTGCAGTTCTGCAGTGCTGGGGGAGAGCAGGGACCTGAGCAGCGAGGCAGAGCAGCCGCGAGCTCGGGCAGGCTCTTCGCTGCCTTTGCTCAGGGCTGGAGGGTGGTTTGCAGTCCGAGTTGAAGCTGTCTCGTACGAGTGCTTGAGCTAGCTAGAGAGGCCAAAGCCGGGCACCGAGACACAGCGGCTGCCGCCAACCCCCTGGACCCCTCCAGACTTGAGGAGGAGCAGAGTTCGGTGCGGGGCTGCAGCAGGGAAGGTGTGAAAGACAAAGTGTCCTGCAGCTCCTTCATGACCCCTTCGCTGCTTTATTTATTTAATTTCTCAGATCATCTTTAAAATATGCACAGGATACGGGGATGCTCTTGCTGTTTTTAATAGCAATAAGTGTTCAAATCCTTCTCAAACTTGCCTCCAGCATCAAAGTGCACCCAGGCACTGAGCAGCATGCTGGCCTATTGATTCAGAGCTGAAATACCTCCACGACTCCCTCAGATCCACAGGCTTTTTCTGAAGCTCTGTGTGCAGCTAATGAAGAGGTCCAGCCCTCCCGAGCTTCCAAGTCCTGATGATTTCCTGGTATGGGTCAAACCTGGCTTACGGCTCAGCCTTCCTATTGCAGCTTCATTATGGCTGTGGATTTTGGTATGTCAACTGCCTCATTTTCAGCTGTGTTATCACTGGGGCTGAATCGATACTGGCTTAATCCTGTTTAGCAAAGCAAGGGTCAGCACTTCTGATGTGAACAAAGCAGCCAGAGACTTGCTGTTTAGGTTAGAGGAATGAAAATGGGGCAGAATTGCTTTTAAAAGTGTGGGCAGTTGGAGTGTTTATGATAAGTCCCTGTCCTAAGTTTGCTGCTTTTTTTTATTTCATAACAATGAGCGGTGTTTCTTCCTGGACCATAACACACAAAAACCTTGACTGCAAGCTGGGTGGTTACCTGCCTGCCTCTCACCTCTGTCTATACAGCTGCTGCACCTCAGCAGAGCGATGGGAGCGATGTTGTCTTGCATGCAGTGAACGGACCTCAGGAAAATGGCCCCCCTGATATCAGGAGATTTATTCATCGCAATAAAGGTCCACCGCAGTAGGAAAAGCATGTGGATATTGGGCCATACTTGTTATTTTTTGATTTCATATTGTTCCTTTACTTACTAGTGAAGACAATCATCTTGTTACACCAGTTGCCTCTCAGTTTTCCTGTGTATTCTACAGCCTTTTGCGACGGATGGGGCTGTGTTAGGCCCTGGTCCCCGGACCTCACATGTGCTTGCTCTGTAGCAGTCTGTGTAACACATCTTTGTGACTGTCTCTGCAAGGAAACCCCGCTCCTAGCTGCATGGCTGCTTAACAAAGTATCATACAGAGACTCGGAGAGCGAGGGGTGTTTTAGGAGCGGGCCATTACACACTGGCAGTAATGGGCGTTCTGAGCCTGCACACCATCACCTTGGCGTGGTGGTGGCACTGCAGGGAATACCTGCAAGAGCATGGGCATCAAACATGGAGCGGTGCTGGAGCGGCCCTGGGCGGGAATCTGGCACTCACTGGAGCGGCGGCGGGATCCTTGCTGCTAGGGTCAGTGGAATGGGGCCGCATGGAGGACTTTGTTTCACTCTGAAGCCCTGTGCTGCCCTTTCCCTTCCCTCCGCATCTGCTTTTCATGCTTTCCTCTCCTTCCTCTGCTCTCTTCCCTTCCCCTCCCTCCCTCTGCTGTTCTCAGGTTTTACTCCTTGCTGGCTCACACTCATCTGCTTCTGCAGCACAATGCATGTATATATAGATATATCTCTGTCTATCTATGTATATAGATGTGTGTGTGTGCCGCTGGCTCCCGCGGGCCGGGCTGCGGCTCTGGCAGCCCCGCGTGCCCGTGGCCTCCCCGGCGGCGCGGGCAGCACCGAGCAGTGCGGGCCCCGGCGTCCTGCGCCTGCTCCCAGGGCCCCAGCCGTGTCGTTTGCCTGGGAAATCTGTCAGGCAAAATTTGTTAGGTTTTTTTTGCTGCTCTGATTTCTCTATCCCCAGGAGTGTCTTTGCTAAGAGAAAGCATCGATTTTTGCCATCCAGCACACGCACACACGTATGAATATGATTCATTCTGCTCTGTTCCTCAAAATAACTTTTGTGAGCTGTTATCCCTGCTAAAATGAGCCTTTTCACAGTTCGGTATTTCCACCTAGTACACATACAATAAAATTACCAGAAGTGAAATAAACTTTCTTTGACCTGGCATAAATTTTATGTTGCTGCAGACAGCTCTCACTGAAAGAGTAGCAGTTAGCCTTATATTACACTAACTCATATGTAATCCTAGCACTGTCTTCTTTTTTTTTATTGGTCTTTATCCTACCACTCTGACAAGAATTTTCCAAGTCTAACTAGAAGAGCAAGGGTTTCTGCAGTGGTAATGCTACTATGTTTCTTTGCATGAGGATTTTCCTAAATTTCTACTCATTCCAATTTAGTTGATAGGTTAAAATGGAAGTGATGTTTAGGTAGACATTTTTAAGAGGAACATATTTTATATGTTTTATATTTATATATATTTCCACCCTGTGTTCTCTTTTACCATTTTGGAGTAGAAAAATCGTAACCAATATGATCCATCACCCTCCTGAGCAGATGATATCACCTAAACCTTTCACTAAATTTACTAAGTGTAAATTTTAGAGGAGCAAGGTTTTGTGGTGTACCTTTCCAATGTAACATGTCCAAAAATACAGAAGACAGTTTTTCTGGCATCAGTACATATTATAGGTAACTCACCTAGCTAATTATTTATAAAATCAAGCCAAACCTTGCTTAGGTTTTGAACATGTAATTTCATTTATATATTCATACTACAAAACTCAATGAAGAAGAGGTGTAACCTTGGATATATAGAGCATCCTACAGAATGTGTCTTAGAAGATCTTAAATATTCTGAAGCAAGTGGACAGATAAAGCTAGTGGGCTTCTAGTTATATTTTCCAATGGAGTCATCATCATTGATCTGAAATTCAGTGTTAAACATGCAGAACTACTCATTCATACATATTCATATGTCATCAAGGAGATTTTATTCAAGTTTGCAAATCTTCCTTCTCAAGTAATTTATTATTTTGTCCATGACTGTGAGCTGCAAGATATCTGACTGTCTTACTGCAAAATTAGGAACTGCAGTTAAGATTAACCAAATTAAGGAATATTTAAATATGAGAAAAAACAGAACTCATTTCTGAAGGGTTTCCAATGAGAAAAGAGATAATATTCCTATACATTTGACAGTAAGAACTTGATTTGTCAAGCCCCCCAACACAGACAGGAAAAAACAGTGAAACAGTGGATAGGGAATGTGTTTGAGCAGGCTAAGAGTGGTAACTAGAAGATGTACAGGCTGCAATCTCTCCTTTCTGTCTAGACATAAGAACTTAGACTGCGACAGGAAATACTAATAAAGGTTGAAGAACCTCAGTTCCACACAGAATAAGCACTTACAGTTTTCTTCTTTGTCATTAGGGAAAAGAAATTGTGTTATTAATTGAATTACCAGTTATTTAGATGTGGAAATAGTGAGATAAGGGCTGAAACAGTAAAGTAGTGGATGAGAATTTCTCCAGCATGAGCATTGGAAGCCCTGCAGAAATGTTATTAAAACAGTAATCCAAATCTTGTGTTTCATAGAGGAGGAGTAAATAAAACGTTCTATGAAATATGACAAGCTTTTTCTGAACAATTAACCTGTAATAAACTGTTCTGATATAGCTAAAATTCAGAGGCAGTGACCACTAAGGACATCGACTGCTGAAGAAATCCTATAAAATTGATTCTTTCACTGTATGGGACCTGAGTCATCCTGTGGTCTTCTCACAATAGCTCTTATTCTTTCTGCTCAGTTAATCCTGCAGAGGATTTAACCTCCACAGTTCCAACTTTTCTAGAGAGAGCTTCATGTACCAAAGATGCCTCAAGGTGTTTGTTCTATCAAGCTGGGTTTGTTATCACTGTGGGGAAAAAATACTGTGACTTACTTAATTTGAAAATCATCTTCAGAGGGAAGGAATTTTCTTTAGCATAAAGCTGCAATGCTAGAATACAGTATGCCAAAGTGAAGAGGGAAGCCATGACCAAGGGAGGGAAAAGCAAAATGACTATGGGAATGTTATTTGAAGATAGTAGATTCTATCTTAGGAGAAGTAAACCTGTTTTTTTGTTAGCTAGTTAGAATTGATTATATTGGGGTCTTTTCTGGTGGGAAATCTGAAGATTTTCATATTTCTGAAACTTTTTAAAGCTACAATGATGATTAGTAATATTTATCTTCTAAAATGATTAATGGAGAGGTAAACAGAAAGGACTGTGGTGGATGGCGTTAAAGCTTTTATTTTTTACTGAGAACAGAATATGTGTTAGGATGCAACTATATAGGTCAAAAGCTGTGGTATATAGTATGCAAACAGTAGGTAATACTGAAATGGGGATGGCTGGGTTGTCGCTGGTAGCAAAATAGCGATGGAGCGGAGGGTAGGTATGGAGCGGGTCAAGATCCCAGCGCTGAAAGGGAAGGCAGGAGAGCTGCGTTTTGCAGCCTGCCAGCTCGAAGTGCCAGAAATTACAGACTGTGATGGCAGCTGGGAACATGAGCAGGGAGCTGACGATTTACGTAGCGTACACACAAATTCTTTTACATATATATTCAAAAAGACAGCGTGAATGAGTGTAAACAACAATCCTCGTACTGCATCCTGCAACCCTGAAATATTAACCCGACATCCTGTGATCTTAAATTTCCCTACATAATCCTGAATCTGTTCTGTGCTGACTTTTGTAGGGAAGAATGACCCCACACGCTGGCTGGGCGCCCACCTGCCTGGCAGCAGGAGCCAGCGGAGGAGCTGCCGTGTCGGCCCTGGAAAGGCGGGAGCATCTGGCTGGGCTGGGAGCCACGGGAGCATCAGGTTGGGCTGGGAGCCGCTTCCCAGAGCAGCTGGGCAGCCAAGGCCGGGTGTGCGGGCGATGGATCAGCAAGATGGATACGGACTTTTTATTCACTTTAACAGTACCGTTCCCCCTAACTGCAGTGGGTTGTGATCAAGAGCTTTGTTTGGTGTTGTTCCTTCCCACCTACAAAGGAAATGTTTTCTAGGTACAGATCTGGAAGGAAAAAAGCCTGCCATCATCTAAATTATAACTAAATGCTGCAGTTATCACAAAATAGAAGCCAGTTACTGGTTACCCTTGCTCCTTCCCAAACTAGCTGATTGGATTCACTCAGAAGTCTTAATGATTGTGCAGGCTAATGCTATTTATCACAAAATAGAAACACAATGAGCCTGTGAAACTGCAGTTAAAATAGTTGTTGGGACAAATCAAGGTGTGTAAATACAGAATGAGTGGATTATTGTTTTGCCTGTTAGTGTGAACGAACAGCAGTGCCAGGTTTTGACTGCAGGTGTGTGAGTTGTCATCCGGCTGAAGTGATTTGAAAAGACAGAGAAAGGTTGCATGTGTCTAAATAAATGGAATAGTGCTGCACTGCTGAGCTTCATCTAGCCAAGGCAGCACGCTGAGGGTGAATTTGCAGGACGTAAGGAGTCTGAACGAGGCCCCGGGGAAATAAATCCTCACTTTGATGGGCATTTCCTGCTAGGGACGATACGTCTTGCCCCTCACAGGCAGGGGAGCGGGGAGCGTTAGTCTCTTGCGGTATAGGGCCCACTAAGGAAGCGTAAGCAATGGTGGAAACTGAAATTACATGTCCATAGCCCAGGTGCTCATGGGAGCTATGAATTTGGGTAGAGGTGAAAATCAATCCTGATGTCTTTTGTATCCAATTACAGGAATGAATAACTGCGGCTGAGTTGAAGGTAGGAACCCCTCCAAAACTGGGACTCATATTTTACTCCTAGGGGCAGGCTTATCTTTGGAGGGCTACTTGGTTAGATGAGGATCTTGCTGATAAGACATATGTGCTTGGGAAAGCACCGTCCAATTTTCAGATTTGTCATTGAATTTCAGTGTAACTTTGAGCTAATTCATTAGAAGCTTCATCAACGAAATACCTCATCATCCAACGTAGGGAAGAGTAAATGAGCATTCAGTAAATTCGGAATATGGTGCAATTACTCAGATAGACAATGTCAGGCATCATTTTTTACATTCAGTCTTGACGGGGGATGATACAAAATAACAGATTGCCCTTTGCTCGTGTTTCAAAATCCTGCTACTAGTTTTGTGGATATATTTTACAGGACAGTTTGAAAATACTCATACTTGCGTAGTGCCACACAATGGGGTAATACCAAATGCTACATATTACATAAAAAGAGAAAATGAATCTTCATTAGCTGCCTGAAGAAACTCAAGGAGAAACAAATTATGCCCACAGAAGCCTGGGGGTATATTTAACTCTGCAATATCTGCAGATTTTTTCTTTTTTTTCTTTCTTTTTTTTTTTAATGTGACCAAAAATAAGGTTTGGTTCCTATTGATTTTCAATAAGATTTACATATGTAGCTAACATGAAACACCCATCCAAGAAGAACTTCTGAGTTTATTCTTACAGTTTTTAAGTTGCTGACTTTCAATGTTTTCTCCTTTCATACTTGAAGGAAGAGGCGTGTGTTATTTTGGAACAACAGCCTCTAAAAGGAACCAAATATGAAGCAGAATACAATGGTGGAAATGGAAAAGCAGAACTGCTTTTCATCATATTGTGGGACATGTTTACTACCAAATCAGTTAAAAAATCATTTAAAAATTTGAAGTTCTGTGCAGAACTTCCCCTGAGAGGGATGAGGGGGATGAAAACAGGGCTCTCTGTCATCTGCTCCTGCCCATTCTCTGCACTTTCCTGAGCATAATTCTTACTTAAACTCTGCTCTTGCTCACTATAGAGGGTACTAGCCCTGTTAAAGTTGATGTTATAATTATTTCCAGTTGTAAAATTGCATTACAAGACTAAATAAGACTAAATACTAAAGATATTAAAATGCATATTAAATCCTTTAGTAACATAATGCAGTCAGTTGCTTTTTTTGTTAAGGCGGAGTATGATGTACTGCAGAAAGCAATGAGAGAAACTCTAGGAGGGTATTTCTGTGTGAAGCTCTCGTGTGCAAAATTATGAGAAAAAGAACTGAGAACCATTTATTTCTGGTAATATATGCTGCTCTTTTATCACCAGTTAGCAAAATTGTATTTGTCCCTTTAATCTTAAGTAAATGGTTCAACATTATCTGCTTTCCTTATTTGCTACAAAATATTCCAGATTCAGAACAAGGGGTGGTGTATCATATATAAGGTAGAATATGTATCTGTAATCTACCAAAAGTTGAGACTGGCTTTATATCCTTATAGATGGAATCTGCAAAAGAAGTAAATCAGAACCTTTCATTGCTGCAAACATAGGATATAAGGACAGCAAGAAAATCTGGGAGCTCCAGTTGATTTACCTACCCATCACACTTACTAAATACAGCAGACTCCGAGCTGGAGACATCCAAGGTTAAAATGGGAGAAGCAGAGCAAGTTGGGCTTGCTACATCCTGCTAGCAAGCAGGGTGCAGCGCCTGCACCAGCCACTGTCTCACCTGCAAGAATGCTGACGTCCCTCTGCATATACTGAAGTAAGTAAAGCAGGTATTTATTAGACTGTTTGCCTCAGAATTTTCTAGGAGAAAGGGGTCTTCTGAGGGGCAAAGTAGGATCACCGAACTCTAGCTCAGCAGTCTGGGCAGTGCTTTATTTCATCTATTTTATTTGAGCTTCTGATCCATTTTGACAGCATCTTACATATGCTTGTCTTAAAGGTCAAACCTGCTTCTCACCAGCGATAACTGACAAATGAAAATATCAGTGTTTTGGAAAAACGACATCCATAATAGGTTAATCTAATCTTCATCAACTGAACTTGATAGAAAGCTCTTCGAAAGTGATTGGGGATATTCACCATAAGCAGTTCTGAGTCTGTGAAAAGCTCAGTTTAAGCTTCCCTTATAACAGACTGTAAAACCGATCAATGTGATATCTGAAAGATATTGCTGGCGCGCAGCAGATGCCAAGTTTTCACAGCCATTTAGGATTACTCCATCAATGGATTTGACTGCCTAGCTGAGCCTGCAAAGGTGCCCTCCAGAACAGAACAGTTTTTAAAGGACCCTGCTGTCGAAGAGCTCGGAGGTGGAGATGCATTTTCCAGTGTGCCTTTCTGGTGTGGATCATACATGGAGGAATTTTAAAGCCTCTTGAAAACGGCCTGGACAAACTTGGTGCATTGTGTAGATGTCTTTATTTAGTGTGTTCTGTATGGGAAAATTTATACAGCTACAGATAGAAAAAAAAGAACAATCAGGATAAGGAACCAGGAGAACTGAATGGACTGGGACTCTTGACTAGGAACATCTGTCCAGGAAAAAAACAGTTTACCATTTTTCACAGTATAACAAATAGGGGTCATCAGCTGAAATCATTATATGACAGGTTAGAAAGCAAGAGGCAGTTGACCCTCAGAGCAGGCACCGCAAACCGCCGCCATGGCAGAAGCTGCTGTGGCTTCCAAGAGCAATCAGCTCTATTCAGGGGGAAGGCGGAGGGAACCGGCAGCACAAAACCCAAATCGCTGCTGTGGCCCAGTAAATTTCTGGTAAAAAGATGCCTGAGATGCTGCTTGGGAGAGTGCCCTGGCCATCGTGCCAGGATTGCTCCGGCCTGACCCTCCCCAGATGTGGCTCCTTGGCCACTGTTGCAGGGCATGTGCTGGGCTGGGGTGGAACCAATGGTGCCTTGGGCTATGCCTTTTTTTCCCCCCTTTTTTATTGCTACCAATAACTCTGATTTAGGATGTTAACTGACATTTAGGTAATCCACAGCTCTTGTTTATGCCATTTGCTTTGTGCTGTTCATCCCGTGGAACTACTTACCACTTAAAATGAAGCCCACATTTTACGCAGGCACTCGGAGAAGCTGGCTGTCTTCTCCCCGGTGTGGCTGTGGGGCTTCCAGCAGAAACAGCTGTGATCCTCAGTGACCAGAAGAGCTTGTTCATCCTTTGCCAGGTTCAGAATGGAATATGACTCCCATTTTATTTAAACTTTTAAAATAAACTGCTGGCCACCTCTACCCTTTCCCACAGCCTGACATTGCCTGTCTTTTTCACTTGTAATTTTTGGAAGAATCTGAGGCACATGCACAAAGTGCAGGAGCTCTTCCTATGACTGGGAACACGAGTGTGGATAGTTGATCCCAAGCCAAAAGGCGTTTGTGTCAAAGATTTGCCATGCTCTCAGAGGTTCTAGGAACAGCAGATATGCAAGAGTTAAAAAATATGATAAAAGTAAGCCAAAACTGATCCCAGAGGATAAGTTTTAAAATTATATGTAGAAAAGGTTTGTTATGCTACTACATAAATAATATTCAAGAAAACAGAGTAACTTGAAATTATTTTTTCTGAACATTGTTCAAAAAGAGTTACTGTCAGAACTCTATCCTTCTGCATCAATGCAAATGCTGTAAAAATGGTAAATACAATTTGTAGATTCATTTTTATTATGTTAAGATGATACTACTATGATATGATAATTAATTATAGAGTAAAAGCCATCTGTGACTTGGCTCTTCCTTATTTATAGAGAAGATCTGTTGAAGGCTGCAGTAACGTATGGATAACCTCACATTCACCACTATCTTACTCCAGTTTTAAGCTGATGCAACCTTATTTTAAAACAGCATAAATATGCAGTACTGCAGTGGGGAGCCAGCCCTCTGGTCTGCCTTATCCCAGAACAACAAACACATGACGTATTCTGTGCAACTGTGTTCCGTAGGAAAGATGGTAAAGACATAAAATTAGAGCATCTTCTGAGCAGTTCTACTACTTTTAGTCCAAAAGGTGTATTCTTGGAGCTGCCCAGCAGGTGCCCACTCAGTGGTAGAAAGGCTGGGAGTTGAACCACGAGCAGCCTCCAGGACAATTAGTGCCTCTAAAGTGAGTCACTGTCCTTGCTCAAGTCCCTTCCTTACAAGATAGGGATGAGTCAGATGTGGGGATAAGATCGTCCTCAAAGTACTATTCTGTGTATTTGCTCACAATTACACATAGTCTGCTGGAAAATAAAACCTTGAAGAGCAAAGCTTAGTGCTTTAGTGTTATCTTTTCTCCTACTTTAATTTCTGAGGTTTCTGGAGAAGTCTACAATTTTCTGGAGAAAATCCTAGTATGAACTTTAGTGGTACATAACCAAACCCACTCAAAGCACAACTGTTCAGGCTACTCTCAGTCTTGTGTAGGTCATTCAACTCTTCAGTTGTTTTTCCCAGCTGGTGAATAAAAATAAGTGAAAGGCTTAAGGGAGATTGTGAGTGGATCTATCTGAAGGCCAAGTGCAACTTCCCTGCAATCACCTTGGAAATAATGAGGTAGAATTTTGTCCAGCAGTTAAAAGACCAAACTGATGAAGATGCCGTGGGAGGAACATAAAAGGAATACATAGAAACCTAGGGAGTGCTGAGGATGGAGCTCAAATATTCACTATATAGATTTTCTCTAAACATAGAAAGAAGCATTTTACAATACAATTGGAGTCTATTAGTATTGTTATTGTGTTATTGCTGTTATTATAACTTTTCACCTCAGACCACAGGTCAACAACAACTGCAATTTCTACAAGGTTGTCAGGATTGCTGAACATTGCCTTTTCTGCTCACTGGTGCCGAACACTCTCATTTCTGGTCAAAATATTTTTAGTGGAAACGATGAAGCATAAAAATAATGAGTGCAATTTTCATAAAGACAGCTTTCCCTCATGACTGCAGTGTGCAATCACAGCAGAGCAGCGCATGCAGCTTACCATTTGTGCTTCCGAGTCAATAAGTATTAATGGAGCTGAACAACAGACTGGTTGGGTCTGTGTACAGTTGGGTCACCCTTGGCTAGGAAGGATGATTTCAAACTAGAATATTTGCAGAGAAGAGCTACTAGGCTTTTAGGTAGAAAAGAAAGTTTTTCATACTAAAAGACACTCAAAACTTGGCATATTTGGCTAGGTAGAAGAAGGCTGAAAAGAGTTATGCATGCTTCCTGTATATATGCTGTAGGAAGATGTACACAGCCTAGAAGACAATCTTAGCAAATGAACAGCTATGAAAGAATTTGGGCTGAAAATTAGGAAAAGGCTCGCTAGGGTCTCATTCCAGACTTCTGATTTCAGCAATGCTGGAAAATATTTTAAGCTAGAAGCCATAAAGTTGGTGACTGGCCTGACCTGGCATAGGTGGTGCCTGATTTCTGTGGGCTGCCTTTGGCAGCCAAGAAGCTGCTGCCCATGTAGGAAATGCAACTGTCTGTAGAGATCAAGTAGCTCCGATGTGAACATGCTCAGAGAAGTGGCTGTGCTTGACTTTTGGCCAAGTTCTATAGGGAACTTGGGACCTGGTCTTTCTAAAATGCTTTTTTTTTCAGTTAGAAATTACAGAACATACTGTTCTGTAAGGTTTTTAAAACAGAGCATTCTTTAATTTCTTCCAGAGACCTAAACAAGTCTCAGTTTTTAGCAAGAACAGGATTACAAGGAACTATATACTTTCTCCCATTATTGAATACCCAGCTGTAGAAAGAATTAAGCAATGAGGTGAAATAATTGTTTGAAATTACTGAAAATGAATCGTGATCACAACCTCAAAACTGAGAGTCATGATCACTGTATTTGCATTCTCATGAATGTACATGAAGTTATTGTTGTGTACCAGAGTGTATATTTGTGTATTAACTTTATCAAATTTAAGTGTTTGTGATATCTCAGTGAGCATGAAATGTAGTTACTTGGTTGCACCTGTTCATAATAATTGGATTCAATATTCATGAATGATTTTCCAGCAACCATGTGCATGAGCAATGATCATTAAGAGAGGCTTCCAGCTTCCCAAATGCAGCAGTGCAAGCAAGCTGTGAGCTCTGGGAAAACAGGGCCTGAGCAGCTATCGGCTGATGCATGGAAACATATGCACGCGTGATCCTTCCTCTTGGCCACGGCAAGCAAGTCCCTGCTTGTTTACAGGTGGGAATTGATCCTCGTGGGGAATGGTGCTAAGTGCACAACCGTGTATTTTAAATTAAAAAGGAAGAACCAATCCTGCTGGTTCTGTTAAGTGAGCTGAAGCAGAAGCAGTCTGGAAAAGGCAAAGGATTAAAATATTGAAAGTTAAATGTGCCAAGAACAGTACAAATTAAAAAGCAAAAATTCAAGTAAGTAAAAGAAGCTATAAACTGTTAATGATGAAAGGATTATTTTCATTTAGCTTGTAGTAATGAAATAAATATATTCTCTTTCAGGAGACTTTCATTTATCCGTGAGGTATTTGCCTGGAATATTTGAAAGGTCACAGGCCAAACCAAAATACCTTCTGAGCAGGTAACCCTTCAGATTAGATGAGCTAATTTATTATGGGAAGTGCTCCCCACATCCCTCTGGAGGAACTGCCGGGTGCAAGGGGAAGGTAGCCAAACACTGTTACTCCCACAGCCTCGGTTTTACTGATTTATATTGCTGTTATCAGAGGAAAAATGTTTATACTTAAAAATAAAGCAGCATTTTTTGTGCTTAAACTTTCTGGATCAGATTGTTAAGATCTGGATACCGGTGGGATGTTTTCCAAGCAGTATTTCTGTCCTGTTCGTGGCGATGATGCTGTTACTGGTTTGGATGTACGCAGTGATTTAGAGGCCCAGTGGGGGCCCCGTGAGATGAGGCGGCTGTTGCTGAGCAGCTGTGCAGGAGCAGCATCCAGCAGGGCTGTGCTCCAGGCCCCTGACAGCAGGGTGAAATACCGGCTCGTGCTGATTTTGGAGAAGCTGGTCAGTTGGAAACCGGTACCTTTGAGTTACAGCAAGTGTAAAACTGAATAGCCCAGATGTTGCCTAATGGCATACTAGAAAGATCATGGTTAGGATATTGGTTTGTGTAAAATAAGCGTGGCTTATTTTAACACAAGTGATAACGGCAGTAGCGTATTTAGGCACTGTAGCTGGCCGGTTTTGCATCACTGATGCTTGAACATCAGGCCGAGAATCAGTCACTTTCTTACTGTCTATGCTTAGGAGGAGCATATTTCTGTGTGGGATTTCCTGGACAGAAATATGCCTCTCATGCACTGTGTTACACTGGGGCAGTTAGCCTGGTGTATCTAAGCTGCGCTGGATTTACTGCAGATGAACAAATGATGTCCAGTAAGAGATCTCCTCCAGAGATCACCTTGTCCAAATCCCCTGCACACGCAGGGTCACCCTAGGGCATGTGGCACAGGGTGGCATCCAAGTGAGTTTTGAAGATCTCCAGAGGAGGAGACTCCACAGCCTCTCTGGGCAGCCTGTTCCAGGGCTCTGTCACCCTCACTGTTAAGAAAKTTTTCCTTAAGTTCCCATGGAACTTTTGATGCTTCAGTTCATGTCCATTTCCTCTAGTCCTATCACTGGCCACCACTGAGAAGAGGCCAGCACCATCCTCCTCACTCCCTCTCTGAAATATTTATATACAATGATCAGTTCCCCTCTCAGCCTTCTCTTCTTCAGACTGAACAGGCCCAGTTCTCTGAGTCTTGAGTATGCAAGTATGCAAACTTACATTTTCTCCTTGCCCATGTTAAATGATTATCTGGACAGATTTAAATTGTTCCACCACCTTTAAATGCCCGCTGAATCAACTCTGCTCTCACATCAGCTGGTGCAGGGAAGAGAGTGCTAAGGCAATTCCCAATGAGGGGAACGGTTTGAGAGTTCATGCGAACAGCTGGGCTCTAGCTCATCTTGGTCTCATTCTAACTCCAGCTTGCTGTGATTCCACTGAAATAAGCAGACATATCAGGAAGATCTGAAATGACACATAAGGTGATCCAAGCCCAGAAACAACTGGAAATAAGATGCTTTAACCCCTGCCCCCTTTCTAATGGATTGCCATTTCCTGGAGCGCTAAGCAAGGCTAAAGGCAGCATGAGAAGCAACTTGTGGGTTTTGACATTTTTGCAACAGTCTGCATTTTATTTTTTACAAGGAATGACTGGGGAAAAAAAAGGTTCAGATTTTAAAACTGATAAAGACAAAACCAATTAGCAGTCAGGTCTTCTGATAGGAAGTCGGCCAGGTCAGGCCGGCACGCTGGGGAGCTTGGAGGCTGTCAGCTACGGAGGAAGGCTAGGGGCTGTTTCGTGAGCGTTAAGCAGAACATCCAACACAGTGGTGATCAGCTACTCGTGCAAGGAAGAAGCTCTGGAAACTGAAATGTTTAATATGGAAATGACATCAGCAAAGAAAGATCTTTTTTCCTCATCTCCCTGGCTTAATGCTATTTCTCCTTAACAAGAATAGTCAGATCCTATAGAAATGAACCTCAGAGAAACCAGATTATACTTGTACTGCATAGGCAGCTATAGAAATGTATCAATTTATGGGGAAAAAAAAAGGATTATTAAGAACATCCAAGAAAAAAAAGCTGAATGCTTTTTATGTAAGTGCCTACGTGTAGGCCTATGCCGAAACTGCAGTCTATTTTTTGTCCCTCATTATCTATATTGTTAGCTCAGAAATAGAAGTACTGACAAAATATATTTTCCTAAGAAATATAGCTATTTTTTGATCCTGAATTCTGAAAACTCAAGTGTTTTAGAACAGCACTGTGCCTCTGGCTTGCTATTCATTATTTAGAAAACTACCTCATGAATTGTGTCATCGTTTTTACAGACAGCTTCAGCTCCCCAAATTACAAACTTCATACCATTTATTCCAGAAAAAAAGCAGAATATAATTTGTGTTGCCATTATCTGGTTCGTTAAAATGTGTCCCATGCCAAGGTCATGACAAAAGATGATGATGGTTTTCGCATGTAAAGCAAAGCAGGTTAGATTTAAGTTAGGGTAATGACAGAGCCATGAGACAAAGTACAGTATAATACAGTAGGAGACCACATGATCTTTATTTATATAAAGGGATTTCTGTAATGGAAGGCTAAATATGCAAAGATTAGACATCRTTTTTAATTTATCACGTTCATCTCCTCCTGCTTTGAAATCTAGTTAATAGCATAATGCTGGCCTGGAGTTGCAAAGAGAGAAATGTTAGCAGTTGTTATTAATCTTGGTTAGATGCAATTATATAAAAGCAGTGAAGGCAAACGACTTTGTTTATCCTGGTTTCAAAGCTTGCAGATACCGCAGTTCTTTCACATCACGCCTATGGGTACCAGTGGCTGGGGTTTTTAACTCCAAGCGCTGCTAACCCCTCAGGTGGGGCCAGTGGCCTGATGCTGCCTGAAGGAGCGCCGACCAGACAGCAGACCCACATTTTCTTGTGGTTCCCGCTTGCTTTTCCCTTCCGAACTAAAGCATCGCTCGATCAGCTCGTAGAAGCTGAGGTGCAGGATGTGAAGTACCTTTTGACATCGACAAGAAAAGGTTTTTCAGACTGTCTCTCAGGCACCCCGAGGCTCGGGGCTTATCCAGCCCAGTCCTTGTGCACCTGCTCCTCAGCCCAAGTGGAACATCCCGGCGATCCCTCTGTGAACGCAGGAGCCGAATCAGCTGGGAGCGAGGGCTGGCGAGCTGAAAGGGGGGACAAAGTTACCTCAGATGTGCCAAGGGGACACATCCTGTTGCTGTAGGACGTCGGGAGGGTGAACAGTTCAAGGGGCCACACCAAAGAGCCTGCCTGGACCTTCTGCCATGGGCCTCGTCCCAGGTGCAGAGGATCCTGCCCACAGGGTGCCCAGCTGGCTTGGGAAGTGTTAGTGTGGGAACAGCCTCCAGCTGCAGGAACGGAGAGCTCCGTGTGGTCCGACGCCCCTGGAAGCATTCCCGGTGAGTGCCACACCACGTCTCTTGCTTCTCTTCTGTACTTTAGGAATGGGTAACCTGCTTATGGGTTCTCTTGTAAAAAGGGTGCTGACATTTTTTGGTAAAAATGGATCTATTTTGCCCTATATTCCAGAAAAGCTTAGGAAAGGACAGGAAAAAGTCTTATTGATTATTTTCATGTAGCTCTATAGATCTATGTAAAATAAATAGGTTGCAGGGCTCCAGAGCTGTTGAACCCCAAACTAACCCATGTAATTGGTCCTTCTAATTCCAGATGCTTTGCTAAAAAAACATTTAAGACCAGACTGACTTGCTTCCTGATAAAGGGTATTTTTTCAGCCAGAGGAAGCCAGCATGATCCAGAAGTTATTTCCCATCGGCACACATTCAGGTTTTCCAAACCACTTCTTCTACAACTTCTTGAGTTTTCTCATCGCTGGGTACCAACATAAATTAAATGCTGAAGGGCCTTCCCATTCTCTCATGCAGAAATTCAAATGCTGATTTCAAGMGGTAAACATCTGATCTTTTTAGCTGATGAAGGTAGCAGCCCCTCTTAAAGCTGTTCCATCTGGGCTATTTTGAACTTGTTCTCTAGCACCTCCTCTCACACTGGCTTGCACAAGTCTTGCGCGTTGCAACTCCCTGGTRAATTCAATGTGACTGTATGAGGAAAAACTGATAGACTGATTATAGCATGCCAGCTCCAAATTCTGAAATAAAACAATCAGCTTTCATCACACCCCACTTGCTTAAGGGAGGCATTCACACATAGGAAAACTTAAGATAATGTAATATAGCATGCAAACTTTAAATTTCTCTCATTATTTCTCTATGATACTCTCTAACATAGCAGTATTTACATTAAGTATGAGCCTGAGCTGTTAATAACATTCAGATTCAGGTTTCATCAAGAATCTTGTAAAAGTTTAAAAAATGAACTTAGATCACAATCCCAACCAGCTTTGGTGGAGGACAAAACATCCCACTGGGGGAAGAAAATACAGTTATTCTGTAGTGTATGGTAGGTGCCRTTCTGGATTAACTGACCTTTTATATATAGTGCAACTGGGAGAATTATAATTTACCTTATGAGTTTTAAATAATATTTCATAGCATTACTGCTGCTTTCTATTTGGGCAGAAAGCTCTGAACTTCTTTTTGTCTTTCTATGGWCGCTGAATATTTTGAAGAATTAAAAATTAAATGACATGCAAGTTGCTATCGCTTGGCAGACCCTCAGGCTGGGAAAAATATGGAAAGAGCAGACTGGTGAACTCAAGCATCTCGAGACATCTGACTGCTCAAGGTGCTCAAAACATCTGTGTCGGTGTCTGCCTCCCGGAGAGTCACTGCAAGTGCCACGAGACCCTGCAGTGGAAAGGGGTGATCTGAAAAGCCACTACATGGGAGAGAAGGGTGACAAAAGCAGATGTGGGTTTTTCTRTGGTGGGGGAAGGAAATCGTGGGTTACACTGGTCAGATTAAATCAAGATTTCCTTTAAAAGGGAACAGATAAAAGGAAATACATAATTCACTGATGGGTGAAGATAAAAACAGGTTCTACACCATGGACTTAAACAGGTAGTGTAAAACGTTTTGCTAAAACATAAAATACCCTATTAGTTTCTCCTTTAATTTTTCTTCATATTGTTATTACAATAACAAGAATAACATACTGGAAGCTTGCCGTGTTCATTCAAACATCGAGAATGAATCCAGGAGCGAAAAGGCAGAAGGGTGTTCTGTGGGAACCGTCTGCGCGTGTGTCTCTCCAGCTCTTAAAGAAGATAAAATAGCCAGCAACCTGTAACGTTTACTCTGCCAATATTTAATATAGGTGATAGCTCCCATTCTTCTTCCTTTATTAAATACTGTCCTTAATCTTAATCATTGGTGTATGCTTCAAAATAGGCTGAATTTAAGATTCCTGRTAGTGATGGATGACTTTGGTGTTTCATTTCTAGGTCCCTGGCATGAGACATCTGTAAAAAGGTCTGATTTTCCATTTGCTGAACACTTACCCTTTGTAAATATTTTGCAGGTATTTGCAGCTTAGTTTTTCCAAATATGTGCCAAATCATTGCTGCTTTTCTTTTCTGTTAAACATAATCGTAAATCAGGATAACAATTTGCCTATAGCACTGCCTTCTAAATTAAAATATATATATATACACATTCCATTACGTAATCTTCCATTATAAAGCCACAGAGATATGAGGATCTGCCTTGCCTGTTTGCTTTATGCTGTTACATTTAATGTATTTAGAATGACCTTGTAGCTCAGTTAAATTATRTATGACCTGGTTTCCCAACAGGGCAATTTACGATCATTTGTCTTAGATTTTATGTACAGCTTTTCATTGTCCATCTCAGAAATTGTCTTACTTGCGCTGAATAAGAAGTGATGGAGTTTGTTACTAGAAACATTTGGAGGATTCGCCACCTCGGAGTTCGTTCACGAGCCTCAGTCGCTCTCATGATGAGGGGTGCCCTTAAAGCTGGGCCAGACCCGATCGGGGGGTGGTGGCAAGCAGAGGATGGGACAGGCCTGACCAGTCCCTCCRTGACAGCCCTCACCCCATGCGAGGCCTCTCTCTCCCCTACAGCCTTTGGCCACCAGAGGAGTCTCCTGCTCACTGCAGGCTGGCAGTCCATAGGCAGGACACTAGCACAGGTTGGGACGTTTTCCTTGATAAGCTGTCAAAAAAAAAAAAAAGAAAGAAGAAGAAAAGAAAGTTTTGCTAGCCTTACTTTCCAATGAGGACAGCGTGACTAGAATTAAAAAGAGAAAGGAGGTCACAAAAAGAAAGAGARGATGTCTTGGAAGTGAGAAGCGTTTAAAAGAATACAGCAGAGAAGAGCCAGGGGAGGATTTCCAAGGAGGCCCCTCCGAGCTGGTTTAACCTCGTGCCCCAGCTCTGCATTCACAGTTCAGTCACGTTCTGGAAATGCTTGATAACTGTAAAAGGTGGGCGAGTACTACAGAAGAAGTAATTCACACTCACTTTTCTGCTGTTCCCATCTCTGGGATGAAGGATACTGCATTAAAAGATCCTATCTAAGAAAAGGGAAGGAGGTTCATCGTAGTAACAAGACACATTACAATGTTACTGCAGAGTCCTGAACTTGAGTCTGCTGGAGAGGACAAAAAAGTAATTCTCACAACCTAGTTTGGATGTGACTATTGCCAGTTTAAGCTGTATTGCAAGGGTATGGCAAGACTCCAAAATGCTGCTCAGTTTACCCTACGCGTGTTGATCACTCAGAGGCAGAAACACTTCYGCAGGGTCAAAATTTACTGCCATCCAGTTACTTCCAAAGCTGAGGGTAAATCAGCAGGCTCTTTGCCTGCCCATAGCGCTCTGCTTGGGCAGCCCAGGGCCACACTGAGGGCCGGCTCAGGGCTGTGCAGCACAGCACCTCGCAGGGCCAATTCTTGTCCCTTTACAACCTGAGGAACCAGGTGCACCAGGCTCAGTGGGTGCTACTGCACATGTGTGTTTCAGGCCTGAATATGTCTTCCAGGGAGCTTAGACTTCTTTTGGCCTCCTGCAGAGGAATGAGAGTTATGCTGTAAAGCAATCAGCTACAGCGACTGTGYTCCCTGCACACTCTAGCCCCTTATGGTGGGTGCATATGGGCACCTGAGCCCATCTGTATTTYTGTCTTGTCATTTCTAGTATCCCCATCACATTCATTTGTTGCAAAGCAGTATTGAGAACAGCCTGTCTTTACRTTTTAATGATTTCTTGAAAAGAAAAACAAAGGAAAAAAATCAATGACTTCCTCTCACAATTTGGCTGTTTTCCTGTGCCTGTGAACCTCTGTTTTCTCCAACAGGGACCATTTGCAGAGCATGKGTGGGCAAGTGGCATTTTTCCCTTTCAGGTGTGCCTTAGTTCTCACCCTCAGGAAGCTAAGTRATCATATATATGCTGCTTCTGCATCTAAAGATTAAGTGCCATTAAGGCASTAGGTATTAAGTAAGCCTCATTGCTGCTCCCCTTAGCTCTTCAGCAGGATCAGGCAAGAATAAGTCTCATGAAAGTGTTAAATAAATAAATGCAGAGAGAGTTTTTCTGCTTCAGGAAAGAGTCTGTAATAAATTGTATCAATAAGGGTTTTCATACTTTTGGGAACAGTTGGCTTTAGGGTGTGCGAAGGCTCTTTGAATCTTCTGCTAATTTGGTTGTCTTCAGAGATTAGACCCTATAAGCAAGAAGGAACCACTATTTTGAGACCTTTGAGATCTTCTGGGAATGCCAACTGAAAGTTTATGTTGTGTTTTTTTATCTTAATAACTTTGTTGTCCTCAAATAATGTGGCAGATTTTTTTTTCTACACATTGATCACTTTTTATTAAGCAATTCAGTCTGATACTGGATTTTGTTCTTCTTTGCCCTGTCCATGAAAAGGAGACAGTAACAGGGACTTTGTTCCCTCAGGGCACTTTCAGAAAGGCCCAACACATTAGCACAGCCAGGGCAGATAAACACAACCAGGCATGTCTTGGGCTCATCTAATTTTTCAAGAATCAATGAAAAATGTGTGAGTGTCATTTCTCATAAACTGTTATATTTGTTTGCTGCTGTCCTACCCGGGGCTGTCTTTTATTATTTTTCAACCCATATGAAAGCAGAATTAAACATGCCCAGAAAATAAACACAGCATAGCAGAAGAATTCAAGAGGTTGTCAAGTGAAAGGAAACCTGCAACACTGGTTGTTCCATTATACATAATTAATGTAAACACGAATAACAGTTTGCCTAACTATGCCTTATGCCACATCAGCTTTTCTTTAGGGAGAAAAGTATACTCTGGTGCTTGAAATGCAAATGTTTTAAATGTGTGTCCATGCATACATCCTATTAACCATGATTAAGTTCAGATTTTTTGTTTTTGCTGAGAATGACTGCACAGTCAATATTTGTTTTATTTCCRTAGCTATATGTAACTATAATTATCCACAGTTACTGAGAAGGCTCTTCCTCTTCTCATTCAAAGCCAAATTGCCCTTGCTTCTCYATTCAAAGTCTTCATTCAGCAAATAAACATGTGATTAAATTAAAGCATGAGAGATGTCTGGGCTACGTGCAGGAGGTRTAGCTGTGTGCCTGCACTCGTAGCAAGAAAAGGAAAGGTCAGTTTTGCATTTCAGCTGCAGGAGACCATCAGGTAGCTTCTTTATTGCTGACATAGCGGTCTGACATGAGTAGGCTTAGTGCTAATGCCGCATATCTCACTATGTGTGTACATTAAAATATTTTCCCTCTAGAGCAATCTGGCCTCTCACCAACCTCCYGATGGCCATGAAAACAAACTGCAGTGCAAATTACACTAAAAATTCGAAGAGTGAAATAAAATTCTTATCTGTGGAATTCTTAATTTGTGCTGCGGCCATCTGCTGCTCTCGTCCCCCGAGATGCTGCCCTTGCTCCCTCCTCACTCTGGCAGGGTTCAACCTGCYGCCTCTTTGGTTACAGCACAGTCCCAGGGAACTTTTCTTGCTCTCTGGCTCTTCCTTTTGCTGGCTCTCCCTTTTTTCCCTTCTCTCTGCAAAAGAGAGTCTCCATTGAGGCAGTGAGGGCCGCCCAAAGAGCTACAGCCCCAGTGCCACAGGGGAGGCCAAGAGAGCCGGAGGCTGCGCGGAGGCCGGAGCGTGGTCGGCTCCGTCCTCGGGCAGAAGCGCTCATCTCGGGCACGGGACGTAGAGCTGGTGCATTCCCACCTCCACCTCACGTCATCAAAGCTAAGGGACCCGCTCCAGCTATGCATCAACACTGAACCACCTCGTCCTTCCCCAACTGCACTTGGAAAGCAGAGTCTACCTCATCAGCCCTCTACGGGTCGCAGGAAACAGGGCAAGGTTGGCACCTTTTTTTTTTTTTTCTGCTGTTATTATTTGGATTTGGTGTTGTATTCACTCCAGTCCCTGCTTTGCAGTACACATGTTTGGTCAGTTATAAATCATGAAGTTATCAGGCCCTGTATTGAGGAAAGTATTAGAAAATGCTGTTGCTGGCCCTAAGCTTGAAAACTCAGATTGCCAAGGCAGGGTGACTAAACATGGCCCTGTATGCAGCAGGCTGCAAATGTCCTCCTGGAGGTACCTTCTTGTTGATGATTTCTCCATCTCTGGGGCTTATCCTTGGCTGGCCGCTTATTGATACTGCTCTTGGTATTTCTTGGAAAAAAGCACATTTCTCATCCCAGTTGTTCTTTCAAAACAACCATCCTTACATGTTTGGGACCAAATTGGTCAACAGTCAAATAATAAGCACAAAATATACACAATAAACTCAAATGTCCAGGCAGTGAAAATCATTTTCATTACAGTTAATGTGATATCTGACTCCTGTAGCTAACCCCAAATGGAAGTATTTGCCCAGATAATATAATAAAAAAGAAAAAATCCTCTTTATGCATAAAGACTCTACACATCCCTCCATACACAGTGTGATCCTGTAAACACAATATTATACTTGGTGAAAACTCTCTCCCACTGCAATCAAACGAGGGGCTTTCACTACTTCCAGTTGTCACCTGCAGCTAGGGCTTCTTTGCTGATAATTATGTGGCTCTATTCTAAGAGAAAAGCAAGATATTATAGATTGTTTAAATGGGATCATGCACAATATGACTAAATATGTTGTATCCTGAATCAATCTCTCAATTTTTTTTTTTTGGGGAAAAACCCTTTAAAATTCAGGGCAATGTAGGGACAATGTTCTAATAGAGTTAACAGAAAAGCTCCTGCTGACTTGACTAGAGCTCAGCTTTGCCCCACTTCAATTAACCCAACTCTGCACCTAGCAGGAAAAGGTTAAAGTCATTAGTTGAATTCCAGTCTGATTTTCATTCATTAAAAGCCTCAATCTACCAGCAAAACTCCTGACCTCCTRCAAAGGCAGGAAACAAAACCGCAGAGGTTTCGAAGCTGCAAAGCCAGCACAAGTCCAAAGATTCTGTTCCAGGGGCAGCAGAGCTGGCCGGGGTCCTTGGTTAAACTGCTCAAAGAAGTAAACTTTATGTCCTCATGGGCTCATTTATTCTGCTCTGTTGATCCCTTGCACCCCTGTGAGCTTGAGGAGAAAATGATTAAAGGAACTCAAAAGGGAGCACTGTAACAGTTACCGTGCAATTAATTTACTTGTGTTATGCTTCTGGGCATTTGCAGTGTGAGAAAAGACACGTCCAGAAGAATGAACTGTTTTGATTTGAATAGATACTTGTGTAGTTAATCACGGTGCTTTGTGCAGGCTTTGGCCGTTTTGCCTTCCGAGTACTTACTTACTAAATCCAGGCTAATTTAAAAGCAGCATATTCAGATCTCTGCATGCATTTTGATGTAAATATATAACAAAACCCACTGATCTGCATCTTGCTATGCTTAGAAAAGTGAATAAGCAGTCTATGAAAATACAAATAGGTTTGTTAATGCTCATATCCATCAGCAAAGCATTTCAATGCATTTTAATTTATAGAAGACATTTATCTGGGCCTGTCATTAAGATCAGTCCTGAAGTAATGGACTAGGATTCTTTGCCTTTCAAAATACGGCAGTTAAACTRCTCCTTTTCTGATTTATATCACAGTTTTCCTTTAGCACGAACCACCGTGTCCTCTCAGCACTGCAAAGTGTCCTCAGGAAGAGGCGCCTTCCCCTCTGAGCCTTGACGCCAGCCCAGCTAAGGTTTAATCACGGAGCCAGCACCGGCTGGTGATGCCAGGGTAGGCACAGACGTAACTGCAGCCCCCGTGTAGCCGTGCCCAGCACAGGTCTAACGGAGCAGCTGCCCCTGCGGATCCAACGCAGAGGCCGCAGGGCCCCCTCCATGGCAGGGAGGAGCTGCCGCTGCCACTGCTGCTGCTGCTGCTGCTGCTGCTGCCACTGCCCAGACTCGCTGCGTGGCAGCAACCGCACGTGCACGTTCCTGAGCCCCGGTGCTGCCTCTGGAGCCACGTGTAGGGAGCCCTGGAGAGGGGAGGCTGACGGCTCCGTGCATGGAGACAGCAGGGGATGGTCCTGTCTGTTTTGTYACGATTTGATAACGCAGAGTTCAGAGTTGGTCTGGTTACTCCGCTGGGGCTTCTAACAGGGTTTTGTTAATGTAACATCTGAATTTGGCCGCATGTGGCTCAGAGGCAGCTCTGCATTAGACACTTGGAGGAAAATATCATATGCCAAAGCCATCCTACCTGAAGTGCACATTTCTAAGAATTACATGTTGACTGTTCTTGGGCAAGAGCCTAAAAGGCAATTGTATAAAAATATTTTCATATGACATTGCTCCAAGAACAGTGAATTGAAAAAAGTTTCCTCTAGAGCTCAGAAAACTGGACTCGGTACTTTTACACTCAGTAAATGTGGGCTTACCAGWTAAATTTGCAAAAGCAAATCACCTCCTCAGCAAGTGTCAAGAAAATACTTCCACGAGTGCTAAAAAATGAGGAAGACACTACTGCTGCTACCACTGGAGTCCGCTTCTAGATTTAATTGTGGTGCTAATTGAAATCACTTTTTTGTCACGGCCATGCAATCCTCATTAGAGGATAGTGCATGTCACAATCCTGCCACATCTAATCTGGCACCTGTGATGAAATCTCTAAAACTAAGGCTCAAGACACAGCAAATGTGGAAAAAGAATTATATCTGACCACATGAGACAAAAGTTCTCTTGTCAGTCAAGCAGTGCACATAATTTTGCATCTGTGGATAAATTAATAGCTTCAAATCTTCAATTATTACTCAGCTTTCACTTCTTGATGATTGTATTGCAGTATGCTCATTTTKAATCTAACCATACAATTATTAATATGCAGAATTGCACCTGTATCCTTAGATGAACAGAACTGACTGAAGTATGTTATGGAAAGGCTAAGTACATTGTTAAGTCATATATATACTTTCAAATATTTACAAAAAAGGGGAAAAAMTACATTACTACCGGTACATATCTTAAAACTCTGTCTAAAGGTCAAATTCCAAAAATATTCCCATTATTGCACCTTTAAGGATTCACAGAAGCATGCAGAAGCAGTATCYACATTTAATGCAAAAGGAAAAAAGAAAAGTAGCAAAAAAATCTGAATCCTAGATCTATGTATCGGTAAAGCCCCCTTTTCTGCAGCAGTGCCTCTGTAGAGTCAGTTTTTGGAGGCTGGCTGGAAACCATTCATTCTGGTTTTGATAAACAGCCTGTACAATGTGCAAGGCAGGAGACAACTCATCCCGAGATCTCTGAGCTATTTCKCTTCTGCTAGAAGATGACATTACACTGATACCATCTCTTACTTGCTTGCAGGTGTTCAGTTTCTCATCTGGGGGACAGTCCAGAGGAATGTCTAGGTTATGGACTTGGTTGATTTGTGAAAACATATCTTAGGATGTTTGGTATCTTCTGGCTTTGCATTGCAGGAGTTTTTCTACAAGCATCAAGTCCTCCAGAGCTTGAAACGTTGACCTTTTTTCTTCTTCTCTCCTTACTGGTTATCTTAATGTAGGTTGCCTTTCTGCTATTCACTCAGACTGCAGTTCTACCAGTTCAGATGGAAGGGAATAGGGAGGAGGGGGAGAGGGAAGATTCTCAGGGGGAGAAGGGCTGGAAACCAAGTTGATGCTGCTTGGCCCTTGGCCCCATGGGTCCTTCTACTTCCCAAAGAGAAACAAAAAAAMCCCAAAACCAAACTAAACTCCTATTACGGGAATTTCTGAAAACCGAGGCTCATCGAAGCTTATCTGAATGAAAGTAAGGAATAAAAGTTTTCAAAAGTTTTCATTCTGATACCATTTTAGAATTGACACTTAGGCTGATATGACTCTAACTGAATTGTCTCAGACTCCTTATGATTCATGGGCTTCAATTCAGCAATTGACAAGCACAACTTCAGTTCAGATGTGCCTTTCTCTTTATCCAACAAAACTCTATGCTTCAAATTCCTTTTTTTGTTTTTTTTTGCTTCATGTTTTAAAGTCTATAAAAATACTCTACAATCTACCCCTGTTCTGGATAGGTTATTATATCTCATGAGTTACATTAGTACACAGAGTGAGAAAAACAAGAATCAAAGCACTCAGTCCCACAACTTGTCACCTTTTCCAAATTGTCTTGAGAAAATGTTAATCACGGTGGCTTGTAATTCACTTGTCTCTGTTTCTGCCCCATTAAACATCATTRTGTCCCTTAAAATCTTCCCTGGTTTCTTAAACTTTTTTTTCCCTCTTTCTCTGTTATAATTCAGCGCCTCTTGCTCCATCATTCTCCCTGACAGATTCCTTTCCCTTTAGCTGTGGCAGAACACAGCTTTTTATTATCRCCCCTGTGATCTGTTTTGGTGCTTGCAATGTCACCTTCTTCCTGAAAAGACCTATCTGCTTGAAAGCAAGCATCTCAGCTCACTGAATTCTCAGCATAAATGATTTAAACTTCATTTGCAGAGGGACTGCAGCTCACAGCTCTTCCCTCTCTAAGGAAAGTGCCTTAGGTACTGGGCTACTGCGTCTCCCTGGGAAGATAATTTTGAGTTATTGAAATTTTGATTATGCAGAGTGGGATGGCTTCAGAGGAAGCTGGAAGTCATCTGGCTTCTGCAAGCCGAGAGGACCCRACCAATTCCACCAGACAGGGCCAACTAGTCTTGAGTTACCCATATACTRGGAGTTGTATCATGCTTTACTGGATTGAAAAGGGCACCACCGGCCTTTGACGCCCTCCTCTTTTGCAAGATGCAGATAGTGAGCTTGCAGCTTCAGGAGGCAATTCAGAGCCACAAATGGTCCCAGTGCTCAGAAATCAGTTTGGATCAGATTGTAGGGTCACAATTCTGAATAAAACCAATATTAAGAYGCCTTTCTCAGGGCAGTATTTCAGATATGACTATATTAGGTGTTTCCATAGTGCTCTTTTTGTTCATCCCATGTGTCATGCTCTCTTAAAATGCAGGAAGAAATACARGCATCGTGCTCTCAGATAGATATTCCTCCCATCAGGCTAGAGGACACAGCAGCTACAACTTGAACATTACGATGCYAAACTCTGAGCTTTCATCTGTGGGCTGATATCCCCGTTTGGTCACTACTGTGCTTTGAAAACCTTTCATTAYGGCATGAGCTGATGGGCTCACTACCTTGCTAGGGGGGACAGCAGTCTGCTACCAAAAAACAGGTCAGAGAGTAGCTGAATGTGGGTAGGGGGCCAGAGCCAATAGATGCTGCTGGTGTCTTGGGAACCTAGCACCAGTCCTTCATCTCTGTTTTACGTGGCTTCCATAGTAGTGAGCAAAGAGTTCACAAGAACACACAAAAAAAGAAAAAAGCTATGTTGAGAAAATACTATTCCCATTAAATCAGGCCTGTAATCCTGTAAAGCATGCTTAACCAAACGCTTCTTTCTTTGGTAGGTCTGAACTAAACAACTCAAAAAGTGGCTGTTACTTAGCTCTAAATGTGACAAAACATTTAACATAAAGGGCAAAATCCTGTCTGCTCCTTTTATTGCATTAGGAAGAAAAAGTGAGCAGATAAAATGTTCAGGCACCAGATGAGAGCAGACAGAGCCAATAAAATCAGAAAGATGGTGTTTTATTGTGCTCTGGTGGATGGTGAGTTATGCCTCGGTAGGCTCTTTCACCAGTTACTGTGTATAGGCTTGACGTTAAGTAACCCTTTTGTAATCGCTGCTTAGCGCTTGCCTGAAGAGTGCAAGGTGRTACAGGAGCAATAATAACCTGTGTAAAACTCTTCCAATGACCATACAAAGACTTGCATTAAGGTCTTTAATGGGGCTGTAATGGCTGCATAAGGAATCACAGCACATTAAAGATGATCTTATAAAGCACAGCATGCCATCAGTGAAATAGGCCGCACGCTGCCTCTTCTGAGTGCAGATGAGTGAATGACAGAGGAAAAGGTCAAGAATACTACATAGAGAAAGAGATTTTTCAGGGCATAGATCATTAGATCATTTAGTCTCACCACCTGTGTAGCACCTGGTACATAATCCCACCCAGTGTCYCTGGATTTCAGCCAAGTGTCTTGTGTTAAGTACATGCATCCGTAGCAAGACACCAATGCCTGATCCGCAGACAATGTACCATGTCTTTGGTTTATGTATCATTCTGAAAAAGTCCAGGGATTTTTGAAGATGGTTATAAGCTGTCTTTAGGTGAATGACTTTCTGTGTTTAGATCTCCCTTAACAAGAAAGAAATCATGGGAAACACGGAGAGCCCTGTAYGGACAGCAGCAGTACTGCCTCGCAGCTGGGGCACCTCTTGCCCCCGCACCCTTCCAGGGGCCACGCACCATCCCTGTGACAACGTCCTGCCACAGAGAGAACAAAACCAAGGGTTTGTTTTGGGTACTGATAAAATGACTGCAAATCCTGACATGATACAAAAATTGCATGAGTGAACCCCTATCCGTATAGGAACTAACTACAASAGTATAGGGATGAAGAAAAGATCCTGCGTTACAAATTGAAGACCAATAGAACAGATTTAGTTATTTAGCTAAGAYGCAATTTCCAGCAATTTAAGTTTCTGAATAAAAGCTAATATACATTTTTTAGTCCCCTTAGTCCCTAAAAGTAGTTGTCTTGCAAGAGGAATACAGTCGTCACATTTGCATGGTGAATTTTCAGAGCCCTTAATAAGAGTGCCTCGTTTTCTGAATTACTATTAATAAATAAACAAAAGCTTCCAACTGAATAACATACTAATCTCCTCCTGCTATGATTGAGTTGATACAGCACCTAGAAAGAAGAAAACTATCACTAACAGAGCCTGGGAGTCTGGTATATACAGCGACAGGCTTCAGAATAGTAGATAATGCTGCAGAGAAGGTGRTGAAAGACTGTCAGCCCCATTGTTAAAATATAAATACGAAAATTAAAGGCTTTCTTCCTGCTCATTTAAAAATATTTTTCCCCTCAAAAAATGACATCTTCATTTTAGTTAATAACAAAAGAAAAACAGCRTAGAAAACTGTTCTGCTTTCATTACAAGGCTGCAGACACGTTCAGAAAAGAATCTGAGGCGGGGAAAATCGTCACTTGAGCTTTCAGCTTTTGTTCACAAACACGCTCTGTGGCCACACCACTGAAATCAGTGCAGATGCTGCCATTTTAACGAGCTTTGATGGAGTCAAAAGCTATYGGGACATCTTTCTTTCCCCCCTTTTCAACGTAAAAAATAAGTAGCCTTAAATACAGCCTGTGTTCAACCAGAGAAAAAAGAGGAGCAACAAAAACTATGAAAGTACTAAAACATATGTGGGTATGAATATATAGTATGCATTTTGTAAATATATTCTAGATCAATATGTGGGAAGGCTATGTTGGAAATATACCCACAGAGAATTTCTTAAACACAGCCATGCGACTCTCTTATCGCATAAAATGAGGTTGCCTTATCTACAAACAGTGGGATGCTGCTGCATAGCAGCTTTTGCAGGATCAGCAGAAGCACCACGGAACCTTCCGTAGCTGCTCAGCGTGGCGGCTGGGGGCTCCTTCCTGCTCGCAGGGTTGCAAACCGGCGTTTGGAGAACGTGTCTATTATCGCAGCACCGTGTCCCGTCGGCAGCGCCGCATCCGCTCACCGCTTCCACCCCCGCGACAGCGTGGCAGTGCATTGTCTTTTAAGGAGAGGCTTTTTTCTTTTATCTTTTTTTTTTCTAGCAGAGGCTTTCTTAAAAAGTTTATMATTTTAGATTCTCTTTGTACTTATGTACTTATCTCCATAGAAATGCCTTAATGATACCAAAAGTCTCATAAAAGATTCATAAAGACTGTCCAGCACAATCCAGTAACCGAGTCTCCAAGTCCCAAATCATCTCAAATTTATGGCTTTTGACATTCAGTATACATGGTTTCATCTAGCATGAAATCTTTGGCTTMTTTACATCAGAAAAATAGCTTACAGATATGATAGAGACACATATATGTAATTCTGCTATACGCATATATCTACCCATATAGGTATGTTATGCCCATATGTTTTACCCATTTTGTGTAGGAAGAACAAAAATTTTGACTGTTAGGAGACTGTTGGTAACTTTTATGCAGTGTTAGCCCTGGCTCCACCAAAGAAACATAACAACTGTGCAGCGTAAGCAGGTGACGTAGGTTAAGCATCACACGACCTCTGAAACACGTGCTGATAACTGTTCAGGTCAAACCCCAAACATCTGGACGTTTTGCTGGTTCTCTACCTGAACTTAAATTCTTAAATAAGGTTATTGCACTATGAACCATTATCCTGTTTGCTCCTGCATGCAGGAGCAGATCTCAGATGATTAAGGCTCTGATGTGCAGACTGATAACTTGATTTGCTTGGGCAGTTCTCCTGTAATAGCACCGACTAAAATGGAACTGTTTGCTGAAGCACTGTAAAGCAATTTCATAACTTAGCAAAAAATAGAGGCAGCTTTACATACACAAAGGAACTGCCTTATTGCTAGGTGATAACATTAAGTAATTGTGTTCAATYGATTTAAGCATGTTTATCCCTGATACAGACTCGAACCTGTTATTCATCATTGGGAACCTGTCATGAATTATTCACATGCCAATGGCCAAGTGAACAGAAAGCACATTAGTAACACAGCAGGGACCYGCTGGCTTGGGGAAAGATCCGGCGTGCCTTGACAGCAGCCGACCCATTTGACATTGCAGAGGACTAGGGCTATATCAAGCACTAAAAAGCAGGTTAGACAAACAACTTCCAGAGGAACAGCTTAATATTAAAGCATTAGAGCTGCCTCTTGGCTCAGGGTGTATTTTATTGCTGAAAAGCAATGCAATTAATGTGATTATTTTTTTCCCTCTAATGTTCACAGGTAGACATGTGTGTACATAGGATTTTGCTCCTTTTTTATTCTAAATAATTAAWGAGTGAAATAAGGTTTATTATAAATTACCGTGGTGGAGAAAGGATATATTTTTTCCATGTCTGTGGCTAGCACTGCTGTATTCCATAATGATTAAAATGATTTCCAGGAGTCCTCGAGTAGAGGCTTTTCTCCACCCCAGGATAAATATGAACACACGAAAAAATACAGGTACCTGTCCATGAACTGTTGTGTAGCTCTTGCATGTCAGACAGGCACAGTGCACTTGGAGACTTCACAAGTCCTTTTGAAGGAAATCCCATTTATCCTCTTTTTGTCTAGCACAGTTGTGTCCAAATTGCCTCGAAATGTGAAACACAACACAGAGAAGTGACCAGACAAAACCARAATGGTCCTTGAAATATTCCTACAGCTAATGGGCATCACCTACAGCTGCTTGATTCTCCTCTTGCCACAGAATACGTGGAGAATGAGGAACTGCTTTGGACCACATCTGCTGTCTGAGACCAGTGACCAATATAAATTTTGGGCTGAATGCGCCCGGACTGAGAGGCTTACTCGGGCAATCTGCGTCAGCAAGAGCATGCCCTGACTTCGGCCTCGGATCCAGKGTACAGCCCCAGACCACTTCCAGGCCGGAAATCTTCCTTGGCAGAAAAGGTACCGAGTGCCATAAAGAAGCTTCTTGTCAAAGTTGCTGCTTTTGAAAGGATGCCAGGGCAATTCAATGTGCTGTAGTTGAAGAATGAACTGGAAATACAGGTGCTGCTCATGGTGGGTTTGGCTGTCCTGGATGGGTTCCAGAGAAAAATAAAAAAACATGCCAAAGTGAGTGTACGTACATATATATATATATATATATATATACACACATGCACACACGTGTACATATCTGCACCTACTGCACTTGACATGTTTTGCACTGTTTAATTAAAAACTAAGCTCTTATAAATTACATAAGCAGAGCTTTATAGTAAAGGAATGAAAACACCATGTATAATCATGCAATATAGCATACTGTTACAATCCTTGCTTTCCTCTAATGACAGCAGACATGAAGAGAATTGGGGTAAGATTTCCTGCAAAACCTACTGCAAACTATCCCAGCCTTGATGTCCTAAGCGTCCTTGATGGCATTTTAACCTCCCTTTTTCCAGCAAGGTCTGGGGGATAAGCGTGGAAATCCTTGCAGCTCCTTAGGGAGCAGGTCCAGGCCGCTGCCCTTACCGGGCCTGGGGAGCACAAAATGGGACCAGGACGTGGGCTGGAGGTGTCCACAGGCTCCACRGCGCCCTGGGCACCGGTGCTCCCAAGAGACTGTCCCCAACGTCTCTGAAAGGACAGAGAGGGCACCCTTTGCTGGTGCCAGTACAGGCCTGGCCACTGCTGCAAATAATTTTTCAYGTGTGTTTTTAGTAGCTGCAATTCGGTGATTTTGTACTTCAGTAACTTGTTGCTGTGATTAAACATAAAGTCTCCTCTCCCATCTTTTGTTATATCAGTGTAACTGCACAGCCCCAGTGATAGCGTGCCCGAGKTACACAGAGAAAAGTGAAAGAACCACCAGGCCCTGGGAGTAAAATACCAGTTTAAGTATGAGCTTATGTGCAGCAACTTATCCATATAAATTATATGAAAGTCATGGATGSTCTGGGTGTAAATCCAGGTGGAACTGAGCCACTAATTTATGAACGCGCTGGACTCCTGTGAGGAGGAAAAACAAACCTGGAGATCTGACAGCCTTATAAAGGGATTCCCACTGTGCCGTAATCTTTTAGAAAAAAGATAAATCATACCCCATCTTTTTGTAAATTGACCTGTAAGTTCCTGGCAGCAAATCAATAGGACACAAATGAAAAATAATAATGCAATAACAATGCTGTGTATTATCCTGGACCCCAGATGAAAACTTATAAAACGATCAATATGATAAAGATTTGGAGCTGTTACTCTTTTATAAAGAAATGACAAAATACGATACTGATTTTAAAGGGTTGCTGCAAAATCCTATACCCGAAAATG
Source organism: Eudromia elegans (assembly GCA_003342815.1). Taxonomy (NCBI): domain Eukaryota; kingdom Metazoa; phylum Chordata; class Aves; order Tinamiformes; family Tinamidae; genus Eudromia; species Eudromia elegans. The sequence continues at coordinate 2,233,708 of PTEX01000070.1, read as the reverse complement.
CCAAAAACTGTAAAGATAAACCCCAATATAAAACATTTTCTGGTTTGTTTCTCTGATTCCTTTCCCCCAGCATTCCATTAACTGCAATAAAAGGGAGCAAATTTTGTTTTGTCTGCTGGAAAAGTGAACAAGCCATTAGAAGTCAGTCATCTCGGCACTAGTCCAGGAAGTTCAGTGGGTGAAAAGGACCTCACTTGCATGCAGTAAGTATATGCAAACTGGTGGCTGTCATGAAATGCGTTTGCTTATTGCCTATTCAGACATCTGTGCTCCAGTGCTATGTGTTGTTCTGCTGCTGCAAAAACCAATAAGCAGAAAAACAAAAAAGAAATCCCAACAATGCATCTTTTAACCGGAACAAGTCCAGAGCTCCTTACGTCGGTGCTTCGCACACCCAGCCAACATGTCCTGCTTTGTTAAACCSTGACACGTTCAAGTCTTTGTCCCCATCTCCAAATCTTGTCCGGACCCCAACATCATAAAGGATCATTGCTTCCTAAGCAAACAGGACCTATTGCAAAGTGTTTCTTTTTCGTGGACTTAGAACTATGTTCAAAGTTAGTCAAACTCATGAATGATTCATACCAAAAAGAGGTGGGCAGATTCTGAGGCTTCGAGAAATCAAGCATTTCAGCACTACTGTCAAAACAACTGTAGTCTCCGCTTAGTCTGTTTTATCCTATTTCAGCCACTGAATGTTTGGTAACCATATTCATAAATTACAAAAAGGGAAGTGCTACCATAAAGCAAATAGTTTACATAGGGAAATTAATAAATAGCATTGGCTTTGAAATATCTGTATGCTGAGATATTAATCACTGCAAACAGAGGAGGGAGAAACAGACCCTTAATGTCTGCAAAGCATTCTGAGATGCTCAGAAGAGAAATAAGATATAATCACAAATGATCAATCACTATTAAATGCATTTTTAGTGCTACATTTATTGCTTATGTTTCATGTGCTTGTAGAAGACCAGCAGCTTAGGAAAACACTGCAAGTGGCATTGGCTCATAGAGGGAAATCCTGAACTTCCAAGAAAAGTAGAGATGAACAGAAACCTCTTAATCATCCCACCACCTACCATCTACACTGCTTTGGTTTTTTTCTCCCCCCAGGCAATCATATCCCTCCACCAATTTTCATGATTTTAATAGCTATAAAGGTATTTGGCAGCTGGGAAAATCAGAATAAAAGCACAAATTCCTGTATACTTGCTGTGAACTGAGAGGTAAAACTTATGAATGCAGAGCTTTGACTGCATTAAGGACTCATTATTAAAAAAAAAGTGTTCATAAGCTTCASTGACAGAAAACTAAAATTATTACATGTTATTCCATATTTCACATATTATTTCATATAATAATTTCATAATTTCATTAAATCTTTTTCAGCACATGATTTCCAGAGGCAAAGTACAAAATAAAAAAATTAAAACAGCAAAAGGAAATAAAAACTCAAGAGAGTAGAAATATATGAAGAGAAGAGATAAGTCTCATGGCTTGACTGTTACAGAGGAAATAAAGATTTTCAGCCCTGGCACATTCCAGAGCGATGGCAAACACTCTCCTACAGAAACTGAGGCAAAACATGAGGAATTTGGGCTTACAGAGAGAATTGGGTTTAAGAGGATCAGGTGAATCTCCTGAATTCACTCCTTCACGTTTCTATATGCGATCCCCATGTCTACAGGTGGGAGGAAAGGATGTGTGGTCTGAACGGCTGCAGAAAGGAAACTCGCAGTACACACACACACACACACACAGAGTGTACCCCAGATCCGTGACAGAGCGACCCACGCGTTGCTATTTCACACGTACCATGTACGAGGCTGCCCCAAGGTCGAGGAGGAAACATCCTCTACCACCACCCTCGCAGCAGGCAGGCGCGCAAGCCAGCGGAGTTCGYGTTCAGGCCCAGAAATGCAAGGAAACCGATTAACCACTAATGCATTTACCCSTGCAGGTTTGCATGGTGCTTTTCACATGGGCAGAAATGTCAGGGCTTCACCCTGGAGATTTTAAGATGAAAAGGAGTCAGGAWGATCAGAAAATAAGCAGGGGAGCGAGGGCAGTATTGGAAAGGAGGAGGCAGACTCACACGAGGACGTCGGAGTTTACATGGAACCAGTTTGCCATTCCAGCTTGTTTTCCTGCAAGTACAAGGCAAACACTTATCTTGCTCATTATTCTTAGTATCTATCCAGAGCTGCTTTATTGTGCAATAATTTCATAAATAAAAACATAAAACATTGTGGCAACTTGCGCATTCCCAGAACTATGCAAAATAACCGGGACAATCGATGCAACGTGGCAAACTGCAGTCGCCTTTCCATCTCACTTATATTTCCATTCAGGACTAGTAACTGCAGAGTGAAAATAAAATGCCTTTCTTGAAAGGCAGCCAAAAGCTAGCTTTCAAATTTCAGTTCATGTTCAGCACTTTATCACAATTTCATATGAATAAATTCTCAGCTTAGAGATTTACAGAATTGCCTTAAGGTGCATTTAACATCATTTATCTCCATGCAGGTACATCACCATACGCATTCTAAAGGTTATTTCAATATAAACTCACAAGACATGCGGTCAGGAGTACAGATGAGAGCTCCCGCACAGCACCAGGCCCAAGATACGCCGGCACCATTTATTTATTTTCAGTCAGTGCCAMGGATTTCCCCTGTTTCTCCTGTTAATAACTCAAGCTTTTAATTTACTGGCACCTTGAATTAGCACATCAGCCTCTATCTTAATTCTATTCTTTAAAAATCCATATTTTAAACTTTCATTTCTTATGCATCTGCTTCTGCCATTGTAAATGGTATTTGCTGAAAATGTTAAACACAGTATTTATTTTCCTGTTTTTTATTATATTTTTTTATCATCTCCTATGTATGTTTTTGTATGATGCAAGTTCCATTAGGAAAGCCTAAGCTGAGGAGTTACTCAGTGAAAAAGGCAGTACCTAAAACAGCAGTATCCTGACTGAGAAAAAAATGCARTTAACTTTGAACCCTTTGATACAATGCACGTTAGTCCTTGATATTAGCACTTCAACAGTACAGCTGAGGTCCCTGGCTATTCCCGCCGCCCTGCTTTAAGGCACAGGGAACAGATGGATCATTTTAAACGTTGTGCTTATGTGTTACTACTGAGTGAGCAGACAGAAGGCTTGGAGGTTATTTTTGTGAGGGAGTGGGCAGTCCTCATGCATAAACAAACCACAAACGGCTGCCTGTACTAGACAGGCAGGACTCCCCTTGCCTTCGGTTAAGTACTCATAGCTTGGAGATTTGGAAAGACAAGCAGCGATTTGCTAGGCCTAGTCACTTCAGAAGCAGAATTTGGACTATCGCCTATTTTAAAAATAAATGCAAGTGTTCTTACCTTGCCATTATTTCACTCTCTGTGAAAAAAAAAAAAAAAAAAAAAGAACATTTTAAATGGATTTGCTGACCTCATGCTTAGAAATAAACCTCTGCAACTTGCTCACAGACTAGCAATAGAATTGATCTAGTTCTGATGTTCTAGATGCAGAAGAGCCTGAAAAAAACAGGGGTTATTGGGCACTGAAAACCAGTAAGGACAATTTTAACCTGTGAATCAGGTAAATTGGCACTATAATGAACCACAGAGTGTTTTGAAAGTGTTTTCTAGAAGCTGCAGGAGATGGCTGCAAAAATCATAGAGTTTTGCATGCAAAAATAACACACTAGTGAGCACAAACTAGATTTCCCTTTAAATAATTCTCCCAGCAGAGCGTGTTAGTATATGATAGATCTCCTAGGGAGAAATGGGACCTTTCATTTGAGCTGCAAAGAGACCAAGCTCATCTGCAGCAGCCCTACTTGGGCATTTTATACTGTTGAGAAAAATGTCCACGTTTAGATGAAGATTTAAAAAAAAAAAAAAAAAAAAAGGAACCAGAAATGATGTTTTCTGCCAACAGTTTACATTTTGCCTTCAGCCGTACTTAGCACCGTTCCTGTGCCTGGTGCTGATGGTGCAAACAAGCGTTCGATACAAAATGCACATTTTGAAATGAAGACACAAAAGAAACACAGGCCAAGTCCCCTTACACAGAATTTGATTASAGAGCTTTCAGAACAAAGACAATTAAGATCTAATGTAAACGTGTGCAAAAGATTATTTATCTTTAAGATGACATGCAAGGTCAATGTAATGCAGACTAAAAATTTTGTCTTTTCGTTGTGGAGGTGAAAAGTGCTGGATTAAAAAGTAACAGATAAAGAGTTGGCAGAGCTGTACTGAGATAACAGGTGCTTTAGTAAAGTTAAAATATTTGATATATATGCGGCCAAAACGTAAGTCTGTACTTAGGAGTACATTTAATTTCTAAAGCTGCAGAAGTGCATCATCAAAGTAGTAGCCTTAACAGATTTTTCAATAATCTTTCCACAGGAAAATTCAATTAAAAACACCATTTGGGAGGAACTCCAGCTTCAAACACGCTTCACTCCTTATCAAGGAGATGGACGCTGTTCGCCTGGCGCTGGCACCCAGCCCTCTCCTGGATAAGCCCTGACAGTTCCTGAAGTACCGAAGCCGGTGCCGTCTCAGCAGAGACACAAGTCCAGCCAACAGCTCAGGAGGACCTGCTCATGCTCTAACCTTTAACACGAGGAGATAAATAACCCACCAGGAGAAAATAATGCCCACTTGTGCGCATTTCCCCTTTGGACACACCGTTTTGCTTGGCTGGAAGAGTGATTTCCTCTGTCCTTCCTCAAGCGTGGTGCCATCAGAAGCCACAGGAAAAGCCAGCTCTTAATCTGTGACCCTCTCAAATCCCTCTGCCTTGTGTCACTGCGGACACCACTGTGCTGCGTGTAACCTGGTCTTCAGCCTGAATAGGATTTGCTCCTTCAGCTGCTTGTGGGGCTGGAAGTTTGCTTTCCTTTCCATATTTCTAACACACAGCCTTTCATAAGCACAGATGTAGGACTTGGTTTCAAACGCCCACCCTCTACTTGCGGTTCCTGCTGTGCCCACATCTTTATATAAATGATCTTTCCTTGCTTGCTCATTATGAAGGTTGCTGCCAGGGCCATTTTCCATGCTTGCTCCCTCTCTAATTTGCTTTTGCTGGCTGCAGCTTCTCTACTGCATGCTGAAGTGATCTGTCTTCACATTCAAGGTTCATTATAATTTACTCCCTACTTATTACCTACTCATTTACTATCTGGAGAGGTGATTTTCTCCTCTGCTTAGTGTCGGTTCCCAGTGTCTACATATGACACAGACGAATGTAGCTGACCATTTATTGCTCCTGATTTTCATCCTTGGCTGCATCTTTGGCAGAGGGCAGTGCCCAGATGGCAGTGGGAGGTTGGTCCAACCCTCTTGGAGTGGACATGATCTTCTCTTACAGGTCTGAGAAGGGATTTGCACGTAGTACCCACAGTCCTTCCAAGCTGATGCCAAGCAAATAAGTGACAGTGGAAAAAAAGGAGGCATACCAGGCATACAGTTTGCATCTTCTGGCAATCCTGGTTTTGTAGCTTCCTGAGCCAACAGGATTCCTCCTATTAACTTCAGTACAGATGGGATATGGCTGCAAAGACTTACGTATTCTTTTTCTTTGAGGATTTCTGGAAATGATATATTGCAGAAAAAAAAAGACAACCCAAATGTTTGTCAGCAGGCAGTTTTATAGGAGCATGAGGGTAGAACTCAAATTAACTCACTTGATATAGTGCATTAACCAAGGCTTTCTGAGATACTAATAAAACAGAGAAATTCTCAAACACCAGACACAGGTGACAAGCTAAGAAGCCCGGCACATCATGTGTAAGATATAAATGGATCCATCTGTCAGCAGTTACTTTGTAAGTGAATTGCTCTCAATTATGTTAGAAACAGCATTTAATGAAATATGATTTTAAAAACTACATAGAAGAAATTGTGTAAATTCCTGATACAATGAAAATTGAAAGGAATGATAGATTCTGCTATTATAATTGGTGAGTAGAGTAGCAGATTTTGATAGAGGTGACAGTAGGACAGCTCTTGGGGTATCATTTGGCTRGGATAGCAATCTTCTGATCATATGTCCAGCCTGTCTTGAGAGGTCATTTTCAAGGTGCATGTTCAGATGAGAAATAGTAGTGTTATGGGACAATTTCTCTGAGGGCTGCAAAGAAATGTTCATTTAGTTCCCGCCTTGCACATGGAGAAGGGACCGCTGAGGTGTCAAATGGTTGGAGGAGGTGTCGACGAAAAGCTGGTTTACGTATTCTGCATTTATACCCTTCATTCTATCCACAGGCAGTCCTTTCTCCTAGGCCAAGACGTCAGTGGAAGGCAAACAACGGTGGGTATTTTCTGTGCTTTTTCCTGTGGATTTTGGATGTTTTTCCTGGACATTTATTAGGCCAGTCATCAGGGGAGAACAGTTGGAAAGGGCACTCCAGTTTAGAAGGGAAGTTGTAGACATCATAGCGTGCAAACCACCAAAGAAAATGGTATGGAATGGATGAGGAAAATATAAATTGTCTTTAGGAAAATATAAACTGTCTTTCAAATTATCCTGAGTTTGGAAAGGTTTCAGTTCTAAAAACATATACAGGCCGTGATCTTACTACACGGTTGCTTGGGTGCCTCATTTATTTCTTACCACATAAAAGCAAACATTTTTGTGGATATACTTTCACTTACACTACTTAGGAGCTTCCTAAGAGTACGTTTAGACAGTAAACACAATGTGTCCTACCCTGAGTTAATGATGCATCCGCTCAAACTGAATCTCATCTTCATGCAGTTTTTACCTCGGCATGACAGAGGTTGTACATGTCGTCCCTTATTGACTGAATTTGTATCAGGGTGTGCCATTTTTTGCAAGTTATCTCTTCAAATATTCTCCCCATATCCCAGTAGATGGAAGTATACACTGTTTTTTTCTGAAATGCAGCCACTAGTGTGTTGTAGTCTTACAGAAAATTTTAATAATGTTCAATTTAAAGTTATTAGAAATACCATTGCGTTCACAAGCACACAGACACTGGATTAAGTACTACATCTATTTGAGACAAGATAAATTATAAGTAGCACTTCAGTGACTGATTTATGTTTGAAATTCACATTTACAAATTATTTTCACCAATAAACTAGGATTAGGTATGACATAGAAGTTACTTCTATTACTCATGGAATGTTTTCTACTTTGCTTGTTGTTCCAGGGAATGCTGTGCACCAAAGGATATATTTTCCATATAAGATACCTTTCCTGAAACATTTGATGCCAGAAAGTGTGTGTGGAACTTGCAATGATGGATGAATTTTTGACAGGTAATTGCAATTCAGATCAGATGCAGACAGATTTAGTACCTAGAAGCTCCCAGTTTATTAAAATCACTATTGATTTATTTAAACACCCCCTCCTCTTTCCACCACCATTCAGAAATTAATCACTTGGGTATGGTGTTCAGTGCTCATCCAGCTGCTCATAATATGAAATGCATCAGTTTATCCTAACTTCATCTATCTATCAGCATTTCTGAAGTATTTATCACCACAGTGTCTAGCTGCCACCAAAATCAGCATGTAAAATTAGTACAAACCTTTCATAAAAGCTGAAAGAAGTGCTAAGATTAATTAGCTACATGGTTTCAACTCTTCAAGCATACTAAAGCAAGTTAAAGTTTCACCACTACCCATTTCATCTGTAAAAACTATCTCTACCTTTTTCTTTCCCAGTGGATGAAACTATCTTTGCCTTTTCTGAAAAGACTGAAAGACATCATTGCTTGGGTCCTCGCCAGTAGTTCTTCCTCTTTTAACAATGTAAACATCATGTCTAGATCACTACTCTGATCTGATGGATTTGTTTTTCACATTGGCTTCACTGAGATTTTCAAACTGCATTAGTATAATTCTCTCAAATAATTCTTGCCTCTCTTCTGCAGCTCACTAGTGTTTAGATTTGCTAAAGATGATATAAATGACATCACCAGCCTCCACTCATCCGCAAATCCAGTCATTTTATGATAGAAGGATCCATGTTAGGCAAGATATTGTCAAATCCATGTTCCTAGTTATCYTCCCCTTCGTGATATGTTCCCAGAGGATTTGCTCCATGATTTTTGCAGTCTGAAGGGAGGCTGACTGGCCTGTAGTTCCCAGGATACTCCTTCTGGCCTTCTTAGAATATGCTTGGTCTTTCTGGAATATGACGGGCAATTCTTTATCCGTTCTACCTTTTGTTGCTGCCTGACCGCTTTGGTATTTGGTCTACCTGGTCGGTCTTTTAAGGTAACTGCATTTCCTCCATATCCATTTCATGGGGAGCCAAACAAAAATGAGGGCTAGCTGTTTTATTTGGAGACCAGCTAAGTTACCTCTGTGCACTCAGAAGATACTGCACAGATGTCACGGAACGAGCGGTGAGGGAGTGAGCGACAAAATGCACTTCACTCGGGTGAAATTGATAATGATAGATTTATTGATAGAACAATGATTTTGCGAGGTATGGCAAGGTCACTTTTCGATTATTTACCGTATGGAGGTTCAGAAGTATTTGGAAAGCCCTCCCGTTGGGGAAGGGGAAGGAGCATAACCGTCACAACAGAAGCCGTGGGCAACACAAGGTAGGAATAGCTTGTAGGTAGCTGTTTGTAATACAGCTCATTCAGACCATGCCAGATTTAGAAAAAGAAAAGTTACAATGATGTCCTTAGATTCTATACTGAAAGAACAGACCAAATCCAGGTATCAGATTTGATTAAATTGGTACTGATTTGAATAATGGTGATGGCATATACTACTTCCACCAATTCACAGTCAAGTAGGCAGAGACAGATTTTATTTCACTGCAGGGACTTCACTCAGTTCTGATTTGTTTCAAGATAGACTATCATGAAGCCTTGGGTAAGGACAGATTTAAGTTTTTCTTGCAAATCCTATCTGTTCTGATAAAGGACAACTGTGTATTGATAGTATCCCTGWAACCTTCAGCTATTTTCCTCATACTTTTCTCAAGCTAAATAGAGCTGGAAAGTGTTAGATGTGCTTAGAAAACATCCATGGGAAGATGAAGAWGCTAAAGTAAAATGAACCCATGAAATGTGTCCAGTTAAAGCATTTCTATTTGATTTAACCCAGTTCCAAAAATGTCATGAAAATGACTCAAAGATAAGAACGATGGAAAACAGTAGGTGACATCTTCTCTTGCAAAAAATCCAGAAATATAAAAATATTTGTATCTGGTCAGATATTCTGGAAGTCTCCCTCCAGCCGTAGGCACAAGCAGGCACCGAAGGAAAGGTAAGAACAGAGTAAGCATTTGGTATTTCTCCCTGGTACTATTCCACCTTCCAATTACTTCCAGGTCAAAAAAAAGAAGTAAGTATGGTTTGGCTCATCTGGCATAAATGCCTATTTCACTTTCTTCGCTACTTTCTAGGCTATTCAATATTAAGTCCACAAGTTGAGTGTTCAGTAGGTTTAAGCACTAAGTCTTAACTGTTTAGAGTCACAGAATGATCAGCAATTTAGAAAACACAAATTATGAGGGATGACTGAAATGCAGTCTTTTAATATAGACTGCAGAGAACAGAGCGGAATAGGACAGTATGATCTCTGGCATTTAAAAGCCTAAAAAGTCGCCGTAAAAGGAAAGCGACACAGGTATTCCTCAAGCCCACATCTAAAAGGAACAGGTTATGCATTCTGAGAAATCTCATAGGTAAGATGCTGCCAATAATTAATGAACAAACKACCTGAGTTACTTTTTCAGATGCAGTACAGAATAAAGGAGCTATGATCCAAACATTAGTTGCTGCTAAGCAGTCAGATAGATCTGACGAAAGAAGTTTAGAAGGCTCACAACCAAAAGGAGAAATTCCAGCTGCCATTGGAAAAAATATTTTCCTTCCTTTTTCAAGTGTCTACTCAGGTCCTGCGAGGTGCTACTCTCTCTGTGACAAGTGTGGAGGCACAGGGGCACATGTGTGGTACTTAAGCAAATGCTAGATCAGAAGGTGGATAGAAAACACACCTCCAGATCCCGTTTACCTCAGTTTGGCTGTTTTATCCCCTAGTTGGTAACTTCCTGTAAGCAGCAAATAAAAGCCAGTASCCTCTTGTCTGTGCCACTAGAGGAGAGGGAAATACAGTTCTGAAGCCAGTATCCATCCCAAGTTCCTAGGAAATRAAAGGTAGGAGTAAGGTTTTCAACCATATTCATATCATCCCTTAATTATACAGGATGCTGCAAAGAAATTCCTCTGTTCAGATTTTTCAGTAATGAATGCTCATCAATCTTTTAGTMATTTTAAATGCTATATGCAGATTCTCCATCCCCTGCTTTTAAAAGGTGCTTTGAATTTTAGTCAWCTGATACTTTAAAGAAAGAGAGGCCTGCAGAGTTTCTGACAGAGCTGCTAATGGAACATCAAAATGACAATACACCTCCATTAAAAAAAGGCTTTATAGGGTGTGAAGATTTATAGAGGTRTTCTGCTGATTCATGAAGACTAGATATGGAAATTAATTTCTAGAAGCCACTCACTGATGAAATATGTGCCATATAATGCATTTGTCTGAGACAAATATGTATGTTGGCTGATTAGAGGAGATAATATGACTTTCTAAAAAAAGGCAAAGGAAGTTATTCTCAGGTACAAAACAGCTAATTGTAAAACAAGCAGGAAATTAAATGCCTGTATTGAATAACTACCATGCTCGCCAATATTTCCTAAACATGAAACCTTTGGTATAAATTTATAATACTGCATATGCAGCCTCAATATCTAATGTCAATTCTCCACATATTCGCATAATTTTAGAAATGTTTTTGTTAAGTTTTTCTCATAGTCCCAGTTTTGTAACAGATATTCCAGAAGTTGCAACCCAAAACTGCAAGTCTTGCTAAACCAATCAATTAAGTGCATTAAGAGAAGAAACTCCCATGAAGACCACCTTCATAAATCCAAAGCACATCCCTAGTTTCTGCCTAGTAAGAGGAAGCCATGCTAGTTCCAGAATTTGTTGGAAGAAATAAACCAGAAAACCAAAAAACAATGTTTGCAAAAGGGGGAACAACTCTCAGGTGGCAGGAGGGTGGAGGAGGAAGCAGTGACAGCAGCCGCTTGCTGGTGAAATCTGGATTTTCTGCTTGATGCCAACACCAACCTGGGTGGCAGAGCACGGCTGTGTCCTGCAAAGCCTTGGCATCCCCTGCAGCACCAGAGGAACATGGCCGGGACACAGCTCCAGACTGGGGACAAGCTGCAGCCATTAACGAAAACATATCCATGAACTCGCTGTGTAGAAGAGAGAGGAGGTAAAATTTGGCTGGACTAACGCCTTTCACACCATGCTGGTCTTTGTGGCACAAGCTGCCAGGCAAGGATGGTCTGCGAGTTTGATCGTGTTTAATCCAGTGTTAAAAATAAAGCCARATTTCATAATCTACACTACATACTGTCCAACATATGGGACAGAAGATAGAGATACTGAAAGGCCTATAAATAATTAAAATGCACAATTAYGAGTGATTCTAAGTCCATAAGTCAATAAATGGAAAGTTACGTGTTCAATGTACATTATCATTTTTCATACAGAAAACGTTTGATCCCATCCATGGCAGAAACAGTGTGTGTGTATGTTATTTCTTAGTTCATCTAAGAATATGTCAATATGAGGATTTTTTTTTTTTTTTTTTTAAAACTAGTTTGGCTTCATACATTCAACAAGTGATAAATAAAGCTTTTCAAAAATAGAAGTGCCTAAATGTGTTGATGAAACAATATGTGAATACTAATGAATAAATGTAATCTGCCAGAAAAGACTAAATTTCAGCTTGCCCTCACATGTAAGTTATTTGCAGTTCTATAGCTGTGTTGATTTTAGGTGCCTTATAGAAGAGAAAATGGAAAATTTTAAAAACTTTTTTTCTCTATTTATATTTTTAAATTGCCTAGTTTTGTATTTTTTTTCTGTCAGGTTCAGATATTTGAAGCAATCGATGCTTTATGAATAAAAAGATTAGAGACCACATCATCAAGCTGATCATCTGCATTTGTCTCATCCTTTTGCAACAATGACAGCAAATTATGCATTCGGCCCTGGCACACAGAGACCAGGGCTTTGAAAACTGTAGCTTTCCCTGGAACATAACACTTCCAAACATGTAGTAATAACTTTCAGATTTACTAAAAAAAGAGACATATATGTCCTTTAATTCAGGAAGGAAGATGGCTTGATATTCAAAACTGCCAGTTGTTAAGGTTATTTTTTTCTTTTTTTCTTTTTCTTTTTTTTTTTTTACTCTGGATTTGGTCAAATGAAGAGTCTTCAAAAGATATTTTGTTTTTCCCCAGTTCTCTTCCCCATTTTCCCTTCTATCCCATATTAAAAAAGAAAGGGGGAAAAATGCAGGCATCAATGCTATTACCCCGTCTGAGCTATCCTATGACTATGATGATGGTATCTTGTACCTATGGTAGGTATCTTGTGATGCTGTTTATACAGTTACATAAGAAACAGCACAACCCTTGCCTGAACTGCCTGTGCATTTTCATCCCTACTAAACCTGGCTAGTCTTTGGCTTTTGAGAGGGTCTGCTTCAATTATCACTTAGAAAAATGAGTCTAATCTATCGCTCAGTCTGCACATACACACCTTCTTTCCATTCAAGGGCAGAATATAGGRACAGTCCCAGCCAAAAATACAGAATTGCAAAGCTGTTGCACTCTTACTTCTCAATGAAGAAAGAYGACATTTTCAACATACAGGCACATTTTCTTCTTTAAAGGCCTCAGTAAGGCTAATGACAGTTGGTATGTGTCCATATATAAAGAGTTATGGGTAGTTTTCTAGAGCATTAAGAACCAATATGGGACAAAAARGAATCACAGTTCTTCAAAACCTAGTTAAGACCCACGCTTACCAAGAGCAAACGTGGTCCAAGAGCACAGACAGAGATGTCTTCTGAGATGGCACGGCATGAACCAGGAGAGCACGGAGGGTTTCCACATCCTTCACTGCGACGCTTCCAGCAGCCCCGACCCGCTTGCKCCATGTTCCCTACAGGCTGTGATCACTCACAAGGGACATGGCCACTGTAAAGCGCTTGGGTCTCTGCCACTTCACTAACACTGGCAATGGGCTTTGCCATTACAAGTCTACAGATTAGAAAGCTACAAAGATATTTAAGAATATCAAACAGTTAGTACGGCAAGAGAGAGACCTTAAACAAGGAGTGCAAATAACCGATTCATATACCAAAACCTATTCTAAGGGTTAAGTATCGCTTCCAAATTTGACTTAAATGTGAAATGCTTTCTTCAAATGTAAATGCACAACTTAACAAGTGTTCTGACTGAAAAGACAGTTTGTTGACTGTAAAAAGAAACCTGCTGTAATTCTACAACACTGATTTACAGATAATAAGGTTCCTAATAAAAACACATTACAAAATGACAGGATTGGAAGGCAGAAAGATGGGTCATTTCTCTAAAGAAAGTGGCGCATTCCTGACTTGGAAGATGTTAAAAAAAATCAATACTATTTTTATTTCTGTTGTCATCCCAGGCTGATAGATTAATATCACTGTCATTGTTCCCCCGGTGTTTCCATTTCACAATTCATGCAGAAGAACATCCTACTTCTCTTCTAATTTGCTCCTACTTATTTGCCACCATCCAGGGGAGATCAATGCTGGGGTAGCAACAGTGCCTGTGCCCATCCCTGTCTACCGCACCATTCACTGAAGAGATGATTTTAAYTTACACCTAGACAGTCCTGGAGATAATATGAGACAAGGTGATTTAGGCAAGTTATACAGAACTTGATGCATAATTTGCAATTTACGTGGAGTTCTTCAGCTGCTCAAATGCCTGAAGTAATTGAAGTAGTAAGGAGCAAGCTTAAATCTACCTCAGTAAAGGTACTGCAGGTCAGTAATAGATGTCTGGTTGACTTCTGGGTTAAAATGTGAACTAGGTAATACTAATCTATAGGAAGATTAAAAAATAATTTATCTTTGAGTCYTATCTTACATAAAGCAATATGAACATTTGATCAGCTGTGAGTAACCTGAAGTCTGTAAACTAGATCCTGCAAGGTATTCCCTGTTCCTACAGACAAAAGCCCTTAAAAACTTGATGTAGAAAGTACAAGCAACTGTGGAGCAAAACTTACCCTAATACAAGCTACACATTTCYGTCTTGGCTGAATTTCTGACTTCTTCCAGCCTAAGGATAAATAGGAGCATTTTAACTAATGACTTGGGAATGGAGACTGATCCCACCAGCATAAAGAGGAGCAGCAGTCCAGGAATCAAAAATTACGGACACATACTTGATATTATTCACAAATTTTCAGCARGATCTTTAAACCTAAACCAAGCTACAAACACAGGGAGAGTAGCAAAGCCACAGCAGCACCCTCCAGTGAGTTGTTTTACCACAACCACTGTTTTAAAGCCTCTGCATCGTCCATAGAAGCCCAAGTGCCAGGCGGTACCGCCTGTCTTTCACTAGCCAACTACTGTGTGAATTAGCTCTGGGACTGGTAATCCTGAGACAGCATTTATAATACGAGGAAGTAAAATTTAAAAAGGTGAGATGCTCAAAGAAAGGTTTTTTTTTTTTTTTTTACAGGAAAGGCCACTGCAATCAGAAATCTCAGAAACAGACCAGAACAATTACATAAAAGGGTAAAGGATTATATAATACGAGGCATTTTTGTTGCTTCCCACTGACTCCAGCTGTGTCTTTTGAAGTGCAGCAGCATCTTAGATTTGCAATACAAAAGGGGGAAAAAGTACCATTCCCTGTTTCTTCTCCCATCTGGCTATTACGTTCTTTGCACTGACCTGATAGGAGTGAGTCACGTGGAAAACTAAACTTCATAATTGGGACTACAGTAGTGAATGATCATAGGGCAACATCCATAGAAAATCTTTGCAGGGACACCAAATAAAGAATGAATTTGTGGTCTCAAGGAAACTGGAAAAGAAAACAACGTTCATCCTCATTATTAGTAAACATTTGCACAGGAGTCTGAGGAGAAAAAGCAAAAGCCTAAAGAAAGCTATTAATAAAGGATAAGAACTGCTAGACCCAAGGCATACTAAAAGATTGGAGAAGGAGCAAATACTGCATGTTTCCCTTCTTCCATCATTCCATCACAACTCTGCTTTTCCAGGCTTYTTCCCTCCTGTCATGGTGGGACAGCCCCACATCACAGCCCCAGTGTTGACAGGAGAAAAGAAACAAGGTCCCTTGAGTCAGTGTGACCTGAGCACAGGTAGTTCTGCTGCTCTCCTCCTTTCCCAAAATGTTCAGGAGCTTAACAAGTTAGAGAAAGGCCAAATTCCAATATAGTTATAGGCAGTACCTTCCTAACCAAATATTTCTAAAGCTTCTATTCAAAACTAACTGCTCTGAATTCAGGTGGAATAATCTCAACAAAAACATAGTCCTCAGATGCTAAATACTACGCTGTTTGAAAAATAAAGACTTAGTTKCAATTCACATGTTCAGAGGCAGGATGAATAAAGAGGAGAAAATTCAGAGAATCATTGGTACTAATTACACTAATGCTGCTAACATAATTAATCAGTTCGGCAATCTGTAAAATTGAGATAAAGAGCTATCAGATCTAGTGATGAAAAAAAGCACTGCAGAGGAGATGTGGATCCTCAGTATCCAAAATAAGAGAAGTGGCTGCTCTGGGGCTGGTTTCCTTTTTGTCTCCTCGCTCCCTGCTGCTCTGCTCCCTCTCACTCCTTGTCCTCGTCCTCTCCCTCCCCGGTTCTGCTCAGGCACAAAGGGTCTCGTCTTCCGTGTCTCCTTTGCTTTCCAACAAACCCAGCGTGCCAACCCAGCCTCCAACAGTTGCCTTATGTGCTGCTCTCCCTCAGATTCCTTACCTTCCACTGCAGTCCATGAAAACACAACTACCACCAAAGGTATTTCCATCCATTAGTTTCATACTAAAAAAAGGAGGACTGAGGAAGTATGAAGTCCCACTTCAGCTCATAATGTACCACAGGAATATTAAAATACCCCCTGAGAAGAGACAACATTATGAGGGCGACTGTAGCCAGGTCCATTGAGCAGTGACAGCTACGGGTCTGATGTGAACAGTGCTGAGGACAGCATGAGCAGAAAGGAGGCAGAAACTGGGCAGAACAAACTCTGAAAGTTTTTTTTTAAAAAAAAACAAACAAACAGCGTAACTGTTTGGAAAGGGCAGGTCTACAACTCTGCAGTCTCTCCTTTTCTATGTTTGCACGTTTACTGATTGCACAAATTTAATCACTCAATTTAACCGAAAAGGAAACCACAAACAGTCTTTAAGTTGTGCTCAATAGCTGTCCAGACATCACCAAATTAATGTCTAGTTTCATTTGGTAAAGCTGCTAATATTGGCTTCTTTACAACCTGAGGCAGAAGGAAAACCTAACTGAAATCCTATTCTTATTAACTGAAATCCTAATCTTAACTGAAATCCTAATCTTATTTTTAAGAAACAGAAACCCGTCTTAGCGGCATTCACTCGAGGGCTCAAGTTTATGGACAGAGCTGGCCCAGACACTGCCCCTATCTGACAGGACCAGCTCAGCCTGGAGCCGGGGAGAAGGGGGCGTCACAGCAGCATTACCTGGAGGTTGTGACCCCTTGGTGTCTGTGGGGAGCTCAAAGGACAAACTGCTTTCCACTAACGAGGCCGCTAGCAGGGCTCGCCAGGCACCCACAGGGACTACCCGTGTGGCAGACCTGGGGCTGGCAAGGTGTTCTTCAGCCACGAGCGAGGCTCCTCTCATTACACAACAGCAAAACAAACAGCAAGAAGAATTTTACAGTGCCGTGAAAGCCATAATTCAACACCACAAAAATTCACGGGTGTATATTTGATCCAGTGTGGTGTCCTTGAGGCCTCTTGCCRTGCTGATAGAGCAAACATGCTCAGAATAATCTGTGATTTTCAATATTAGCTCTAAAGCGGTGCTTGGCATAAAGGATGAGTCTGTCTCAACTATGCTTTAGCATCAGCTTTGCACTGTGCTGGCTCCACAAGTTTCAGGATTATCCTTAGCACTACTTCAAAGCAGGTCGTGTGGTTTTATTTTATGTTTATGTCATTACTCAGCTGCAAGAGATTTTTTCCATAAATAAAGAGGAGTTACGAGTGTCGCATTATAGCTGTAAATTCTTGCAACATTTTTAGTCATGTGAGAGCTGGTGCTTGTAGTGGGGGTTGTGATAAATTTATCAGTGCTGACCTGAAGGCTCTAGTGGAAACATGGCTTCAATTTTTTTTCTTAAAAACACAGATCAGCCACTGTTGTTCTTGCCTCTTTCTGTCAAATGCTTCAGTTCTGCTGGAGTATCTGCAGAGAGTTTGCGAGCCCTATGGCTACTCGGCTGGAGTTCTGCTGTGYAACATCTAACCTAAGTGTGGCCTGGGCTTCCTGCCTTGGAGGGTGACCATCAAATCCGCACTTAAAGAGGAACCTGATTAGTGCTAATCCAGMCCAATCAAGGGACTCTAGATGAATGCAAGTGCCTTTGAGGCCACAGAAGAGACCAGGGCCTAATGCAGCCTCTGTGCCTTCAGGCTCTAGATCTTTACTGCATATACCTAGAGGGAAAACACCAAATCTGCYACCAGGAGATGCAGGGGAGAGGAGAGCCATGGGTTTAGGTGCTCGATTAGCTTCTCTTTCCATTCAGACTGATGAGAATAGGATCATTAAGAAAATTTTCCAAAACAACTCCATTTTGTTTTACAGCACTGGCTAGAGACACTTTCTTTGCTGTGTTCAGCGAGTATCTGCAGTCTCTTCTGTTAATGTATTTTCTTAAAGTAATAAAACAAACAGGCAAAAAGGTTTTTAAAAAACCCACACACAAGACTGAGGAGGCTKGGAAAGCCAATAGGTGTTGAATATTTAATTCCTTGATATTGTAGCTGGATCCTGCCCACTAGCAATAAAGGACAGCCAACATCTTTTCTGATGCTGTGTCCCTAAGTCACTCACCAGGATTATATTAAACCTTGCAGGTAGGCCCCAATGCGCCTCCTTGAAATTCAAAGWGTCTAATTCAGTGAAAGGAAATTGCTGCAGAGAGAAAGACAGATGGGACAGGCTTCTGCTGTTGCAAAGTTTGCTATTTAGCTTTCCATCAACGACACCCTCACGTCTACCTGCAACATATGAGTATCTGGAAGCCGCTTTGATTCGCTTCCCTCTAATGACGCCTTCAGTCAGCAACCTTGTCGGGAAAACCTGTCACTGCTGTCTTGTTAATGCTCACCTTATGGAAGAAACACTCTTTGAATAAGGGCAATAGAAATGCCTTTTTATCTACTTAACGGGAAAGCCTCTACTTTTATGGTCAACATCATGCACACTAAAACATTGTAATATTGCTATTCACCACCGAAAGATGTTCTTGTGTCGGAACTGAGCCTAGCTAAGCCAGCACCATTTCACCGCTCTACTGTTTCCCTGGACAGCCCCTCCAAGATGCAGCAATTTGTTAAAACCCATTTGAAAGGCAAAACCCAGCAATGTTTGCTTTAGCAAGTGRTTGCTGCCTCTTCCCCCGCTTCCCGCAAAAGCCGCTCGGATCCGCCAGGCAGCCTCTCTGAGCGGGGCGGCGAGGGCTCCGGGCTGGGAGCCGAGTGCCTTACCCCACGCCGTGGGTCTCCAGCACAGAGCTGCCCCGGTCGCGCTGCAGGAGCAGGGGGAACAGCAGCAGCCAGCACGAGCGCACAGCTTTCCAATGCGGAACCACCACCGGCGCCTGCAGCCGCCGGCCGAGGGCACTGACCACCAGTAGCAAGAGGCAGCGCCGGGAGCGCACGCAGAGGGGGACCATCCGTGAGGACAGCGGGTACGGAGGGCACAGGGAGCTCACGTTGGACAGGACCTTCTCACCACACCGCCTGTGCCCTGCCAACGGGCCACTTGCTGGAAAAGGAAAAAAGAGTTAAATCAGGAAGAATTCATAAGGGTTTTATGTGTTTTTATGAGAATTTTGACGTAACCGGCATCAGTGCCAAAATACTGGTATTTTATTGCTTCACTGCTTCAGCGTTTAATAATACAAGTTGAGAAATATAACTATAGGAGTTCTCAAAGTTCCTGTTCCAGGCAGTTCACAGACCAACCAGAGAGATTTCTAACACAACTCTGAATAGCAAACAACACATTAAAAAGTCATAGCTCGTCTGTGTTTCCTGAATGATAAACAGAGAAATTAATTGCAGGAAGTTTTTACCAGGAGCAGTTTACCCGCTTCCAGCAGCTAACTGGATGTTCACATTTGAACCCACGGTTTTTCATATTCTGCCTTTATCTAGTGGGCTAATGACATAAATGAGCAAGCACAACATAGTAAACTGAGGTAAAAATATCACTCAATTAGTGTGCATCCTAACCATTATGTGGCCATGAATATAGCTACAGAATTAAGGCAATACAGCCACCAGAATTAGGTAAAACACCTACCTAGTAAAATGCAGAAAGGCATGGATATTTTCATGCCATTGATAGCATGAATTTATTAACGTTACGATCCAGGTAAACAGGAGCCTCCATGGCTCCCGTGTGCAATCCCTGCAGGAGCCACGGAGGCTCGGGGGCCTTCTGCCCCCTCCTGCCCACATCACTGCCCTCGCCAAGCGGAGCAAGGCTGCAGAGGTGCCTGGCTGGGAGTGAATTCAGCTCGGTTTAGCGCTAAAACATCTCACTCCAAAGACTGGGCAATAAAATAAAAATCATTATATATATATATATATATATATAACGGTTTAAGCAATTTACATTTCCTCCAGAAATAAAACAGCTGTTGCAGATTGTGAAAGGATATTTCCCAGAATTCAACAAAATCACCACAAACGCCCCTCCACAAACATGCACTTTCCAACATAAAAACTCTTTTCCTTCTAGACTAAATGTATATGCATGTATCTATTTAAAAGCAAACATTTTAGTGTTCACATACAAATAAGTTTTATCTAAAAGAAAGATGCCAGAAAGAGCATGACAACCAATTTTATTATTAAAACTATCAGAAACAGGAAAATTAGCAGTCTATATGCTTGTTGACTTAAAATCTGTCCTCAGATAGACCTAAAGGAAACATGACTGCTGTGAGTAAAGGTCCAATGAGGGCAGATTTTAAATGACATAAATTTAGAATTTTTTTCCTCCTAGCAAGTTAATAATCATGAAATTATATAACTGATCTGTAAACCAATTACCAAATGTCAGAAGGTGCCTGACTAAAATACACACATCCCCGGGAATGTGCCATATTTACAAATTAGCCATGTGTTATTTATAGTTCCTCAAGGCATAATATTGAAGAAAGTGGYAATGAAATCTGAAAGCCTGAATATCTCCCTTATGTTTGAATGTATAAATCCCAGGAGATCCATCTGTAGCCAAAACTGGGGAGAGGAAGGGGGAAAAAAAAAAATCCTTGTGAAAACAAACAAAAACATTACAGACAACTTTTCTCACCTTTCTAATTTAATTGGTGCTTCATTTTTAAAATTATTTAAGCTACAATGTAAAATCTTATCGTCCTTGTTCCTATGTATTCCCCTTCAGGAGATAATCTCGAAACCCCTCCTGCATTTCCCAGAGCGCCCCAGGTGCCCGGGGAGGCCGGCTCGGCTCCGCGGGTGCGTCGTGCAGCCGGAGCGCCCGCGTTTCGCCCCATCTCGCTCTCMCCACGTGCGGCTCGCGCTGCTTTCCCACCCAGCAGCTTCTTAACCCGAACACGAAAGGTGCCTTCTCACCTCGTACCGTCCCCATGAGGCCAAGGTCTTCCACCTTCCAACTGCCCCTTAAATCCCTCCAGTTACATGCACCAGTTACGTGCACATAATAAACTACACATGGAAAAGATTTTTTTGACACATAAAGCTATTTCCTTTTACACATTGATCCAACTGGATGCGGTCAGCTTGCAGCATTGCAGGGCATGATTAACTCGGTGTGTTGCAACATGGGCAACTCAGCGCTGAACAAGGATAAATGAGGACGACGGCCTCTTTTTGGCATACGATGCTACTGCAAGAAGGTCCATGAACCACCTGACAAGAGAACACAGTTTATTCGCTGCTTGTCCTTTTATATCAGATGCAGATGCAAAGGCCATACAGCTGCCACAAGCCCTTGCAGATACATCAGAATACGATCAGAATAATATATCCATCTAAWGTTGCACTGGTAAAATTGGCCAATAACTTTTTTTTTAATCCCTATCAACGAACATCCTAACTGCTGCACCTTTCCTTAAGAGCCTCCCGCCTCCCACATCCCAGCTGCAACAACCAAATGAACATTGCCAAAACCCATTCCCCACCTCCCCCGGACAGAGCATTTCAGATCCCGCTTCTTTGTCTCTTCTCACCTTCCCCCTTCAATGGGCTTTTTCTTTTGAACTGTCTCACTCTCCCCTTGCATCAGTTAAATATTTTCCCTGTGTTGTTRGAGAAGCTATTTCAGACAATGGAAAAGATCTTGGAGGCATCTGAAAAGAAGGGAGGAAAAATCACAGCAGCAGCCAGGTTTTGCAGCCATGTTTTGCAGACCCGACTCATAGCCAGAGGGTGAGCAGAGCAGYGCACGTTGCCAGAACACATCTGAATTTCAACAAAATTACACTGACTGTTTCCGGGCTGCTGAGGTAGCACAGTGACCTCAGGAGCTTTTTGTGCCTACGCTA
The DNA here is from genome assembly GCA_003342815.1 of Eudromia elegans. Taxonomy (NCBI): domain Eukaryota; kingdom Metazoa; phylum Chordata; class Aves; order Tinamiformes; family Tinamidae; genus Eudromia; species Eudromia elegans. The sequence goes on along the minus strand of PTEX01000070.1, from coordinate 2,211,992 downwards.
TGTGTTTGAAGATCAGCTGTGCTGAGCTTTGATTTCATTGATTTAACCCTTTTCTGTAGGTAGGAAGCATGGATAATATGGACAGCYGCAGAAACACAACCACGAGGCACATCTTCCCTCCTGACCTGCARTTCTCTGCAGCTGCTCTTCATCGTTCTGGCTCCATCACTCCTGTGCGGGGTGGGGGGAACCCGCTAGGGCCACGAGCTCAGCCTGGCTAATGCCATTCCCTGCTCTGTGCCATGCTCCGCTTTTCGGCCTGTCACCTGGGCTCCTTCCAGGCAGCGTCGGCGGAGCTGAGGACACCCTCCGGARCAGACACGAGCTCCCAGGAAGGGCAGCCAGGGCGCCCGCACCCGGGCAGCGCTGCACCCAGGGAGGGCAAGGCCCCCGTTCCAGATGCCCCTAGATGACTCAAGAGCCATGCCAAAGGGACACAAAGTCTCCCTGTGTATCGAGGGATCAATGTTTAAGTATCTTAACTTTAATTCTCAAATTGCCCTTGTGAATCCAGCTGTCGCTGCTTGGTTCATCCCAGGATGTAATTACCTTTTCTTTCTAGGACTGAACTGAGATGGTTGGTGCTAAAGGTTTTCTTTTGTTAGCTGGGAYTAACTCCATAAGCTATTGTGGTGTTAATTTTGGAGTTATCTTGGCTTCTTTAATATCATTTAGCTATTTCCTTTCTTTATGGGTACATTGTTCTGCTTGATTCTGTTTCACTTTGAATCTCCATTGATGTTGGGGATTTAATGCATTTTTATCACACTGTGCAAAATGCTGATGGAATCTTTGTGCAGGCTCTTCGGCGACAGAAAAAGGTTATTATTATCTTCCCCTTTGTACTGTATCTCCAGAAATCTATGCACATGCTTTGTAGCCACCCACTTTTCACAGGGGCATGAAGAAATCATTCTGCTTTATTCACTAAAAAAGGACATTTTTAAAGATGTTTCTTTATAATTGTCTCTCTTGAAAGTTTTGTACGCATAATACATTGCCTTGAAATGTCACTTGGATGAACTGTGCCCATTATATAAACCTTGCTGCTCAGATCACTCCTTAGCTTAGAGGTAAAACCATCTATGGTGAAACCTCAAATATTCCTCGGACTGGAATGTCCGAGGAAGGGAACCTTATTCACTGGGAGCAGAAAGGAAACAGCACCGTCTGTGGTCCGTGTCGAACACCCAACCACCCGGCCTCTGGCCTTTTTGAGGATGCTACACCCTGCCTGGAACTTTTCATCCTTATTCAATCAATTCTCAACCTAAAAAGGCAGAGAAGACGACGTCAGCTCCCTTTTTCCTCCTCCAGACAGTTTCCATACTTGGATTCATTCAAACTGCTTACTGTCTGCCATCCTGACTTATCACTGATACATGGTGGGGATCAGCAAATATGCAGCTAGACAGCGACTGACCAAAAGTATTTAGAAATACTTGTTCGAGCCGGGCATTCAGCCGTCCCCGATTTATACACGAAGAGCAGCTGGATATTATGGACTGGTTGTGATATCGATGTCTTGTCCATATGCTCACTTGGAGAGACAGGAGAGAATTCTGTCTTTGGAAAAGGATTAAGTGGAATGATTAAATAAAACAACAGTAGGCTAAAAATGCTGTCTAGTGACTCTATTCACTTATTATGCTCTGTATTTCTACAGATTAATTTTGCAGTCAGGACACATGAGGATTGAATAGTTTTACCTCATAACTTTTTCCATGCTGCTGAAGGTAGCACGGTGGTGATTTTCAAGCACACACAAATCTGCTCATCTCGCTAGAGGTTTGTACACAGCATAAATGTATTTGTGACATCTGGTTTTCACAGGGGAAACAAGAAAAAAAAAAATCAGCAACCTATGTTGCAGAAAATGCAAGAACCCAAGCTGGCAATCTTTTAGACATACTTAGGAAAGAAAAAAAAGTTTATTCTGTTTTTGATACAGATTGGCAAATATGTGAATGAGAACTTTTGTGCTAAGTCTGTCTCCAGTTACCTTTCTTCTTAGTTTTAATAAACCTGCTTCTAGCCCTTCCTCTTGAGGACTTTTCCTCAGACTCAGTTTTGGAAGGTCACACAAAGACAACACAAAGCCCATGTTTAAAGAGAGGGATATTTTCTGGTAACTTTGTGCGTCGAAGTAGCATTGCTTGCCCACCCTATTACTGATCTTGCATGAATTATTTTGGGGAAAAGTTACCTAATTTTGCATAAAGAGTTCTCTCAGATACTGGCGAAATTATTCACCTATAAAGATTCATGACAGGAGCCCACATGGGGTGCTCTATGTAACTTAAGAAGGACTCCCAGATCATTTCAGATTCTCTTTATGGATAATAATTTCTATTCCCCTTGTATTGACTCTACATGACACGAGGTCACTGTGCCTGTGTGCAAGCAGGTTGATAAGTGCAGCCATCTGACAGATCTGCTGCAGCTGGCAGGAGTGTCTCCAGCGAGGACAAACACCAGGTTTACAAACTACTCGGAAATACCACATTCAAAAAACCCAAGAAAGGTCAGGCAGATCACTCCTCTCTCCAGCACTAACCATTACTGGGCTAAGACTCCTTGGAAATAGCGCTTTGGGAGCAAAGMTGTGACACAAATTAAATGGGGCCTCCCCTTTTACACAAGAACACAATGCCAYGGTCAAAAATATTTGTCATATCTAGCAGAACGTACAAATTTTTTCTTGAATCTCTTACCTTCACTTTCCCTGATGCTTTTASATAATGTCTTTGAAAAAAATCAACRCTTCCTTCTAGCTGCAGCCCAGAACAACAACAAAATTGTTTCTGAAGTAAAATAAGAGTGAGACAGTCTCTTCACTGCATTTTATTCTGCGTATTCTTCCTCTGAGGCGTTGACAATACCTGTAAGGGAAGCAAGCAGAAATTACCCCTCTCCCAGGAAAATCTCACCTCACCCATCAAAACTGTGTCACTTTTTCATATAGTTAGATTAAYAGTTAGGTAAGTATTGCAATTTGAAAGCATCTGGATACTACAGAAAGAAATGTATTTTAAAAACATCATGCAATAATAAAGGATGGTAATGACCCCAATAAATGCTTTTAGGCCCTGTAAAACTTTGATGGTTCATGTCATTGACTTTCATGAAAGAGGACTTGGCATCCCAATTCTGCAAATCAGATCGCTGAACAGGACTGTCGCTTTCATTTCCCTTGCACTGACTTAGGAAAAAAGAAAACACTCACAGGGGAAAATAKCTTTGGAACAAATCAGCTCCCAGTGTGTAAAATACCAGCTGTAGCAGCTACAACCAATATTGCTATTCAAGATGAGCAGGAGTTGATTCAAGGTCTAATGTTTGATTATGCTTAATCTGCAGGCCTAGATACCTAGTGCAAATGCTAACTCCATGGAACTTTTTCCTTAACTCCAGTAGACCTAGGATTTCCCACCAAGTATTTCAATTTTCAGGGCATCAACTGCAAATACATCACCAGAAACACATTAATGAATTTCAGTTTGAAGATAATTAAAGGCAGACCAGTTGTCAGAGCCTTACACTCATACTTAGAAAAGACTGAGAAAAATCATGCAAAGCTTTATAACCTGCAGGGAGAACAGCAAAACAAGCACAGGCAAGGTCTAAATCAAAATGGAGGCAATCTATATTTTCCATTAAAGCCATTGCAAAATTGGCCATTTCACAGAGGTCTTGATTGAAAACCATGTGAAAGTTAATGGTTTTGACTCAGATGATCTTCAGTACTCAAATAAAAAACAGGTAGAAATCAGAGGCAGAAAAACAGAACTTAATAAAATACTAGCACAATACCATAGGACAGAAAAGAAATGCATTTTAAATAGTTCTAGAAAATAGTTTAAATTGCCTTGTTTCCACAGCTAGAGGGAGATTCAACAAAGCAGATCATCATTAAAATTTCAGCACTGCATTTCTCTGTTTTTTTTTTTTTAAATAGAAAATAAGTAAGATTTATAATTATCTTTTCAATATGTCGTACACATTACCACCACCCAGCCTTTCACATTTGGTATTTCTTTTTCCTTTTGAATAAAAAGAAATACAGAAGTATACTAAAGACTTAATTTTTAAGCAGYTCATTTGAAAGCTAATTAGCGTATTGAGAAAATTCAAAGTCTTTTAAGTTCCTATTTCTAGGTGTTTTGTGGTCAGTTTAATTAAATTGGACAATAAGATGGAAGAGAGAGAAAACCATTTAATAGTTGAGGTTAGGTTTTTCAAAACACTTAATAGCTAACACTGAACTGAAGAGGGAACAGGTTTAACAACGCCATATATAAATATATATATATACATATATATATATGCTCTCCTTAAAATTTTGGCACATCTTTTAATAAGTGAAGTCAAAAAAGGACCAGAACGCAATGAGGTTCCACTTCTCCCTCTTCCTCCTCCCTGAAGGGAGAGGCAAGAAATGTTTAGAAGCTGAAAAACAGGAGTTCTCCATTTAAAATGCTGCTGGCAACCTCTTTTAGTGCTCTGTTTCAGGAGCGATGATTTCAAGAGTGAGCAAAGTGGGTCATAAATGCTACTGATAGTTGAAAATTAGGCGACGAAGCACACTTCAGCATGTTTAAGTGGGGTAGGTATGATTACAGCAATCAAACGCTATCCCACTTCTCCGCAGTTTATCTTGAACAGCACGGTTTAAAAAAAATAAAAAGGGAAGGCAGCTTTACGATCCTAACTTGTGTAGGATGCACAAGTGTCAGCAGCAGTCCTCGCAGAAGTCTGCACAGGCAGTTGGCCTGAAAGGCAACCTGGTATTTATCTTGTTTTTTACTTTCGACCAAAAAGATCCCTGCTGTTTCTTCAGGAGAATGGTTTCACTCTCAGGYTATGGTCAGAGGCATTTCTTTTTTGTCGGTTTGATACTGCAGACTAACATGTTTCTTGCAAGGTATCTATGCAATGCAAGCTTCATTCCTAGTTAAAATGCTGGGGTGCTCACAAGGATGCATGTGTAAGTGGTTCACAGGCCCGTAACGACTTGATGTATGCTGTACACGTAACAGGTAAAACAGCATCACCCTGTTTTAAATAAGGCAGGAGCTTGGCTGCAGGAGCACGAATCTGTCCTCTGCTGTCCTCGAGACGATAAGTTACCCAGGCACATACATGGACTCTAAATGCAGTTTTCCTCTACTATCAAGCTATTTTCAAGCACCTGAGACGCTTTCTCCCCTCTCCATGTTGACTTCCCAGGCAGTTTCACAGTGAACACCCACACACTTAATCCTCATCTGGAAATTGTTCCCTGCTCTGTGGCCACAACAGCTATTGAGAAGTCCAACACGAAGCCTGTAGTAACACTGTCACCTCTCAGCTCTCTGCATGAAGAGCTTCCCCTCGCCCAAGACCGAGCRTCTCCAAGGATCACCACATAAACCTCACCAGCTCCCCTCCCAGGTGCAGAACAACTCCATAAATACACAGCGACACAAACATTAAAAGCTCAAAGTGAACAGCCCTACCCCAGCCCGAGCCCCCTTTCAGCAGGGGACAAAAGAATAAACACCACAAGACAAACACTAGGTCATGCTCATCTTACGCCAACATAACTCCAGACCACTGCCAAACACGTGCTCCCTCTTTCTTCCTGGTGTCAGCCGAAGCACCTACCTGTGCCAGTCCATCAGGGAGCTGATGAACTGCTAATGGGCAAGAAGAGACACAGCAAAATGCAGTGATATAGTAGAGGCAACAGAAACAGAGGGAAACAAACAAAACCTCAAAATAGAACTAATAGTAGTACCCAAGGCAGAATAAAAAAAAGGAAAATCTGGAAACAACTATGCATGCTTTTAATCCTTATACTTAATGACTAAATTAGCATTAATGTCCCCATGTCTATTCATTAGCTTATAAATTGAGAGGATACAGAACCAAAATTAATTCTTCCAGCAAATAATTAGGCAAAATCTATGGACTCCAAAACTGTAATGCAAAAATACAAGTTAAATGAAAAATAATACTGTGAGGTTGGGAAGCAACTGAACATCCTTCTCAATGCTTCTTGCAGGAACTCAAGGTAAGTTAACACAGGCATGTGAAGCTTGGGCTGAAGATCTGCACTCCAAGCATGGAAGTTAATTGGCAGCTGGCTGCTTTGAAATAGATTTGAAGATTTTAAGAGCCCAAAGGATCAGCATGATCAGCAGATTTGACCTTCCGTATAACAGAGGCCGCAAAATATCATGCAGTAATTCTTGCATCAACCCCAAAAACTTTACAGCTGAAGTCAAATATATATTCAGCTAAGGTACCTTACCCCATTCACAAGATTTAAGGAGAAGGAGTCTCACCATTGGCCTTTTCTGCATTGATCTACCKGCTCTCCTTGTTACAGAGGYTGGCCTAACATCCAGGCTCAACAGCTCTTTCTGCAGCAGGGAGCCTCTGCCRTTGCTGCTCCCAAACTGGAACTGTRCTCCTCATCCTCGCCTAGCTGTAAAATACAGAGTCAATTCTCACAAGTGAAATAAATAATGAGGTMAATTAAATTAAACTTCACAACAAAGGCACTCACCWGGGCCTCTCCTCCAGTTTAAACGTGCTTCTGATTTGTCCATGTCTTGGAGAGTCTGTGGTAGAYGCCCGCATTAAAAAAAAACCAAAACATTAAGAGCATGTTAGTAATTGCTTTAATCACCTTTCATAAGCATCACTGATCTTCTTTGCTTCACTAGGCAGTACTGAGGGATACATTACTGGTTTTGTTTTCAATACTACACGTTATCCATTGCAGTCAAAGGAAAACACACATGTTGGGAAGTGAGCAGCCTCGAGGAAGGTGCTGTTCTACTGAGTACTGGGCATCACCGTGCCCAGTTTGAGACCAGGGCTGCTTTCCACCTACTCTGCGCTCGCAGGGGACGCACGGCATTCCCAGCTGGCTCAGCCAGTGCCTACATGGAGCAGACGGCACATCCGGCCTCACGCAGTCCGGATGTGGGGATGCCCTGCAGCGCGCCCGGACAGCAGCAGCACGGGACACCCACTCCCATGGGGATAGTGACAAGGGAAGCAGCCTTTTATTGTACTGCTTTTTGTTGGGGCTTTGGTCATCTAGGCAATACCTGCTTACTGCAACTTACAAAAGCAAATGAAGCCTTTCGATGAACACCACAATTCATCKTCCTTTTGCATATTAATTACTATATTACTTTACATTATTATTAAGTTATCTATACAGTGAATAGGAATACTTGGTAAATTCAGGCTGCTTCTTTACAGACTACAACATTTATATAGTTCTTTAACTACCCTCTTGCATTCATAAGCCATTAATTTTCTTTACGCTACTGTAAAATGATCATTAGCAAAATATGCTATATCTTAATATGTTAATGGAGGAAAAATGTGTTTCTTGTTCTCCTTCACTGGGAATAAGCTTAACATAGTAGCAATGTACTACARGACCTGGGCACTGCTCAGTTACCAAATGTTTATGAAACAAGCAGCAGAAAGTCAAGGAACCACCAGCACCCACCATAGGCGATGTCTGTCCTGGCAGGACCACATCACTTATCTACCCTGGAGGTGACACCTCTGATACGATCTGGTCCTCTGGAAAGGTTGTTGTAATAACCAATTACCAATAACCAATAATCAAAGACTGAGGAAGAATCACAGAATCATAGAATGGCTAGGGTTGGAAGGGACCTCTAGAGGTCATCTAGTCCAACCCCCCTGCACACGCAGGGTCCCCTACAGCATGTGGCACAGGGTGGTGTCCAGGCGGGTTTTGAAGATCTCCAGAGAAGGAGACTCCACCACCTCTCTGGGCAGCCTGTTCCAGGGCTCTGTCACCCTCACTGTTAAGAAATTCCTTCAAAAGTTCCTGTGGAACTTTTGGTAAAAAAAACTTTTGGCAAGAAAAAGATGCTTGGAAGCAAGTAGCATTAGCTTGTGGCAGAAGAAAAACAAAACAAAACAAAAGAGAACAACAAAAACAAAACAAAACAAGCCCCACACTTCAAAAGTATTTTAGATCTGACGAACGTTGCAACTCTCAACTTTTCTTTCAGATGCTCTAAGATTCCCTGTTGATATGGTCTTTTAAAGGCCTGTATGTCCTTGTATGTGTACAACCTTATTTCCGTGATATGCTCTTCTCAACAACTGCAACAAGCTGTGGTTTTATCTTAAACTAATTTTAATATATCTTATTAGCAATTAGAAAAAATGAACAGCAAAAGCTTCACCATGCTATTCCACTAGGACAATATTAATTGCAATAATCACCCTTTTTATGTAAAACCAATAATGAACTTTGCTTTCTTAAACATAAGAGAAAAATATGCAAAAGCAACCATGCAAGACTAAAGGTTTATAAGAGGATTTAAGAAATGTATCTGTAGAGAATAGATTTGCTTTTCCGTTTAAGCACAATTTATGATATTCTGATATATTTCCTTCATAAGTAGTCACAAAATAACCTAGATAGTAACACAGGACTGGTAAAGTGCTTATTCTGAAACCTCTCAAATATTTCTCCTGTTTCCAGAATTTTCTCCTCATCTAGAGAGATGTATTGCTGTTATACTGTATTATATCATACAGATAAATCTAGAAGAGTAACTGATATCCTTTACAATATGCAGCCAGTGAATTGTATTGAAACCTAAGAAACTATACCAAGGCCTGAAATTAAGGAAACACTGAATTTTGTTCCTTGCTGAAAGTTGTGTGATGCAAGATTACTCCTCCACATCAGATAATGCTCTTCGTCCTCCCAAGGTCACAGAGAAAATATTTAAATCAAAATACTAGTAAAATAAGTGAGATTCAATGGAACTCTTTTTTATTGCACACCTATTTACACAGTGGAAGATCCTCCTTAAGTTATTCTGGTATCCTGAAGCCAAAATACATAAAAGYTTCTGCATAAACAAGAGGAGTGCTAGCACTGTTCAGTGAGACTCAATCCTTTCATATCCAGCTATCTCTATTAAATGATAGCAGGCTACACTTACTGCAAAAATGAGGACTTTTCAGTAGGGTTGCCACAAAGACTAAAAACTGTGGTAAATCTTCTCTTGAACATTCTCTGATATAGATTTCAGATGTACATTTAATCCAAATAATGCAGCAGACAATACAGGAGCTAAGCAGTTCTTAAAAGAGCTATTTTCCAAAAGAAACTTGGAAGCATCACTAAAAGTTTTAAGGATATTCTCTGCCAAAGGCAGTGAAATCATTCCTTAAGACAGAAAATAACYATCTTATCTTTGACTAATGTGTACACCAGCCCATGCAGACCTTCTGCAGATCTTACACAATAATTATACAATAATATGGCTAATCTGTGTAGCTGTCCAAAGAGACTCCTTTACGACAATTATTAACCACAAAAAATACTAAATATGTCTCAATAAAATTGTTTTAATTACGCACTAGCTCTGTGGAGTCAGGTAGAGGTGACTGAGAAGGTCTTCTGCGAAACAAACAAGCAGAGTACTACTAAATTCATTTTCATTCCAAACAGGGAGAAAAGACACCTGAAACTCCTCACTGCCTGGGATGTCGATTTTCTTCCAACTCGCTGCGTACCCGCACCCTTCATCCACCCCTTGCAACTATAGATCCCTCCTCACGTTGCGGTGCAGGCAGCGGGACCCTCGCTCCGGTGATGCTCCGTGCAGAGACACTTGCCTTGTGCCGCTCCTGGTAGCAGTAACGTCTCCTTCACAGCGAGACTATGGAGACATCCCCCTTATTCTGCCTCCTTGCCCAGACCCTTTGGGCAACAGCTTTGGCTGGATGTTTTGCTCTGTCTTGCATAGCTTTTCTATCCCTTCTTTTCCTGGTAGATATTTAACCTACCTGTGTGCTGTGTTTATAATACATGCTTTTATACTATGATCTCTGCTATTTTTCCTTCCTTGGGTCTCCCATTCCTTTGTCAGTATTTTTCTGGAACATCTTTATTACTTTTATATATAATCACATTCCTGGCTCTCTGCTCTCTTGCAACAAAACTATTTTGTTAGAATTGATTTTATGTGAGACTTCTAACTCAAGACTTGAGTCTAACTCAAGTAATGTATCTACGCTTAGCAAGCATTTTATCTCACTAATTATTTTCTCAGTCCACACTGGCATTTTTAGAAGACAGTAAACTGTAATAATAAAAGTTTCTGCTTTTTTTAGGAGTTTCTATTCCTACTCATAGGAAGGTATATGAATTGGCTTGGCCTTTACAAAGCAGTCTGTATGTTAAACACTTCCACATTTGTTTTTCCCTGCATGTTATCACCATCTCCTCTGAAAAGGCACTAACCATTTTGGCATCTTGCACAACTGCCGTTTGCTGCATAGTTCTCAGTATTTTGAATTACAGACCTTTGGGAGGAGCCCTGCTAGGAGCTGACTTTGTGTACCTTAAAGATCCCTTCAACTGCACATAAAGCACAGTATGCAGATTTGTTTTGTCTTGCTTTTTTCTGCTTTAGGAATTTCTGCAGGTTTAGCTATTTTAAGACCTTTTTTTTTTTTTTTTTTCCCCTAGCTAGGAAAACTACTTTAAATCTCCTGAATAGGCACCATTGACCCCCGAGTTTCACAATTTAATGGAAGCCTCTTACATGAAGTGAACAGACACTTGGGTGAAGCGTCAGCAGTGTGCAGACAGCAAGCTGACACAAATCCTAAAGGAAACATAACTCTTTACAAACTTAATTCCTTCCTTGCTGTCAAAAAAMCATTTAATCTATGCCATAGGAATAACCGCTGCTTAAATGGTTCAGTGAAGAGCAAGGCCTGTGTCTCCAGAGACTGTCCATTACCTTTTGACACAAAGCTAGAGGTAGAAGTGCCAGGGTCCAAACCTTTCCTCATCTTTAACTGTAAAAAAATTTCAGCATCTCTCTTCCAGATTCATTTCCTGGCTCTGGCCCTCGTGGGGATGTCCTGAGTGCTCGGTGCGATGCAGAACAGGGTTCATGAACYCTTTGCTCTGGTGCCATGGAAATTCTACTGCCAGCAATTCCTTTTCTTTCCAGAGACAAAAAAATAGTCTAGGCATCAGGTGTCGACATGAGGAGGTTATTACTTCCGTTGAGTCGTCCTGAAGGCCCAGAGACACCGTATATCTGTGCTTGGTGCAGGGAACCAAACAGTSAGGCAGATACGAGGATGGAGAGAGAATTTTTTTTCAGGTTGCCATTTTCTTTCTCATGTGCCCAGGGATCTTTTTCGAACCTTCTGACAACTCTATATGGCTCTTTAAGCTATTTCAGCAAAATAAGCTAGAGTTTAGAGGGAGAGCAATGAAACTGTAGGYAAATATATGCAAATACAGAGTGTAAGAATAATTCCTAAGCCTGACTTCATAGAATATCAATACTTTCTCTCCGAGACAGACCACACAGCAGCATCTCCAAAAACACTGCTAATCAAACCACGCCCCAAGCACAAAGCACAATYATGAAGCAGCTATATTCACTACTGACCCACAGAACTGCTTGCAAACCACACAGTGTTTTATGAATAGCTATGCAACTGCACAGAGTCGCATCTGCACCTTGGTTTTATCTTTTTAAGTTCTAACTTGACATACTCAAAAAAACAACCTAATTCTCATAAACTCCAGTTTCTGAGTAATGCTTGGTAATCCTGAGAGCAAACTCTAAGCATTTATAACGAATGGGAGTTGCTGGAAGATCTCAGAGCTTCGGAAGACTGTGGTTTCAAAATATTTCCGTGTATATGCTCTCATAGCAAACAACTAACCATCTACATTATCTGGTCTAGAAGTGGAAGTACAGTTGAATCAACGTTTAATTAACTTTAAGATTAAAGTTAATCTCTCAGCCCTGGTGAGGCCGCACCTCGAGTCCTGTGTGCAGKTCTGGGCTCCCCAGTGCAGGAGGGATGTGGAGCTGCTAGAGAGAGTCCAGTGCAGGGCCACAAAGATGATTAGGGGTCTGGAACATCTGCCCTATGAGGAAAGGCTGAGAGAGCTGGGCCTCTTCAGCCTGGAGAAGAGAAGGCTGAGAGGGGACCTCATCAGTGTCTATAAATACCTTAAGAGASAGAGTGAGGAGGATGGGGCCAGCCTCTTCTCAGTGGTGGCCAACAACAGGACTAGAAGAAATGGCCACAAAGTGAAGCACCAAAAATTCCACATGAACTTAAGGAAAAACTTCTTAGCAGTGACTGGAACAGGCTGCCCAGAGAGGTGGTGGAGTCTCCTTCTCTGGAGATCTTCAAAACCCGCTTGGACACCACCCCGTGCCCCGTGCTCTAGGGGACCCTGCGTGTGCAGGGGGGTTGGACTAGATGACCTCTAGAGGTCCCTTCCAACCTTAGGCATTCTGTGGTTCTAAGTTAATCCTGGTATCACACCGACCCTTGAGGAAGGCAAATCCTAGCATCAGCAGAAGTATGCATATTGCAACTGAAATTGAGAAAAACATTTTTTCAAGTTTTTCAAGTAAAAAAAAAAGTCTCTCTTTAAATACAAGTATTACAGATTAGCATTCTTTCTGATACAGGCATTTTTTAAAAATGAAATGAGGTAGGCTTTAAGGTATTTTCTGTAATACATTTCAATAAAAGAAAATATAAGCCGATAAAGTCGCTYATGTCAGCATTCAGGATTTAAGGAATTACTGAAACAGTAAATGTATGAAGTTATTAACCTTCTTGGGGAATTAAAATAAGCAAATACATGATGAATCAAAACCTATTGTCATTTTAATTTTGAAGGACTGCTTTTGTACATGTAACTGAAATGTAACTAAAACAATATATAATTATGTTGCATCTACAGAAAATTACGTTGCATATACAGCATGTGAAAAGATCTTAATAACATCTTTTGTTTGGTAAATTGATAACCCAGTCACCTCTTAGTAATGTAACTGATTCAGTAAGGTAATATCCCAGTACTTAGCCTCAAGCAAAGGAACAATTAGATAATTAGTGGGTTTTAATTTTTTTTTCTTACAACATTCTGTTGAACTCAGGTCATTAGTAGGATCATTATCACTTGGAAGTAAAATTAGGCTCACACAGAAGGTGTTACATTAAAATGTCATTAGCATGACAAAGGTGTGCAGGCCACATCAAAGGAGCAACATTAAAACCGTAATTCCAGACCAATCCACATAAAGGTAAATCTGCACATGTCAGTTGTTTAACCATAAATTTTATAATGGGAAAAGCTTAGAAAATTTCCAAGATTTTCTTAACTATGCTGCAGCTAAGACAGGTCACAGGAATGTGAATCATTTTCCATGGGTATCATGCTTATCCTGCCAGGACCAACATGTCACTGACAATTAGGAACCAACAGAGATCTTCAGTTCCCGCTCAAGTCATTTCTTGACCATTAGGTACTATCCGAATATCACTGTCACATCATTTATCAGACTTTAACTAGAGAGTTAGAAATATTGTCTAAGCTTTTACCAATCGCTCAGCTGTTCAGTCTTCCAGATATTCATGAATATCAAATTTCCTTAGTATTGTTAGTGCTGTGAAAGTTGCCTGTGTATTGCCTATGCAAGTAAGTATAAAACTACACGTAGGTACTCTTTATCCTGTCTGCATGGAGTTCATCAGGAACTCTACCTAAAAGATTATTAAACAACATGTTAAAAATACATGTACAACTGTTCACTGGTTGCATTTAAATGATAGTTCCATTTGCAATTAATAAGAGTTGAAACATAACAAGCTGACTTTTAAAATAAAGTTGCAGATCCGCCTCTGCAGTGCTGGTCCCAGCCTGAAAATCTGTCTGGGCATGCTCCAAAAATATCTACTGAAGTTGTGTCTTTATTTGATATTGCAAATTTATGGTAAAGGAGTAAACATGCTAATTATTCATGGCTATCTTAACAATTTGGCAAAAGCAGAAGAAAACAGACCAAAACTGTACAGTTTCAATCACAGTTAATGTGTAGAAAATGTTCAGAAAATTGCATTTGTTTTGAGGGGGAGATATTTTCGGCAACGTTTTTTGTCCATGTTCTACTTTAGTTAGCCTCTTGATGAAAGATCTTTCGGAATGAGTAATTTCAAAAATGCTCAATGCAGTCTGATTACCAGGCAGATGTGTCTGTGCAGCTGAAAACCTGGACACTAGCTGAAGTTTAATGAGTGCCTTCCCTTTCCTTAATGCTTGGGACAGCTCTACACCTATCAGGCATTATTTTGAACCAGCCCCGACTTCCCAGTACTTTTGTGTCTTGTCACTGAAAGCACTCTGTAATGCATGGGTAAGAGGATGGCGGATTAGGACTTGGTGAGATTTACTTCTTCATCCCCCTAGCGCTGCTGTCATTACATTTCTCTGCTAGCACCAGAGTGCTGCAACTATAAAGCTCCTATGATTATAGTTTCTTTCTAAAATGGCAATTTCCTTATCAAGAAATCACTGCCTCTTTTTAAAACCCCTTCATTATTTCTCAGGAACAAAACTGTGTTCTGGAAGGATTACCCGAATACATTAGGAGATTGTTATTAAAGGAACCTGCAAATTACTTTTGATCCCTTTTCTCTGCTAGCAGTAGCCAATACTGTACTCTTTTTGTACTTTTTTGAAATAGGTCATTAAAAAAAAATTTCTTACCAGGAAGAAAAGGTTTCAGCTAGTCGTTGCATCCCTAGCCGTTCTGTTGAGGGTGTTCTTAAAATATCAGTTTTACTGTGGACACTAAAAAGGACAGGCTTAAAAATGTTCCTTTAAGGAGACCTGAACATGACAGGGAAAGTCAGATTACATACCAAAATGCAAGTCTATTACATGGATTTATGCATGGATTCTCCCTGTTTTTCATCCTGCTTTCCCTAACTCTATAGATAGTTCTGATATATACATACACAGAGGCTGGGAAATCTATGCTTTGGAAGCAGCTGCTCAGGTATGCAGGAAAAGGACCTTACAGAGAAGCTGGTGGAATTGGACACTTACTTGCACATYCTGACGCTAATTGTATCTCAGATAAAATTAATTATATTCTTCGCTCTTGTAATCTCTCATTACTGTTAGAAATCCATCATGATAGTTGTCCATGAGGAACTGAAAATAATATACCAAATCATTTCATATATTATGGGTTGTTAAGGTAGTAGCAACTAATCTAACTTCTCCATGTTCAAGTTTGTTCTGAACTAGCAGCCAATTTTTTTATGATTCAGAATTTTTTTTCATGCATTTCACCTCAAAATGTAACACAATAATACATCAGGCATTGGAAATGCCATTCTTGGAGCCAAGTACAACCAGAAAACTCAGACTTCTATTGAATCTCCAAGTTCTGCCAGATTCAGAAAACAAAGAGAGATTGCTAGTAAAGTATGAATAAAAAAATCCCTTATATATTCAATCTAGAATTGTACTTTGCCAGAGAAATGCTTAAGCATCTCAGCGACGGGGCCATGTCTGGTTACTGCATGGCAGACTTTTACAGAGCAATTTACTGCTCAGCAGCAGCCAGACACAGACCAATGCACCTTGCCCACTGCTGTTAGTGAGGAATGGTMTATAGCTAGCTATAGGCAGCTTGGTCTATAGCTAGCTACAGRCAGCTTTTTCTCGAGCCCATAATACAATCAGTAACTCCCTTGTGTTAAGAAGCAAATTTTATTTTAGTTTTTTAATAGGCAAATTATTCCAARTTGTATATTGTTAAGTACAATTATAMTAAAAAGGTCACCRTCATGTTAACCACTGACAGGCTGTTYAAGTGCTAGGAAAAAAGCAATCTGRCTCCTTCATTTCCAAATTTCATTTTTATCTGATATAAGCACCTACCTCAGAGTGAATGGTATCTACAGAGTTTTATCAAACCTGTAACTGAGAACACAAAGCCTTAGGAAATGTGACAGCATCACAAACYAGTCTGCAGATGCAAAGAGGCCAGGCACTGACCAGTGACCCTAGACAGAGCTGTTAGCTTTGGTGTGATGTTTCACTGATGTAAACGGAGTAGGGATGGTAGACTTTCAGTATGAGATAGATAGCTGATTGTTAGCTTTTATTATTAATGCATRGAAATGATGGCTGTATCAGACCATCTTCCCTGAATCAGCTGCTCTGATGATGGCACAGAGGCCTGCAGCAGCCTTTACAAGGAGCAGCTGGAGGAACAAGTCACTAGAAAAGCTTGTTCGTACTTTGAAACATCAATGCAGTGCGCCACAAGGGACACTCAAATCCTGTCTAAACGTCTAGCTGGCTTCTCTGTAATTTCTATATTTAGGATGATGTTATCCTTTGCATAAACCTGTGTATGAGAAAACCCTCCTGTATCTGCTGTTTTAACTGGGTTCAGATTATGTTGCTTTTATATCCACCCTATAACAGAGAATGAGGAGCGTATACGTGTCTGTCTGCTCTTGAAACACATGGGGCATATAGGGAGAGACAACCGAGGCCTCTGTTCTTCACATTATTATTTCTGAGGAAAGAGCATACATCTGCTCCACAGCGCTTGGTGTCTCATGGACTTTACTGAGACACATCACCAAGGCACTATTTTGGAAATGACAAAACTCACTACTAGCAAGTTCACAGCATCAGGCTCTTGTCAGGATTTGCTACAGCAGAATATGTCAGTGAGAGCCTTCCCAAAGCTCCCCGTTTGAGAACAGGGAGGTCAGAGCTCAGGAATGCCAATGTGCATCCGCATAGCACGGTGCACCACCGCGTAGGTCTGCTGCAGATGCTGAAAGCAGTATTTTGTTCTAGCATGATTTTATATCCAAGTTAATTAGTTATTAACAAATTTACCTGTCTCAAGCAGTGTACAYGCTGAAACGTTTATCCTAAATACGCCTCTAAGGCCTGTCTTCTCTCTATTGGATAAGGACGGAAAGAAAGGCAAATAATAAATAAGTATCTGCAATAATACGAACACAAATCTATGACCAAGGTTACAATGCCAGCTTATATATAAATATACAGGTTTTCTAAGCATTCTATTGAGACAGTTCATGGAAKGCAACAACAGGACAGTGACTATGAGAGTAACAGGCAGTTTCAACTGCTACACTTTTAATTTGTCTAATGCCAGTGTGCACCAAAAGCTAGTGCACAAATACTTCACTCCTCAAGCAGACCTTCTTGTATTAGCATATTCTAGAACAAGAAGCATATATTATGTCCCATCTTGGWCAATGAGCTCCATTTAAGAGGTAGCTGTATTTGAACTAAATCCAAACTAGTAATCTGGCATTTAATATGAAACAAGGTTCTTCTGTGAAGCTGGTAAAATAGCCAAGAAAAAAAACAGCTTTTCTGAGTATACAGAAGAATGAGTAACAATGCATATTTTACATGCATGTTTATTTAAAAAAAAAAAAAAATCTACTACATCTACTAACAAAATACATAAGAACACAGAGAAAGAAATATAAAGCAAAGTTTCTGCTCTCAAAATCATGGGTTGGTAAGAAAATCACCAGAAAAATATATACAGAGATCGCTTTCCACTCAGCAGCTGTTGTCACGGAACATAAATGAGAGAACCTGGTATGTCAGGACAAAACTCCCCTCTTCCTGACTGAACACTAACAGCATTTTTACTCTAATATTTTTTTCTCTGTATAGAAATATGTCACCCCTTAAATATACCAGGGATTCAGGCCAACGCATACTCCAGGCGCTTGCCTGGAGTAACAGGTAATGCCCAGGCCCAGCTCTCGGCCAGATCTTCCACAAWGAGCAAATTTGACAGGAGAATCACTGAGGCAGAAGGAATGCAAATCAGGAGGCGAGTTTATTTTCCAGTCACTTCATATAAGCAGAATCTAATCCAGTCATGGAAAACACTCAAAATCTTGATGCAAAGGCGAAACATATATAAATTGCCATTGTGTTTTTTTTTAAATAACCTGTAATCCAGAAAATCCGAATCATTTCATTATTCTTGGCAGCAGAAAAGAAAATTGCAATTTGCCAAGAGCAAATTACAAGTAACAATAGCAATAACAATACAGGCAACACTTTACCAAGGCATTCTGCTGCATTTAAAATAAGGTCTGTGGACACTATAGCGGCCGATAAACTATTGTACCGGATGAGAAGTATCTCAAGACAAAGGAGATTTGCTCAGATTAAATAAGGAAATAAGGCCACTTCACATCTGAGCATGCCAATGTTGGTGTGTGTTCTCTGCTCCTAATGRAATTTTAGACCTAACTGTCAATGAGCATGCAGAAGCTGTGTCTGCTGCCCAAACTGTCAGTTTACACAAATGCCTACTGGGGAAACTAGTATGAATGGCTCAAACTTCTCCGTAGGCGGGAGGTGCGTYGGCTGTGAGGCCGTGGGAGGCAGCCACGCCAGGGCCCCTGCCCTGCTCTCCCGCCAGCCTGCGATGCCCCCTTCACACAAGGGCCATACCCAGGCACGCGCACACGCCTGCCCCTCGGGCTGGTGCCTCCTGTTGAGGTCTTTGAAGCAAACTTGTTGACTAGTACATGCAAGCTAAATGCCTGTCTAGCCAAAATTATACCAGGCTGTTGAAGGCTTTTTTTTTTTGCTCTTTTTTTTTTCTTTCTTTTTTTATTTTAAATGGAGGAGGTACTAAGAGTGCTCTATTTTTTTATACATCCTTGTATATTGAGCAAAATAACAATACAATTTATGTATTAGAATAGAAGTATGGTACATGCACTAACTAAAGTCATATTAATAACCACAGTGCCTGTATGTATTGTATATCTGCTAACTTTTAGCCAAAAAAGCATGGAATTAGAAACAAGAGAAGACTTTTATATATATATGAGACTCATATGACTTATAAGACTTATATATATATATACTTTTTTACACAAGTTATGATTAGCTATTATTATTAGTTATTATTAGTTATTATTAGTAATTTGGTTCAAAAAAATTCATCTCCACCCAAGATTGTTTAAGTGAGAGTGTCATGTGTTTAAAATTCTCTCCTACTTTCTTTTCTTTTTTCCATGGTATTTAGTCAACAACTCAATATTTTGTGAGATAAAATGAAGTGACATCTAAAAATGCATGATGCCCAGAAGTAGTGACGACAATATAGTGCAGCTAGTGAGCCTTTCATGCAGAAAACATTTACATAGTTACAAGGAAAGGAAAAAGCAGAAACTGTCACTACCAAACAGACCTACACAACACCTAGCTTCATCTGATGTGTTTTCTCCATTGCCCTCATTTAGCCATCCTCAATTCTTATCCACAACCTGTGGAAACTCAAGGAGAGATTCGTAATCCTGTCTCTGGGCCCCAGTCAGGCCACTAATGCTACAATTTAAGATCTTGCAGTGTACTTATTAGACAATGTAAGTTATTAGCATTTGAGATAAGATTAAAAAAACTGAAAATATACTAAGATAACTGACATAATTAAATYTGCAGAACAAGTAACACATTTTTAGCTGTATGCTCCTCAGAAGCAGCGTATACTTCATGGTAGAAAGGAGGGTGTGTTTTGAGAAGCGGTACCCCAAACCAATAATACTTGTGACCATTACACCTTTTGGGCTGTAGGTAAACCTTCTTGCTTGTATAGCAAACCTCATCTGCTTTTAGCAGTCATAAACTGAAAGGTTACAAGGTTTAAACTATTTCCTAGTTATATGTCTACCAGGCAGCAACAGCTGGGCAATAAACATTTAGCCAGAAATGTTTCTGAAAGCAGTARGTTCAGGGCCAAAGTCATAACTACTGTAACATCAATTGGTGTCCAGAATATTATCTGTCTACAAGGCTCCTGTTAGCACAAAACAGTATCTTACACCGCAACAAGCCTACTAGCAACCTCCAGGTTAAATAAGGTAGGTTAAGGTCAGGTGGGAAAATCCAGAAAGGATTCAAGGAGTCCACCTGAGATTTGTAGCCTCCTCTGAGCCTTCAGCACTCCCTGATTTCATCTCAGTTCTACTGAACACTATAAACACCATTTTAGACTGGATACTGAAATCTCTTACAAGTACTAAAGGAATGTAGCAAAATTTAATCACATTTTGCTCAGCACACATCTCTAAACTGTCACCAGCATGAAATGAAATCTAATGTGTCCCTTAGCAAGCCCAGCTTTTTTGCCCTCTTGTTTCTTTTCTTTAGGTGTCATATCCAACACTAAATCCATTTGGACACAAAACYGTACTCTGGTTGCACCACAGATTTCACAAAGAGATTTCTAGATTTATGTAGTCACTATCGTGTTGCTTTCCACCACCACGTAYTCTCCAAGAAATCTGAAAATAAAGGTAGAAAGAGAAAATAAAACATGTTAGCTAAAAGATAAATATAAAATAATTAGAAGTGAGGGGAAAAGTGAATTTACTTTTGTAAAATACATCTGCCTAAACTCTGGCTGTATGAAAAGACAATCTTTTGCTAGAATTTCACAAACTTATTTCAGACAATGTTAGAAAGAAACAACTGTCTATTAAGCTGAATATATAAGTCCAATCCACTGTCTCCTTCACTGAGCCTAGGAGTTGGCTTCCCTCTCCCCAAGTGATTTTTTTTTTTTGATGGAACTCAATTTACAGATAAGATGGCAATAATGAAGCTGTAGTCACTTTTGACCAAATCCTCCCCTTTTCCCTATGTTAAATCACATGGTGGTTAAAAAAAAAGTGTGACTTAATCTCTGCGGTTTCATCTATGCCCTCTCTTAATGTGGTGACATCTGTGAAGGCACAGACACTATATGGAAGATCTGCACAGCTGAATATCAAATGTCTTGAACTTCTCGGGAAAATTAGAGCAAACACTAGGAGCTTGTGCTCTCAGTACTGCTAAATGCTCCCTAATTTTAACAGTCTTTCCATTTTACTGTTCACAGTATCCCTTCCTTTTCACCAGTTATGTCTTCTAGTAATTATTCTTAAGTATATTTACTTATTTCACAGCATTGAAAGTTTTGCTGGAATAACTTGCAAGGCAGGTGATCTGACTTGAAAAGCCTACTAAGSGAAGGGTAAGTTTTCTGGACAAACAAGGATGCAACGCACCCCAGGAAGGAGCCTGCAGGAGACACTGTTGTGTTTTCAATGGCTTTTGTGAACAGACACAGCTTACAGAGCTTGGGCAGGAAGCTGATCTGAGCKCTCCTGGCCAAGTTGAAAAGATGGCTAGACAACAAAATGAGATGCCCAAGAAACTGTGAAACTAAACCCTCCAGGAAAATGTCCAAAGAATAAAGCAAGTGTAAGGCAAGACTAAACTAACAAATCCAAAGAGGCTTTTAACAGTRATAGAGTCAGATATACATGTAACAATTCTTTTTAAAACATCAGAGAAGCTTGTCAAAGCTTTTCTATCAAAATAATATATATAATGGCTTACATTAAATAAAAAGAGATTGTCAAGTTCTACTTTTCCTCAAATTTAATAAATGCTGTTACTTTTTGTATTAATGCAGATAAGTAGTCTCTTTAGATGGTGTTATCTTCGTGGACAGCATTTTAACTTCTCACTATAATTTCTTGAAAGCTCCACTTCCAAAAATGTCATGAAGACAGCGTCTAGCATGGAGATTCCTTGCTGCAACTTATCAGAATTACAACTTGTCATCCATTATAATAACAGACTGACTGTGTTTATAAGGTAAAAATTGCTTAGTAAAAGTAGAAATAAAACAGCGTTGCAAGGTAAACTTATTAAATAGCTCTCCTGATAAAATTGGGCTGGCAATGGGAATAGTATATGAGAATTAGRAAGAAAGTAATAATTAGCAAAGGAGGAGCTCTAAGTGAATGCTATTTAAAAATACATCTACTCTAGTGAAATAAACAGAGGCAGTTTATAGACTATTAAAGGTAATTATCTGTTTCATGGTATGATCAACATGAAAGTTTTCTCCAYAGTATTTTCAAACAAAACCTATCAATCAGAACTGGCCCAGAGCATGATGCTGATATATTAAGTAATATCTTGCGAGGTAGTAAGGTGTTGATAAAGGTGTAGCAAGGTAACATTTAGCATGAATAACAAATAYGCTAACCTGYCATTTGCCTTCCAGGAGAAACTTAATAGAAATCATTGTTTTAAATCATTGTTTTACCATTTTTTTCCCCTCTCATCTTCAATGTGCAATGAAAGCATTTCACACATCTGTACCAAATTATTTTGTATATGAAAGACTTTCTCCCAATTTTCTCATCTATTGGCATAATGCAAAATCCAAACAGAGGGCACAYATTAATACTACAGACTGAGTAGTACTGCTGGCTGATGTGACACTGAGCATCCAGACTCAGCAACAGGAGGATTAAAACTATACCCACAAGTGGGAGTTCCTCACTAAAATCCAGGAGGAGCAAAGGCCAACCCTACCTACATTGTAGAGGAATCTCCACGTTTCCACTGTTCCCTTAACAAAAACAAACAAGAAAATCACGAAATTCAAAGTAAGCAYCAACCATACAAAAAAGTTTGCTTTCTATCCTTAATGTAAGTTGCAGGACAAAGTACATGTGTGTTCTTACCTTTGCATGAATAAACTTGGATTATCAGTAYTAATAATTTCAGCAATTTGCAGTTATTTCCCTAGGAAGAAATTTTAAATGCACACAAAAAAATGACTCATCTTTCATAAGTTCTTCTTCTGTTCCCATATCCAGTGGAATCAGAACAATAAAAGGTTTCAGATAGATACCATGGATGGATAGGAAACCAGGAAGGAAGGAAGGAAGGACACCAGGAAGGAAGGAAGGACACCAGGAAGGAAGGAAGGACACCAGGAAGGAAGGACGGAAAGAAACCAGGACGGAAGGAAGGAAGATCTTTCTAGAGTAAACATACAAGGTTAATATATATCAGTTCTATCCCTACTCATGGGCCACACTGTCAGGAGACAGATGCTTTATCTTAATTTCTCTTTTTTTCTCTCTCTCTTTTCCTCTCCCTTTTCTATTCACATATCCGTGTGAAAATACCTTAGTACAATTCGTATGGGCAGCAATATTCCCATTACGCACAAAAATGAAAAAAATCTATAAACAGAAGAAAAAAGAAAACAAAAAGATTCACCAGGTACAAAGGTATATCACAATATTAGAAGTAATGACTATTGATAATTCTCCAGTTAAGTTTCCTCCTGTTTGTGTCTCTAAGTCAAGACATATAATAGAGGAGCAAGTTAAAACAGTAATCAGTTATGGAAGTAATAAGAGCACTCTGATGTCAATTTTTTTTGACTGATAATATATTGACTCTTAAAATAGCTTTAACGTATAAACATAAAGACCACTATCATAACTATTAATCTGTAATAATGTTCATGATACCTCTCACAAGTATGTTTTTAACTGCTAAACAGTGGTAGTATAATTCCCTTTTAAACCACAAACCCTAATCATGACATAAGTATAATGCAGAATAATTGACAGAATTAAGAGCAATGGGGTCAYGCTATTCTCTGTGACTGAATCAGAAGGCTATTCAATTTCAAAGATTTTGTAATTCAGTGAGTCTCTTTCAGACRATTTTAAAGGCCCCATTGTCACAGATAATTATAAATGAAATAGCAATAACGTATACGCTGAAAGGATACATGTCATTTATAAAATGCCAAGTGAGCTTCTCTGTAACTGCAGATTAAAAAAGACATCATTGACACCTGTTAACARTGTCAGAATCAATTTCTGCTTAATACATGTGCCTCTTCAGGCAATTGATCTCATACAGCAAAAGAGCATCATGGATTAACAATATTGGACGGGTCACCACTACCCAACTCACACCCAGAAAGGCCGAAATGCGCATCAGAAGGCAACCATCTTAGGAAGGTACCCAGACCCATTTCCAGCTTAGAACAAAGTTCAAAATTAATGAACATAGCAAGAAATAATATTTTTTTTTCCTTACATAGTTCTTTGAGCACCTAATTAGAAGATCTGTAGCCCTGAAGGTGACAAAGTGAGAACGCATGTGACAGTCACCCCCAGCTGGGACTGTCTCATTAGATGAGACAAAATGGAGCTTTCAACTTTCCAGARGAAATCAACTGACTTTTAACTTTGACATTTCCTAAATAAAATAAATTCTAAAAGAAGAATGAAGAGTTAAAGAATCATAAATACTTAAAAAAATAAAAATTTAAGACAGGTCTAGCCACTAAATGGCATATATGGTATCCACTTCCTAATTATTGTGTACACCTTAAAAGCTAGAATATGTTTCCTTGCAAGGATTAACTGACAAATACTTCATTATAACTTTATTTAATAAAAACATTTCCACCAAAAAAAGGTTTTTTTTTCTTTTTGGTCCAGCCAGCAATATACACTACATATACCATAATTTTTATTTGGTACACTCCTGTTTTCTATATCAAGACATTCTGGCATAATACTGGTGAAATGGAGACAATAATCAAGATCTTGGTTTGTTAGGTTATATTTTCTGTGCACATGAAAGGCATTTATCTGCACAGGTAATGGGCAACTGCTTATTGAATTTAATAAGATAAATGCTGTTTCWTAGAAAAATGCATCTTCTGGTCCACAGAATATACTATCAAAGACAGAAATTTGAAAAAAAAAATTGRATTTTAAATACATTATGCACTACTGAAATTTTCCTCTTTGCATCACACATTTAATTGCAAAGCAGTATTTTTGCAYTGCACACAAATGTTGACAACTTCTCCCTTCTATAATTTGAATAATTTCATATCAATCTGAAAAAGTAATAGCCTCAGGGGAACTGGCTCAAAGCAATGAAAAAAAGCTTTTACCAAATGCTCTCCTGGAGCTGATGTTTGGAATCTATTTTGGAATATATATGCAGCAGTGTACATAGACAAGCCAGATGTTTAGCACTACTTGTGAGACCCTGGTACCTATGGGGAATTTTGCTATTTATTTGGAAAATATTTTATTATACAAGAAAAAAAAAAAAAGAAAGAAATAGAGCAGCCGCACATAGCTTATCACAGCAAATRCACAACCTAAAATTTTCAATAACATCAGTCTTTTAAGAAAGAAGGTTTGGCACTCACACCATTCAGCTCTAAAAAACACAGCCTTTCTTAATTAAAAACAGGCTATTGAAGCCAAACTGTTTGTAAATAGCAGATGACTACCAAAAACAAGGAGTAATAACACCAAATATAATATATAAACAAAAGAGGTTGTCAGATATAGGCAACTGAAGCAGCAAATCGTAGGCATTTACTTTTTCAAGAATAAGTCCTACATAATAACCTGATGATTATGGGGTTGGACATCTTACATTCCTTTGTTTCTTTTGTTGTTGTTTGTTTTTGGATTTGTTCTGCTTGAGGACAAGAGCTCTGGCTATTAAAAGCGTTGAGTTGTTTTCCAGCAGGCTGGAAATACCTGCAGTTTGAAAAGGTCAGTGGGGTTGGTTGCTCATTAGTCCTCAGACATCTTTTAAACAGACAAAAGCCAAATCATTGGCATTGTAAATTGGTATAGGATGCCATCAGCATATAAATTTAAAAGCTCCCACTCGGATACTGCTTGGCCACCATCCAGCAGCTACATCCAGCAGCCTGGAAAAGCAATCTTTACACACAAACTACTTGCTGTTTTTAACTCCACTCTGCAAAGTTACTTTAATTTACTATAAACATGCTATATTGCATAAACTCCAGGGCAGGAGGGAAGCTCACAAAATTACCAGTGTCCTTGGTGTGCTGCAGAGTGTAAATTCTTTCATGGTCTGAATAAAAGAGTTAGTCATATCTACAAGTTCTTCACTTTCCATTACTTATTCCTAAAACATAGCTCCCAACAGCTAAAATAACATTATTATTCCAGGGAGAACGAAAGCTTAAAACCAATGACACGCAGACAGGAAGCAATAGCCAYGATACCACTTCCACGTGCTGTGCTGCAAACAAAGCCATAGACAGAGGCCACATCTGCAGATGTGAGTCTCGCACAGAGTGGGAGCTYCGTGCAGGCTAAGAGAGCACAGACYTCGAGGTWCCATTCGGAAATCAAATTGGCTACAGGTTTCCCTTAAACAGCCAAAGCAAGCAGGCTGAGTCAAAGCTACTTGATKGAATAAACAGGSAAYAGGCCACTTTTGCAGTATTTGAGCTGCTACATTATTTGTGAGCTCTATATAGTAACCTAAAAAAATCAAGGACTCTCTTCTGTGGCGTGTGGAGGGGGAGAAAAGGGTTGGTTTGTTTCTGCCTCAGTCTTCCTCTCCGCTGACAACGAACTCACCTATACTGGCTGTTGAAGCAGTACTTGTCAGTGAGACTTCTCTCTCCCTGAAGAGCAGCTCAAGATTCAGGTTATAATGGCTAGCATTGATCTCCCTACAGGGAATTTAAGTGTGATATCATGGAAGCTTTAAAAATATTCTATCGGTTGTTGCAATTGCAACTAGATTCTGAACGGGTGAATGTTAGGACTGCCCGACTCCACACACATGCACATCCTTCACCGAGGTCAAGCGGGAATCGCTCCCGAGCACACAGCTGAGAGAAGAATTACCTAGTGAAATGAAAAGGAGCTCTTAATGGGAAAACCTGTTTTTGTTTGAAACTCAGAAATCTTTACAAGAAATGCTGCCTGTAGGCTCCGAGACATGCACATGCCTAAATGCACAGAGCACTGCTCACATTTACATTGCTGAGGTCTCATGGGGAAAAGGTCTGAAAAACAGATCTATTTTTACAAAAGGCCTGAACTGAATTTTTTTCCAGTTAGAACATCTTACCAAKAGTGGAGTCAAAGGTACTTCCTGAGGTAGACTCTGTTGAAAGCCATTCTGTTGCCTGGCTCTGCAAGACATGAGTGGAAAAGCTTACATTTCAAAGGCAATATTGCAGAATTCTGCACTCACTTAACCACCSTAGTGATAACAGGGAATTATATAATAGCATTTTGGTGGGGGTGGGGAACTTTTTAGGGCATTTCTGGAAGAGAAGCAGTGGCAGATGGCWGAGTGATTGTGTAATGGACAGTGTAATGATCATGGTAAGCATTTTCATGACAAGTTTCCTGCACATCAGGCTTTTCACAGACARAAAATCTCAACCAAACTTTCAGGTTTGACTCATTTAACTTAACGATTTTCCACACTGTACYGCAGAACAGCACAGACATTATTTTTTAAAATTTAATTACACTTATAATTTGTTTTTACACATAGTGAAAGTTCCTAGATCTTTTTTATTGAGTAAGTAGTATCTTGATGTAAGATTAACCACAGATAAAAGTTAATTTCATTTATAAGAACCATGAAAAGTTAAAAGTGCTCAGCCCTAATACAAAATGATTTCAAACATGGCAGTAACACTTTCTATGACGATATAGACTGAACTCTTCTGAAGCATGCACGAGATAGAGCAAGAAGGAATGATGAATGAAGTCACTCACTTGGGGGCAAAGGGAGCAAGAAAAGGTTCATAAGAACACCAGGCAAAATKATAGCACTGTGCTATGTTGGCTTTTCTTTTAGTCTGTAACAGTATCTATTAGTAGGGCTTTKGTAGTTTGTAAAAGCAGGGCAATATGGCAAATCTGAGGGCTGCCACTCTGAGTCCCCTCTTGAGAGTAACAGAAGAGCAGAAAAAAACAGACTGTAGGAAAAGAGCCAGGACGTGCGCAAGGGAGCACAACTAGCAACAAACGTGGTGTTAGGAGCCATGCAGGCCCTTTGGCACAGGAAGCTCTAGAGCAGGGAGAGCTGAGGGCCCATTGGGCTTACGTGTTAAAGGGAGCAACCATGGATAGAGCAATGAGAGCAAGTGACAAGCGCCAAACCCAGAGAGACATGGAAAGGGAAACAGAGCAGGACATCGAGTAAGACTTGCTGGGCAGGTAGGCTAAGACTAGACGTAAGAACCTACAACGCGCCAAGGACAGTGGGATGAAGGGACAAAATGAGAAATAAAGGCTTTTTTCAAGGAGGGCTCRGGGCCATGCACGAGGGCAAAGAGAAGAGCAGCCACAAACCAGCTGAGCTCGGTGCCCACTCAGCCCCGGGTCTGCAGGAGAACCCGGCAGGTCGCAGCGCCTGCTGCCAGCAGCTCCRTGGGGCCGGCTCAGCACCAAGACACCCGCTCCTTGCCGGCGGTGACAGCCTGTTAGTGCTGCCACTTACCGCATTAGCTCGTAGGGCACGGGGAGGTGCCACCGCTGCTGCTGCTGCTCCCTATGAGTGGCACTGGAGGCTGGTTTTCAATTTGCTCTTCAAAGGCCCAGCCAATTTCACACATTGTGTGAGACAACATACCAAGGCTGTGCTGTCAAAAGTTGGACTACGCCATAATTACGGATGTSTGTGCCGCCTTTTCTCAGGCACCTTCTGCATATGCATCACTATTGTCTCGGAGCRCATGATGACATACTGTTTTTTCCAATATTATCTGTCTCATTCAGTGCTAGAATGGTTCTGTTCCAAAAATTTTGTCAGGAGGAAGGGAGCTGTCTATAAAACCTCAGTTTCACCTGCAGCAGAGGCTGGAAGATTTTTCATCAACAGGAAAGGAAATTGCAGAAAGACAATCATAATCACAGCCGTGAAGATTACGATTCATGCTGTGCCACAGATGTCTTATGTGACGCTAAAATAAACATTTCAGGAAAACAAAACAAAACCCTGCAAAGGGCCACTATTGGTGTGTTTCTCATGCTCTGGGAGCCTGACTTAATACTCCAAAGTCTGACCGACAGAACCTCAAAACCCTCTCAAGACCAGCTATGCGCTTCTGCCCTCCTATATAGCATGAACCACAATTTCACACAGTCTCGCCTGTATCCATACAAAACACAATCTGATTGAACTATCAAAATTCAACATTTTTCATATTTTAAGTATCAATCTTCACGTTGGAGATGGAATTGATAGGTGGTCAGATTGGACCACCCATCAATAATTACAAAGCTATAATTAGCTAGAAAATTGTAGTTAAGCTATTGCTACAATCTGACTGGTATTTCTGGATTTTTTTTTCTTTTTCAACTCAGCTCTTTAGAATGTGTGAGATATAAACAGGCAAACCCGTTACGTTCTGCATGTTTTCCCCACCATACAAGAGGAAAGAACAACAATAATAAAAACATTCTCTGTTGCAAAATAGAACAAGATTCATATGTCTATGCTCAAACCACAAGAGAGTTGAACACTAAGACAAAAGAGACACCAAGTCAGTATTATTATTAGATAAAAGAAAACAAATACTGTAAAATTGCCTGTTAAACAGTGCAGTTTGGGAATGCTTCCCTTRCTTTTCTAATTACGTCCCCTTTGGGAGCAAGGGTGGAAAGCATGTGATGGTTTTACTAAAAATTCCTTTTAAAAGGGCTGTTTAACTTTTAAGTAACACTGAAACACAAATATGCTCATTCAATTTACACGCAGACTGCTCTGACAAGCCAAATACCTTCCCCTGGCAGTAGCTGAAGCAACACAGCCTGAGTCTGAAGCACCGCAACTGTCCTCTGACTGGTTTAGCACCACTCAGACGCTTTACATTCAGCAGCCACCGAGGAWATGATTGCTTCCAATAAAAGTGGGGAAGAATTCATTACATTTTAGACCGCCAAAGGTCTGGTTCCAACTACCTTATTAGCATTTTGCTTCAGTAAAACACTTCAACATTGATGTCAGTGAGGAGCAACTGATGGCATTACTCATTTTCTCTTAGCTGTTTCGTGAATTATGTTAAAATTATTTATTAGTGCACAGTTTTMATCAGTTGGATTTGATTACATTTTGTTTTAACTTCTACATGGTTTCCACTGAAAATACCTTGCCTTTTTGCTGATCAGTTTGTGGACCTGAATTCCGCACAGAATCCCCCCAACTCCCTCCAAATCAGCTCACACATTTTTATGCAATTATTTTTAATGACTCTTCTTCCATAGCAWGACTGCTTCTTTAAATTGCCTCATAATTATGTTTCTCATTTTTGTCTTTGTTGAGGCAAAGCRGTTTTTAACTACAGAATCCATTCTGCAGAGATAACAAAACTCTCTCCTAGAGCAGATCTACGCCGTCTAGAAAGGCCTACTGGCTTGATTTGCAGGCAGAAAAGCCTCCCCATCGCTCCTCCCCATGGCCAGGGGCTGCAGTGTTTGCCAAGGAGGAGAATCAAAGCGCGTCTTTCAAGAGCACTCCCTAACCACCAGCAGTGAGACAACACACGAGCAAAAAATAGCGCAACTCTCTGGTGCATTAGCTGTGACACTCGCTTAGGATTCATTTTGTTCAATATTTAATCCAAGGGCTCTTTTAGCTGCTTGTTCAATTACTGGATAAAAGAAAAAAATGCAAAACCATTCACCTTCTACTCACAGACACAGTTAGCCGCTGCTTCCCATCAACACCACCGTTCATCACGAGCCTTCAGGAATCAGGAATGATTTTTTATGCCTCCCAAGAATTCCACTTGCTTTTAATGCTTGCATGTTAAACACAGCACATTCAGAAGAAGAGACTGAGAAAGAGCTCTCTCGTTAGGCAACCTCCTGGGTAAAGCACTCTGTTGAATGGGAGAAATCTCTTACTGTAGGGAAGCAATACACAARCAGTAAATTCAGGGAAGAAGGGGTAAAGCCTTACCTTTTCTCTGGAKATTTTGAAAGGAAAAAGTATAAAGGACCCGGACAATTAATCAGGAGTGTTCTGGTCTGTAAATGTCATATGGACAGAATGGTCCTCTCTGCATAGTTGCTTTTTTTTGTTTTAAACTCCTGACCCAAATTCCCTTCCTAGAGCCCAATACTGTTGTGAATCAGGCCAAACTGACAGCTGAACATCAGGCTCCTGATTCCACTAAGGAGGAAGCAGCACAAGTTAGATAGTCTAATAATATATGTCACTGATGGCCCAAATCCTCCAAATCCCTGATCTCAAGCATTCTCTTTTAGGGATGCAGGGACATGAAATTTGTAATCTCTAACCCACAGGTACGATTAAACTTGATTAAAAAAACAGGTAATGGAGGTCTTTCTCTAGTACCATATATACAGAAAATGCCTTATTACCACACACTCTTCACAGGCCTCTCCTGGAAAGATGTAAAGCCTTTAAGGGTGTCATGGTCTCCCTGAAATCAACACAAATGTTTTCTTTCCCAATGAGGCATTTGGCTACTACAGAAAAAGCAGGGCCATGGAAAGAAGCAGCTGCCACTGTCATTCACTGACATTCAGCTGTGTATCATTCACTTTAACAAATACCAAGGAACCACTGCCAGGATTAATCCCCCTCCTGACCGAAACAGATGTCATAACATCTACCAGGAGTCTTCTCCTTGACCAGCTTTTTCTCCTTATCTCTATTTTTYGCTACCGAAGCCATGACAATGCAAGCAAGGGCTCACAGGGGACAGTGAATAGGCTCTGATTTATGCATATCACATCAGCCATTCAGTCACTCCTTCTGGGTCTGCAGGTCCCATTATTCTCCAAATGTCACAAAAAAGGGATTTAACTCAACAGGCTGGAGCACACGGATTAACAACAGCACTTACAGGCAGATACCAGAGCAATGCCCCAAATCATGGTAAATACTGCCCATCTCTCTGTTGGCTCTCTGTTTCCTGACAGGTGCGAGCAGAGCACGTCAGGCAGAGAAGGGGAGTGTGCAAATACGCTCATCCTGAGTGGGAATTCCAGCCAGGAATCAGCATGCCAGTAAGGTCCGTTCCCCTTCCCAAAGCTCACAAATATTTTTGATGTCTTCTCTCACACTGGTGCCATCTCTTACCCGGTTTCCACCAAAAGGGACTCACGGTCTGCAGCAGGGCAGTCATCTACTGCAACTGGCCGATTAAACTCACCAACTTCACAGAAAATAACCCAGCAAGAAGAGAACAAGAA
Organism: Eudromia elegans; assembly: GCA_003342815.1. Taxonomy (NCBI): domain Eukaryota; kingdom Metazoa; phylum Chordata; class Aves; order Tinamiformes; family Tinamidae; genus Eudromia; species Eudromia elegans. The sequence continues at coordinate 2,180,195 of PTEX01000070.1, read as the reverse complement.
CCCCCAACACCCCCTCCCCCCCCACACACACACTTTCTCATGAGTTAGTGAACTGAATTACTTTGTGGCCTAGAGCCAGAGGAGGTGCATGGGTGACASAGAGGACCGGGGCAGGGTGCAGGGAGGGTTGCAGAAAGGCAGTTCAGAGGTGCTCTTTTTCAAGAGCCTCCTCACTTCTCTCTTKCTTTTCTGAATAAGCTGCCTAGTGAATTAATTCTGTCTCATCAGCGACCAGCTTAAATCAGACAAATCACACTAGAATACCAAGCTCAGAAACTTCATCTTCTRTTTCCCCACCCCTCCTTCCCTCACAGATACATGATTTACCAAGCTTTTTCTTCAAAGCTGTGTCCTGTGCAATGCTGTGACTTTCCAGTTCCACAGATAAGCAGCTGCTGATTTTAACTATTTCAGGGCATGAAAAGCCTACACTGAAGTTTCCTGCTGGTGATTTTATTTCTCCTGTCACAGAGATCAGCTGCAGTCCCTCATTCTTCCAGAAGTCTCTAATACAGGCAGCTCTTGGCTTCATTGCCACCTTTCTTCCAATTTTTTTAGCGCCTTCCAATGAATACAGAAATGTAGAGCAACGTTGCAACAAGACCCTAGAAGCAATATTTATAMAAGCAAGCGGCTGTCATACCTCTAGCTTAAAATCCTGGATACCACTCATGCTTTGGATTCCTGCACATTCCCACTGACCTCTGCACAGGAGCATTCAGCSTATCTGCTGTCTAGTGTCGAGAGCAAACACACTCAGGTACAATCAAGAACTTATCACCGTGGGTAAGCCAGGCAATCGCGGATCCTCCCCGGGGGGCCGGCAACACGCAGCCTGTCCACGCGTCTCAGCGCCCTTCACGTGCTCTGCAAGTCCGTCCCAGCTTGAACAAACTGCAACTTGCACACACCAGCTGCCAGCTGGAGCAGTGCTCGGATTGATTTTACTTCTGGGAATCAGATTTGTGATCGCTAAGAACTATCACTGACTGATTAGATATTGGTCATCTCGAAAAACGCCCGTTTGGGGCTGACAACTTTCATTTGGGTGTCTCAAAAAATTACACATGCTCACCCTCATGAATTTTACACAGTGTTAAACACTGCACCCAATAAATTATATATCTTAACTCTTATATCCTTTTATAGTTTTAATTATTTAAAGTTCAGTTTTAAGATTTATTATTTTTGATATTTACTTTAAACCTGTCATACATTCTTTGTCACAACTGCAAAGATGCTGTAACTTATAATTTATTGACTGTAACAAGGGTCACTCCATTACCTTCAAATGCCATCGAGACATCCTGATTAGATTCCTCTCTTCCTGATCACTCAGATAATCAGTGTTCATTTTTCTAGAAAAAAAACCAAAAAACCATAAAACTAGAGACACAAAATTTTGGAAATACTTTTACAGACTGATGGCAGGATAGGCCAATAGAATTTCCTATTCTTTCTTATATTCTCTGAATGGTAACAACAACTTTTGGGCATTCTATAATATAATTCTGTGACTTTGTGTTTCACAGMTATAGGAAACATCTCCTTGACACCTGATTCAGCCCTAATATTTTAATTGCATCCTGTTGTCCAATTTGGACAGCAGAGCTGAATTTAAACAAACTATTAAGTTTGGCTTATTTTTCCGGAACAAAGGGGCTTTAAACTTACAAAGTTGCAGGAGGTGATATCCTTAGTGCATTACAGGCAGTTCTGACTGCCTTGGATGTTTAGGTACGATTAGAGTGACCAATTCATAYGGACAAGACGTGTGTAGAGAGGTTGTTCTCAATTCTCACACTTGATGCTTGAGTAACAAAGAGTTTGTTGATAAAGAGGAAATGTGCAGTTTTTAAGCTTACTCCGTTTTTTCCAGCAAATTTCCTATTACACAACCAAAACAATCAACCCACTTAGCAATCCCTGCACAGTCCCATTCTTCCAGCCTCACTACTGTGAAAAGAGCATTGTTGAGGAATAGTTTTCTCATCAGGTTGATCAATATTCTCTTCTTTAAGGACAGAAATCTCCTATGGCCTCTACTATATCTAGGTAGATTGCATAGCTATACCCACATCCATGACACACCTCGAGCTCCCTTTTCACTTTCCGAAATACTAAATTTGCAGTCACATCAACATAAGAAATTTAACTATCCCCTATTAGTTATTACCAATATTAATCTAATAATTTTACACCTATTGATATATAGTATACTACAAAATACCTATATTAGTATCAGCCAATTGAGCCTGTCCCTGCTGAGAAGCCTGGAAATAATAAAGTCCCCCACAATGGTATCATCTCAACCGTATTGCATTCTTCAAGGAACTCGTCCTGAGGAAAGTGTATTTACAATTTTTTTTTATATGGATAAAGATCATTCCCATCACAGACACTGGAGAGCACGCTTCGACTTTGCAGAAGCTTTAGAGGATTTATGAGGACAATACGCTACCAGTTTCTACAGTCACCCCCAAAGGGTTTACAAATCAGGACAATAAGAGCTAACAGTGAACTGTGTATCTTCAGACACTCCATGGGTCTGCCCAGGGAGAAGCGATTTTGGGAGCCAATAAATCTTACATTTTTAAGTTTCATCTGAATAGCTAGATGCTGAGAAAACAGTAGTCAAGTCTGCTGAATCTACATATAGAAAATGTGAAAAGTGTTGGCAAAGCTATGGRTAAACCCTGGGGGTGGGCCTGGGAACTGGGGTCGTTTACCGGGTGAGCAGCCAGGAGCTGGTGGAACCCTTTCTTTGCAGACAGGTGGCGTTCAGGGCGGTGAGTCCCCAGAGCACGAGGAGGTCGGSGTTTCAGCCTGGCCACTGCTGCATCCTCCTGCATATAAAAATACGGAGTGTTCAGTCTCTGGCTGTGAACTCTGGCCCTGTTTTCCCAAAAGTCCATTGATGAGTCTCTATTACTGAGGCTGTATGTTARTAAGAAACTCCTATTTATAAATTCAAGGCATGCTTAAAGGTACACATGGAATCTGACAAGAGATTAATGCATTCATGTAGGCATGGCTATTTTTTTAGAGTGAAGTTACCTTCATAAAGAGACTTTGAATAGTTGAGAAATTCAGAATCTACATTTAGTTAGGTGTTTAAATAAAAATTAAAGAGATTACATTTCAGGCCCTCATTTTTGCATTTATTACATTTGTTCYAGGTTTCTTTATCAGTGCATCATCCAAGGAYATGCTGCCCTTGAAAAAACTACCAAAACTGCTGTTGGGGTTTGAGGTAGCAAGAGAGAAGTCACAAAATAATTTTGTTTAAAATGGAAAATAATGTCAAAAAACATGAAAATTTACTTCAGTACTTGACTGATATTTTATTTTGTTCTAATAAAAAGGCACATATAACCTTTAACAAACTGTTGTCYGAAAAATATATATATATTCTGTAATATGCTTACTAAAAAAGCTGCATTAAGATATATAATACAGTCAGAGAACTGACAGAGAACTGACAAAGAATCCTCTTTCTCTTTCTTCTCAGTCATCAAATYAGCTGGAGTATTTTGAACATAAATTTAGATTTTCTAAATGGAACATTTCAGTAGTAAAGTGTAGCTTTAAGCAATTCCAACTCTACTCACCCTCTTTCTCTATAACRTCATGGAAATATACTCTTACATTGCTGCAGTAACCTGTAAAAGACAAAACAGATGGGCAAAAATATGGGGAAAAGGTACCTTATGAGTAAGATTTTGGYAACCCTAATCAACTCTATTCTTTACCTAAATGTTTAGACTTGCAGCTAGAGAAACAAAATATTGTGTTTTAAGTGTGTGCAGAACAATACTTTCATGCTTTCGAACACAGAACTCTAATGTTTACCTTGAATCTTCCATGAGATCTATCAATATGAAGGGCTATTCAGTCCGGAAGAAAAGAAGACTGCAACGTAGGGCAAGGTACATATTCAGGGATCATAACCTCATCATAAGCTCAGACCTGCAGATTTACATTCCAGCAGCAGCTCACAACTACGTACAACATCTTGAAATAAATGAATTTTAGGGAACCTATTTTGAATAAGGCAGAAAAGACATTAGAAATCTGTAATAATACATATGAGGGCATGAGTGTGTTTTGGGGAGTAAAATCTAATTAGTCTTCTTAAAAACACAGGTTTGGGGCTGTTTCGTTACTTTTTCTTGAAAAAATCTGTTTCAAGTCATTACCATGAAATTATGTTCTCTATAAATGGTTTTAGCTGAGCTATATTTCACTGAATTTGGAAACTCTTAATGTTCATCTTGCGTTATTTTTTGGAGATGAATACTATAATAAACTTGGAATCATACTAGTAACAAATATAAGAATACAGCTAATTATTATTTAGTGTTAAGAAAGAGAAACATAGCAGCTTTATTTTTGAAGTTGAATAGTTATGAAAAGTTCTGTAAACATTTGTCACTTTTACTTCAGTATTAATAATAAACTTTTTATGATCTCATTTGAGAAAGCTGCAAGAATTTGGCTGCTCTTTTTATTTGCTTTTATTTGTGCATTTTACATCATTTCCTACTCCTAATAACTAATGATGATAGGTAATTACTTAACAGATGGTAAGAGCTCTTTAATTCCTTTTAAGGACTACTAAGCTTTGCTGCATTTGAGCAGCATTAACTTCCACAAATTTATCTTCCAGCTCATTCAGAGTTTGTTCAGCCACCATTAAATGCYGATGGGCCTGGGCTTTCCTCTCCAGCCCCACTACAAGTGAAGGCAGTAGCACAGGACTTCAGCCTGTTGTTATTCCAAATACATTTCTTTTGCAAGGGAACTCTTAACACGGACAGAGCCTCATCCCTTCTCGTTCTTCCTAAGGTCGGATCAGCACCTCAGCCTCTGCAGCCCAGGGCGCCTGACCTTTATTTACTAGAGATGCATCTTTATTTCTTCCCCGTAGCAACATGCTACCTGACCACTATGAGAAGGCTGGGGGAAAAATGTCAAATCTCAAAGCTAAATGYACCCAAGTCTTATTAACATATTATGTTATACTGTATGTTATATCTCCTTAAAAACACATGCAGTAAAAATTTTCAAATCAGGAAGAAACGAGGAAGAAAAATTATAGTTTATCACAGTAGTTAGTTACTCTCTTTATATTTACCTTGCACTTGAAGTAAATTGCACATTAACCACTGTAAACATGGGTCTAAAGTAGTCAAGCTACAATGCACAACAGGAAAAAAAAATTGCTGAAAGCTTTTTCAGTTACACTGGCTCCTTGTATGGGTTTGTATGTAAATGCACAGGAGGAACTGTGCTACAAGATACATCTTTTACCCAAATAAATTACTCCATAACAAATGAGCAAGAGTGTGTTTAGAAACAAATCATCAGTTTTACAACTGCCACTATGATATGGCTATCCCATATTGTGCAAGGTTGTAACATCTGAAAGAATAAACAAATGAAATCATCATGTTTCAAAATTAGGATTATTTAGGATTTTGATATACCTCTTAGTATAGAGCTATGATTACAGTGCAYTAACTAGCAGTGAACAAATAATATGCAATATCTAATTAAGTGGGCCTGGAGGTATGATTCATTGTTAAAATAAACATTTATATCTGATTCATTTCTTGAAAWAATACATGTAACAATACAAATATAACAGACTGAGGTAGAGACCGTGAACCTTCTATATGAATTGTAAAACTTAAAAGCTTTATTTACRGTTTGGGAGGAATTCTGAGTCAAACATACATGCAGAGACTACATACTCCATCCCTCTGTTTTTAGATGAGGAATGACTGTTCATTTCTGATGTTCATTAGTGTATATTAAAGTAGCAGTCAAAGATTGTAGGAGACTCAGTAACGTTGAGTCCTAGAGTTATACAAGATACTTTGCTTTCACTACAAAGAAGGATTTCCAGCCCTACATAGCTTTGAAGAGAAAAGCAAGAAAATGCAGGATAAATACCAGACCACYGGAACACAAAAGAAAATAATTTAAATTATTTTTAACAGACCACAATTTACCGGTGCCTAACGACTACTTTTGACTACTTACCCAAGTCATGCAAACAAATTTTCTCAGACTTGGACAATAGCATCTTTCCCAGAAAGTGATTTAGGAGAATCCATGAACTCGCTTCACCTCACAAGCTGTCCCTAYAGCCTGTGTCCAAGTATGCCTTCTTGGAAGGTATGGGATGACATTCTCATTTCCTCTCGATAGCTCTCAATAGGTTCATCTGTCAAAGCACAGATATAAATTGCCCATTTGTATGCTCCAAATCCGAGCACCTCCTGTAGAATTGCAGTTTTATTTCTGATTGAGATGAAAATGGTAGTTATTTGCCCAATGAAAAACCTAAACATGACCTGCACTGTATATTTGGTTCAATAATCTCTACTACATTTGGTAAACTACTGTTTTGAGGGTATTATGCTCAGAGCGAATACTTGTGATCATCATCATAAAAAACCTGAACTCACTGAGTATTAATTTTTGATATACTAAGCACTTCCTTTGCAATTCCATTGTCATCTAGCATCACTGCACCATAAATTCAGAGTGTTGTCTGGAATAGCTGTACTTTGTTTTGTAACATGACTCTCTAAGATTTAGAAAGTTTAAGCAGATATAACTGATTTTATAAGCCATTTACATTTACTTTTCAATAAGAAGATAAGAAATACAATCTAAAAACTTTTAAAGTAGAACTCTTTTTGCATAGATTAGTAAGTTTTTGCAAATAAGCAAAATCTATGTTTATGTGACACTCTACATTAGCCTCGCTTTTACATGAGTACCAGCTGAAGGGAAAGCAAAATATAAAACAAGCCAACAGTAAAGTCTTAGAAGGTACCATACAAATAAACCCAGAGATATGACAAAACAAGGAATAATCACACATCTAGGGAGACATTATGAGGTAATTACCATGCCTAGTTTTGCACAGATTTTCTTACCTGCTGCCTAAGCTATGGATCCTCATCTGTCACACAGAATTCCCTGATGAAAAAGGCTCTAAGATTTGGCTTGGGTTTTCCTGAAGCAGCATAAAGCTAGTTAGAATATAACAGACTGGTGTACATGCCAAACACAAGATTATCTTTATTAGAACAGCAATAGTTCAGGAAAAGAAATAAAAAAATGTGTTGAGTTAATTCACTACTAAAAAATTATCTTATCTGAGAATAATTTCTGTTTTACTGATAGGTTTGGTCTACAACAAATTCCACAGCTATAACTATAACATAATAGCTATAGGTTAATATCCATAAATAATACTGCTGTGAAGAGATATCCATTCTGCAGAAAGACACAAGGCACTCTGCAAAAATACACAAGGGAGAATCTGGTTGGCTGTTTCCAGGGAAGGAGCCACATAGCAAGCACAGAAAGGCACAAATCCTCACCTATTTCTACCCCGGTATCCTGGCTTGGACCTTCAGCGGTGATAAAGCCTATACACTATTTCTTCTGTGTCCTTATACTACTACTTTTTTTCTTTTTTTTTTTTTTTTTCCCCCTCTCCTCCCCTCCACTCCAGTGGAAAGAAACACTACAAAAAAAGATATGAAATTAAAATAAAGCAAAAATCTGATAATTTACTAGCAGCTGGGATTCCAATAGTCTGGTGCTTAAACCTACATGTTGCTTTCAGGAATGCTATAACACAACCAGAGTTAAAAGAACAATAAGATTTTAAATAGGCACTACTAAAACAAAGCTAACATATGCTAATATGAATCTACCTGCTCTTCTTCTATTTAGTTTTCTACAAATTAAGTGACCAAAATTAAGAMAGAAGTAGATTTTTAAGTTATAACCTTCTAAAAACTTTTTTAAAAGTTACAAAATCATACCACACCAACAACTCCTTTCTCTCCTTATGTCTTAGTATGTTTTGAACACGATTTAAGAGAGATAGTATTTGAATTGCGGAATAAATTGGATAAAACATGTGTCACCTACATTCTCATTTACTCCTAGAATATTTTTTAGATCTGAGAATACGAATCGTGACTTGTTCTGAAGTGTGAGCAGAAGAAGGGACATCATGATATACCCTTGGAAACATCTGAAGGAATTTAGACTTTCACACTGCTGATAATGGGAGTCTTATTTGCCCCATTAAACAGTAGCTGCATTTTCTTTGAGCAACATTACAGTTGCTCAACTGCATCTAATGTTCAATTTAGGAAATGAAGTACTGTGAAGCTGACAGATGTTTGAATTGAATCATGTATTATGGTTTGGGGAAAATGATGAATAGTACTCTTCACCTGTTTACTAAAGGTTCTTTTTCATCATTAAAATGTATCTCATGCACAATGAATACACCATATCACCTTGTAGGCATACAAGGAAAATTCACTTGTAGATTGAAATTGCATGTTTTCAGATCTCATGCAGAGCTGTGTAGGCATTTTTTTTTTTTAGTAGTTCTGTCATGGAAATAAAGGAGACAAGAATGCGTAACACAAAAATCATTGCATAAGCAGACACATATGCAATACAGAAGCATTGCCGCTCACACGGACAAGAACAAATGCTCTTTTCAATTCCTTTCCACTGGAGGCCTAGAAAAATGTTAACTTTTTACTTCTTCAAGGCCCTATCACTAAACGCTTGCCACAGCATATTTAATTTCAACAATTTTTCAAAGTCATTTTTTTGTTGGGGTAATTATCCATCCCACGGATCAACAGAGTTAGTTTCTTTATATTCTCGCCTGTGACCACTTCTAGTGCTTCTCTCTATACCTCTCTTGTATAAATTGCAAACTTTGGGGATTTGGAATCATCGTTTAGTTCCAGGTATGGGCAGCCTATAGCACAATGGACTCAGGCAGGCCTTCATACTTTTCAAAACCTGAAACAGTAATAATAACTRCACATCATTAAATGAAACCTTTAAAATTATCCTGTAACAAGTGTTTCAGTTGCTAACAGCACACACACAAATATCTGTTCCAGTACATTTCAATCCAGACAGAGTATTTAATGAAACACAGGAAAAAACAGGCTCYTTCAGAGAGCGTCAACACTGGAGAGCTTTGATAACATGAGGCTAACAGAGCTTAGATAATGTTCAGTGGAAATTCACTGTAAATTTCTTTTTCTTTCTAATGAACTGAACTCAAATTCTGAAAAGCTTGAGCTTTCCCAGACACCAAGCAATACATTTCCCATGACAGCTAACAAATCTATGCCACAAGTCATTCAGGATGTTCCTTACTGTAGCATCACTTAAACCTCCATAGAAAAGGAGGAAAAACTTTGAATGAATCTAAACAATCACGACCAAGAAAACAGTTGAGTTCTGTCAGAAAGCACATGTTCATAGACCAGGAATTCAGATACTACAGCACTGAGRAGTTATGCCAGAGGGATTTTTTTTTCTTCCCTTCAAGCAGTTTTGCTACATTAGAAGCTATACATTTTGGTTCACCAAATTATTTTTGTTTTCAGTGACATTTTGTTTCTGATGAGAGAAATCCAAGTATTCTACAAGTCTAAGTAATGTTTCAAAATAAGTTTTCCCAGAAAATGCATTATACAAATGGACAAGCCTTTGAAATAGGTAGGTTTTGATTTTGTCAAAGCTTTCCAACAAACACAATGAATTTTGTGATACAGAAGGATAAGTAGGGCTCATAGCAAGATAGGAATAAACAAGAATAGTACACTTGCAATGCAGAAGATTTAGATTAAACTTTCATTATTATTAGGGAGATAATTTTCACCTCTAGTTACATAGCATCATTGCAGAATTTTCTTTCCTGATAGAGATGCAGGAAAAATGTTAGATATATGCATAGAAGATATTCCTGACCACRAATTTCCAAATACAGACTTCTTCAAGTTTTATGTATTTCTATGGCAAACACATTCTGCACCTGTGTCTTGATAATAAAMGCACACACTTTCAAATATTCTTAAATTATTTCAAAAGAAGATAGCATCTAGCGGGATGTTCAGAAGTGCAAAATTATCTCCTAAAACAAATTTCTCTTGAGTAGAGTCAGCTGATTCACATAGGTCTTTTTGAAAATTAGACTAACTACATGAGCATCTTCTAATTTTGCCTAAATTCTGAAGTTACTAATTACATGCACTCTTTAGACATAATCTATTGAAACCTTGGAGATTACAAAGTCAATCTTGTAATCATACAAAGTATAAACACTAAAGAGGGTGTTTTCAAATCCAACATGATATTTGTGATCAGCTATGCTGTATTTATAATGGATCAACATAATCTGTGGATTCGTATTAATGAAACATCCAGGGAAATTCCATATGTGGTAAATCCTCTTGGGATGYAGCAGGATTTGAGAATACACTCAAAATTATGGTAAGGAATGGGTAATTTGTTTCTAAATGAATAATYGTGCCCATTTTATGAGTAACAGTTCTTCAACTAAGTTCCAGTAGAAAAATTCATAGAATTGAAGTGATCCTTCTTTCTCATCCTTTGATGAGCTCATGGTGTTAAGTTTATGGATTCCAGTAAATCTGCTGGTGCTTTAAGCAACTTGATACAAATACTTTGGGAAATTAAAAAAATAACTGAAATACTACATTGACCCTACTTATGAAAGCACTTACATTATTTTTAAACCGTAAAGGCTATATCTATATTTTTTCCTAAAGAAAGAGGCAATTATGGCTTTTTTTTTTTTCTTTCTTTTTCTTTCTTTTTTTTTTTTTTTTTTTTTTTTTTTTTTTTTTTTTTTTTTTTTTTTTTTTTTTTTTTTTTAAAAAGATGAGAATTCAGCTACTGCCATCTATTGATAGTCTGCAAAGATTCACTGCAAAAGGGTGCATCTCCATGGTAGCTCCTTTAGCAGAGTACTAGAGAAAAGAAGAGGGCACAGAAGGATTGCTGCTTCTTCCTAGCAGTGAAAAACAGTGATATGGAACATAGGAAAGTATCAGAAACAGAACAAAGGATGGGGAAAAGGTGTGAGTTGCTTTTACTGTAGAGGAACTTCTTTACTGTATAAGTAAATTTTAAAACAAGAAGGGCAACAGTCATGTAGAGATGCATACTCTGTTAACAAATGACAACAAATTTAACAAAAACATTGAATATATATTTAGGTTATTCTCACTAGCTCATATTTAGGTGTCGTCAAAGTTTGGCTCTTTACTGGCAATCTAGTCTCAATGGACATGCTCATTCTCAATGACTTTGGAAAAGAGCCTATGTTTCCAACCATCTGYGGAGGGAATGCACTGACCTGAATTAACTACCTGAAATCAAGCCAGCATTATAAATGAACAAGACCAAGGAAGGAATCACATCGAATTAGCGCAAGAAACAAGTTGTGACTTTCAGCTGAGCCCTCATTATACAGCAGGGTGCAAAATGAGCTGCAGGAAGCTGTCACTTCAGCTGAGGAAGGCAGTTCAAACATAGCAGCATCCTGAGAGTGCAAGAGGGAAGAGATACAAACCAGCAATTTCCTCCTATAACACACAGCAGTAAAATATTGCCACACTGAATGCTTGTTTTTGGTTTCTCTGGTGCTGAACCACACAAGCATTCTTACCTCCCTGCGCTGAGAAATAAGTTCTGGCTTTGTATAATATACCTAGGGGTCCTGTGTATATTATTGCTCTCCTTTTCTCAAATCAGTAACAATTGATTGATCAAYAACTGCCCGTCTCTCATAACCACTTCTTACCTCACTTTTTATTTTATTTTCTTTTATATTCAATCAATCATACATAAATTTTGCCCTTCTCAACACAACCTTGGTTTATCTGTGCAGACACTTGCCTTATTAACTCATTTCGCCTGAATATACAAAATCTCTACTACATGCTTCCTACACTGTCAACAATTCATTAATTAGTTAAATGATACAATTTTCTTTTTTTTTTTTTTTTTTTTTTTTTTTTTTTTTAAGGTGAGATATCGGCATTCCAGGGACGGCATGTCCTCTCGGGGAGAGTCTGTCCTCACTTACTNATGTCCTCACGGGGAGAGTCTGTCATGTCCTCACGGGGAGAGTCTGTCCTCACTTACTCATTTCATTTATTCAGATTATAACTTCGAATCCAATACTGAAGTACAGGTRCTCCAGGGTAAATTCAGAAGCCAATTGCATTATGATCCCTTAAGTATAATGCAATTAGGATCATGTCATGAATGAGTAACAGTTTAGATGCAGTTATTTCATGACTGGGTTAATTTCTACCTTTCAGCAAATATTTCTCACATTTTTGTGTGCTAATCTTTTTAGCTAGTGTTAAGAAGATTAGAGAGATTAAATAAATATTTGTAACCAGGAAAGGAAACTGAGAATAATCTTACTCTTATTTGAGGAAGGTACATCAGGGAGGACCAATGCCAGGTCCTGCAAGAGAAGCTGTAACATAATGGAGCCCAGAGATAAAGCTCACTAAACACACAGAGTTCCCACAGGATCAGATGTTGCACAGGTTGTTGACAGCTACTATCTGTGATGAGGCTCTCTCAAAGGAAACATCGTAAAGCCTGAATGTAAGGCGAGAGTCTAGTCACACAGTGAGAGATGGGGACGTGAGAGGTGGGACCATGGGACCCAGCACAGACACTGRGAAAACAGAAGGGAATAAGGGCACAAACCAGGTCACTGCTCTGGTGAGCCATGCTGAGAACGCCTGGGTACCCTAACAGACATCAGGATTATTATTTGGTTGGAGAATTTCACATAATTACTCTCTACTAGGGATACACAAATAAATCTCRTTGGAAATGCATGACTTCTAGTTTGGATACACTTTGAACTTCTTGTAATGGAATTCTTATTTTAAGGTCTATATGTTTGTTAGAAGTATATCCCTCTCCTTCAATACCAATACACTTAGTTCCCTTTTAAAATAAAGGTTATGTTAGTTATTATTGTAACAGTTTGCAAATAATCTGCTGAGAATAAATATCCATGTAATGAGCCTGAAATGATATGGTAATTTCTTAATTCAAAATAATTACATGGCTATCTGTGCCCTCTAAAATATGGTATTACTTATTCAGCCAAAACAAATTGCTATTTGCCCAGGTTTTGAACTCTGGTAAACAGTAGAACAACAGTGGGCTGCATACAAATCCTGAAACAATTTATGTTAGATGTTTACTGACACAGAAATGGAAACAAATATTTGTCAAGGCAACRAGCAGACTTTAGTACAACCAAGGGAAAAGCAGCAGAAAAGCCCTGAAAACAGCGCTGAGAACACAGCCAGGACAGAAAGCTGACAAGGGCACCAGCTGCCGGAAAGTCACCTAGGTCCTTGCTAAAAAGTCTTGAAAGCCCGAAAATGTTAGATAAAGGCTTGTTGTCAGCACCCGAGCTAGCTGTGCATCTCCCTCGGTCACCTGAAGATGTGTGTGTAYGAAAGCAGCTACAGAGATGAAATTCAGAAAGAAAAAGGAATGAAGGAAGACAGACCTTCGGATTAATGGCTCCATCCATTTTTCTTCCAAATCCACAAGAAGTCTTACACAGGCTATAACAGAAGCTGGAGARGGCCTGGAATTTAGAATGTAATTAGAAAATGCTCATGAAATGAAGAAATGAAAATTTCAGAAATTAAACTCCATAATCAATTAATGTACTTAAAGACAGATAATACAGAATAATCTAAAGAAGAACAATAATACAGAATAATCTGAAGACTGTTAGGAGCTCACAGATTACTTTCAATTTACAAYGATGTGACCCAAAACAGATGGCGAATCAAAGTGTATTGCTGGTTAGTTTCAGAGTCATCTCTAGTCTGCTGTTCTAGACCTGTAAAAGGAAATTATGTTTTGTTTTCTATAAAGAAACTATGGTTTTCTAAAACCATTACTATAAACCATTAATATAAAAGCATATATATAWAAATATATAAAATCTGTAGATCCTTGCATGACTTAGGTAATAGCATTCACTTTTATATACAACAGTACATTTCTGTTTCATCATTAGATATTTCTTAATCTATTTTTATGTTATTGACTACTCCAGGATTTTTATTTGGCATTCTTGTTTGAGAAATCTCAGCATTATACTCTTAGCTTCTATATGTTGAAGATGTGAAAGCTGTAACCCTGAATAACTGACTTTACTTAAAAWTTACCATCTCTTAGAGCATTAGCAAGGCTAGCAAAATCCCTCAAGACTGTTTAGCCCTTTTAAGCATAAACTGTTTGCTATGATGCAACATAATATTATGCACCATATCATTTAATTAATTAATCCTTACCCAGAAACTACATTTCTCCCGTGACTTGTATTTCTTTTATCTCAGGAAGTGGATGACACGTCGTGAAAGGTTKTCTTCCTAGAAGCAATTTCCTGGTTGGTTTATCTGAGGTTGTGTCGAGAGGGCTGAAGTGTCCTGTGCATGTGTCCTATGGCTAACTGCCTTCTGGCTGCTTTGGCCTCTTTCATGCCAGATCAGTTCAATTCATCCTTGACTTCTGCTAAGGTTGCCTTGCCTTCCTGTATACCAGCTTTGCTTTTGGTGTTCTTGATGCTAAAGAGTTTACATATTTGCAAAAGAACAGTGCTGAGGCCCTAAGCTAAGCTCTGTTCCCTTATCCATATGGATTCATTCAAAGCACCACAAGGGAGAGAGGAAACTCTTCCAAAGAAGTTTCTGGCAATTTTTTTCAGCTCTCACTTCATATTTTGCTTTCTTTTTTTTGGTATAAATGATATTGAGTTTGATAGCCTGTAAGATCATACCAGTAAATGGCACCACCATCRTTACTCATAAACAAGAGAGAAAACTGCCCATCGCTTTTTCAGACTGCCTTAGCAGCTTAGCTACATTTATCATGACAATTCCACTAGCTCTAACAAGGATTTACAAGGTGGAATTTAATATGCATCAACTTGGCCCTGACAGCAGAGCATGGAAGTGCTGCTGTTCATTTTTAGTGATAATGTCCATCTTATCTTAAAGACATCAGTTAAAGAATCCACTTTTACTTTAATCTAAGTGTTTTTATATCCACCCAACTTAAATTTMACCACCTTGAAGTTATTGCTTGTTTCAGCTTGTTTGGTTTTAATTCAGGTCTGAACTATTCCATAATCATTCAAGTTTATGACACTATGCATTCTCTACTAATAGTTTCATATTGCTSAGTTTCCATTTATTATTGTCACTATTACATCCGGTTTTGAATTTTTTGTAGCTTGCTTATCCCAGCATGGATCTAATTTCATTGACATTTAACACTGATCCTGAGGGCTCCTCTTTGACTGTTTGTCACCTAAAGATCAAATACTTTTGCTGCTGACTTTTAAAATCAATTATAATCTCACAGGATTTGTCTGAGAGGGTAACCGAAAATGAAAGGTAGTATGTCTTAAGAGGAAGAGTTTCCCAATGCATTAAATAAGATGGATTTTCTACAGACAGAAACAGAGAGGTCTACTAAAGAAGAAAGAAACAAGACAGCAGAAAGACTTTCCTATAATACCAAAAAAGTACACATAAATCTGTACCTCATTTGCTGAACTTTAAGGATCTTCTATAATAGAGAAGAACTCTGTTAAATCCTGYGCAAGATGCTGYTATAAAACATGTTCACAAGGCTTCTCTAAARGTAGCCTTTTCTCTTTTTTATTTTCTTTTGGTTGATTTGAACTAAACATGAAAACAATCTCTACCAATATATCCCTTTAGTTAAGAATAAAAGCATGTATTCTTAAAAAATCATTAAAATATCCACAAAAAATCCACAAGAGTGGATTCTTCTTCATTTCTTTCTCTTCACTCCAATAGACTATTTTTTCATAACTTCACTGATTAGAACTGAACAAGTTAGACCAAAATTTTAAGGCAATCTGAAGTACTGCTCTCTGTGATTTTTTCAGGAATAAATAAATGCCTTCTCTTTCAGAGTAATTTTCTTATCTTTATAACTGATAAATATATATTGATGGAATCTTTTTTTTAAAAAAATGACATTAACTTAATGGAACAACCATATGTTTTCTTGAAAATATCTTTTCACACTGTGAACAATAATTCTTCAAATAATTCTTCAAACTACTTGTGTATTTATTTCACACTAAATKAGGTTGAAAAAATATTAAGGTTTTAAACTTGAAAGTTAAGAATTCTTCATATTTAGGTAAGCAGGAGAGAGTCACTAAAAGTAGATTTTAAAAGCTTTATTTTACAGCAAATTGAATAAAGAAGACAAGAGTTTTAGTCTAGCAATTCTTGGTAATGAGGTGCTGCTATGTGATCAGTAACAGGGAAGAGATAGGGAGGAAACACAGAGTCAGAAGGCAAAATACAGTGATGAAGAGGCAACTGTGGGAAAAATGGAAGAGCCAGAAGTAGAAAACGAGTAGAAGAAGGAGAACACCAGATGGGCTSTCAGAAAGGAAACTCAAGAAAAACTCAAGATAATGTAGGTGCTTAACTAGCTAGTAAGTCTAAGTGAGGATCTCAAGCTCTGCCACTTACTTTTCAAGCTGCAGATTGCTGCACGTATCTTTTTCACTCTGCTTTTCAACTCCTCCTTGCCTCTGCCAAGGACCTTGCTATTAATGAGAAATAGTTAGTACAGAAGTAATCCAGCAGCTCCCAAGAGACAGCGTGYGATCTTTTCAGGTACATATCCTGCYRCRAAACTCATTATCAGAACTATTAGTAAATAATATCCGTTAAAAATTATGCTTGAAAAGTTTTTCCCAAAGTGATCAATTTTTTCTTTGAAAAAAATCAGGTCTTGGGTCTGTTTTAAGTAGTTTGGAATATTAAGTTTTATTAACATGACAACACATGTCACTTAAAATTTTACGAAGGTCTATTGCATTTTCTTGGGATATTGAAACTTGGGCACTGTCAGAAGTGAGCAGAAGTTACACCTGACAATTTAGTTGCAAGCATCATAATCCAGTTGTATGCATTTCCATCACTGCATCCTGTGAGAAGTATTTTTCAGCGACAGAGGAAACTGGAGGCCAAGCAACAATGGCAATAGAAAGCTGAACACAGATTAGCTCACAAACAAAAGGCAATGAACCGTTTTGGATTTCCAGGATGAATTACTGTATTTAACCRAAAACATCAGAACAAAGTATGTTAATATCTCCAAACAAATGTTCTCAAAATCTCCATTTTCTGCAGGCAGGTATTCATACTTTACCTTATTTTGAAATAAAAGGAAACATTGACATATTCTTGGGAGTAAAAACATATGATTTCTTCATATGTACTTTTTCAAGTCTCTGCTTTCAAATCACATCCTAAATAACATAGACCCTTAAWGGTAGAGAAAGAAAACTCTACTAAACAGTTTAAAAGGAGATAATCTGTGTGCCCCAGTAAAAGCTATTATGATAAGACATGAGTCTAGGAAATTCAACCAAAATAACAGAAACCAACTCTAATTTGGGATAGAATATTTGTKTTGTAATATAAACATGAAACAAATTTATGCAACACTCATACACCGTTACAAGACACTAAAKGCAAAACCAAAATGATGTCCCATTGTCAGAGTCCAGCATTAATTTACTTCCCAATTCCAGTTAATTTACTACCATGTATACCCTCAGTTAAAAGATTTTATTTGATACAGAGTGAATTAAAACAATCTTTTTATTCTGTAGATACACTTAGCAGCATATAAAATAGTGATTTAATAGGTACTTAATGGTCTGAAGCTTTAAATGAACAAATCATAAATTAACGGATTCGTAAGCTTTTATGCTTTGTCATTTGGGTCTTAAAAAACACAATTTGCATTCATTATCTAGGACTAAAGTACCTTGTCTTCCACTCACATTCTGCTCTATCAAAATATTTGTTCCCCCAGTATATTTGACACTTGCCTTCTGAAGATCTTATATTTTAAGGATTGTGTCACAAACCCTCCTTAATAAAGACAGACATGATGATTTCAAACTTCTTTGAGCAACTTGGAATTGGACACAGCACCCCAGGCTCAGAGAAATCACTGGCAACAAKTCCATTTCTTCCTCTTTAGGTCACTTAGCAATTTCAAACACAGCAACAGGGATTTTCAAAACACCACAGGTGAAGACTGGGCACAAAACCTCAKTAAGCATCTAACAGGTTTATGTGAGCTAGTTTCTGTCCAGTATCGGACTTCTTGGGGACACGCTCTGAAAGGAATTGGAACTGAAAATAAACTTTAGAAGAAGAAGAAGCATTTTTTTCTTTTCTTTCRTGGGGCTGGGTGAGAAAAAAAAAACAAAAACAAAAAGCTTTAGGAAGAGAACTAGAACTTGGCCTGTGTCCCTGGCCTCTGCGCGCGCGAGGGGCGTATTCTGCCACCGTTTGCCTGCTCCTGTTGCGCTCTCAAAAACACTGGTCACAAGGCCTGGCTCCCATCATTCCTTCCCAGCAGACTGCTCTAACACACCATCACAATAAGAAGTCAGCCCTGGCAGGAGATAAGGGTGGGGGTTTTGCCCTCTTTTTTAGCCTTTTTTTCCAAGGTTAGAAAAAATATAGAGCATACTTTTATTTCAAAATAAATTAAGCGACATCTGCAAGCAACGAAACAATTTTTAACATGGTAGAAGCTTTATTCTGTAAAACATTTTGGTATAACAAGTTAGATAAGGTTCCTCTTTTTTCTCTCTCCTGAATTTATTCTGAATATCCTATGTAGCTATCTTGCTCCAATTTGTCATTGCTGTCTGCACACCAGACCTTTCTAGTCTCAATGATGCTACATAATTGGGGGCCACCTATTCATTGATCCATAAGGGGATATGTTTGCATTTCTCTCTCCGTATTGCATCATTAGCACTTACCTTATTTTTACATATACTGTCATCTCTAGGTCACTTCAGTCATTTTTGCCTTCTGTGCAGTTTCCTCCCAATAAGGATCTTTGGTTTGCAATAAGTCTCTCCTGATCGATTATTTTTGAAAGCACTATATTGCATTTCCTTTTGTTATCTCTCAATACCCACTTTCAGCTTGTTCCACATGCAAGCCTAACAAAGTTACATAATGATAATATTAGTATCCCAAATTATATCTGTGAGATTACAGCCTATCCCCTATTTATTGTGATTGCTATCATCAATGACTTTTTTCTACATTAGATGATTTTTTCAAAATTTTATCATATATTTTAAAAATAACACCCAAACTTTTTTATTTTTATAAAAAACAAACTCTGAAAATGAATACACAAACTATCTCAAAAATATTTACAGAAAACACATGGAACTTAAGGCAAAAATTATTTTAATATATTTCTCTATGTGCTGAGCCTTATTACAACAGATTTTRAGTTCATTAATAGATATGATAAATTTGAATTCATATTGACTCTTAATCTGCCCCAAATAAAAATCACCTTTTAAACTCTCTCAAGATGCCCACTCCTTACCCAGTTGCCTTTGGCACTGCCAGCACAGTATGTGATGTAAACAGAAAGCGCTAATGAAAATAACTCAAGTTCCATTGAAGAAAATAATCATAATAATAATAAAAAGTGTTTTCTGCCTTCTGCAAAACTACTAAGATTGGAATTTGATTTAAAAAGGGCACGTAAACCATTATTGGGTCTTCAGAAATCCATTTGTGTACACTGTTCATTTTTCTGACAAGGGCTTCATATTTCTTTCAGGGACTCTGGATATTAAATGAATTGTTCCATGACAGACTCAAAGGAAAAGAGAAAAAATATGTGAAAATTGTGTGTCCTCAGATTCTTTTATACAAATCTGCTATAAATAGCCCACTGAATGTTCTCTTAATGACTAGCATTCCTGCACTTTTACTGAATTTATATATAGTAAGTCTTGGAACAGACCTAATTAGAATCATTGACAGCCTTAATTATTATTGGGGTGTTATTGCATATCTGCTCTGTAATGCTAAATTAGTTTTCCACAGAGCTTAAAGCTGAACTTTTTCTACAAGACAAACACACTGCCTTTTTTTTGTGTTTTGCTACTCCATGGCTAAATACATTTCCAGATCACATCCATGTGTGTTTCTATATAACCACAAGAAGACAGATATACAGTCAGATGAATGTTAAATTCACAGAAACGGAATGCATTTTAAAACAGCTACTAAATGTTATGCTTATGCCTTCCACATACACTTACTATATGAACCCATCACAAGGAGAAATGTAGAAAGCAGATTTCCTATCATTACATCATTCCTAGGAATTCAAAGCAAAGCAGGGCAACCTAACCTACTACACACTTGGTTTTCTTTCTCTATTGGTACAAATATTCCTGAATTATAATATTATATGTARTGGTATCCTAACACACAAGGTATACTTTGCTGAGTAGGGATTTCATGTAACGATACTGTAGACAGTGTAAAGCGTGTTTCATGGGAAGTCAAAACTACATTGTAAGGCTGCTTGTCCAAACTTCTCAGAAGTTCCTATTATCTGAATACTGCAGAATGATTCATTGTCCACAGTAAAAAAYACTATGTTTGAAATAGTTTTATCTTTAAGTTACTCCTAAATTAATAAGGAACCCAAATTCTATAATTCTTACCTTAACCTTAGACCAAATTCATTCCAAGACAAATGTGCAACCTGCAGTCAGARGAATTGGATTTGTCAGACTTGATCTTGTTCCAGTATGGCATTAGATCATAACTGGGATGCACAGCCTAGTTCCACAAGACTGACATAGGGTGAAAAATCCTGGCTTCAGTAATTGGCAATAAATTCTAGAAACCAAGGAAGCTTTGTGCAAGAAAGCTTTTCCTTTTGAATCCTCCAGTACTTCAATATAAATGTGAGTTTTCTGCCAAATGYTTTCCTGTAAATCCATCTACCATTTCTGCTAGATGTTGACTCAAAACAGAAAAAAGAATATTCCAAGGAAGCTTCAGCTGCAAGAGTAGGAGAAAGACAAAGACAACGAGAGATAATTAACATAAACATAAGAAAGAAATAGCAAAACACTTCACTCTAAAAATTTCAGAAAAAGCTGCAACAACAACTTTCTAAATTTACAAATAGTTTTGAAAATGTCAAGAACACTCAAGGCATTTCAGATCTTAGCTAGTTACATGAAAAGTGAAATGTTTGCTCATGTCACAATAATTTATTGTGTCAAAACTCTCTATTKCAGAAATGCAACAGTAAATTATGAAGTCCCTCAAGATGTTCTTCTGGTACTTAACATAATATCAAACCTACACTAGATGAATGAAGAAAATGACCTGCAGTCATGAAAACATACATTGCTCAACGTATTGGAGACAAAATCACATAATACTGAGAATGAATTCTTGCACAGGGATGCATAYATTTATTACAATAGATCTCTATAAAACTAGACAAATTTTTACAAATAAGATTTTTTTTTTTCCTCAGGACATAATTTATCCTTTACTTCTGGTTGCTTATTTTGTTCAATTTGAACAGCTGTAAGATTCTTCGTAACTGCTCAAAACCAGTGATCACTGCAGTAATCAAGATATTCTTTATATACACTGAAATACCAAAAAATGCAGTTACTTTTTGGGGTTAGATACGTGTGACAGTCTTTTAAAGACTGTGGTATAGGCTTGCACATCTTTAGGAAAAATAGAATCTGGCATTAATACTGGCTAAATTTCCCAGGAATTTTGATTGAAATATTTTTTGATACTAATTTTAAGAATAATCTGAAGATCCTCATCTTTAATAATCACTAACCATGTAAATTCTGTAAAGAAAGTCAAACTGACTAGCCAGAAACAGAGGCATCCATGAAAAAAGTAGACAGCACCTACCATTCAATTACAGATTTTTAGACTGCTCTGCTTTTACAACCCTCTAAATAGCAGCGTGCATTGTAGTGCAACACCTACWGCTTTCCCCTTCACCATTATCAAATGAACATAAACGAAATAAAACACAAGTGGAACTTTTGTTCTAAAATTTGAGTGTCACTTAAAAGCTGAAAAGAAAGATAAAATTATTCAAGAGCAATTATGTTATCTGGCTCATGTTTTTCGTTAAGGAATAAGTGAATATAGAGATGGTGAAAATATATAGTCAAGTCATTGACACACATAATATACGACTAAGGAAACAAAACTGTGCCTGGAGTAGGGATCACTTTCTCTCTGTGAGGATAGGTTAGAAAGTAAAGTTTATCTTTTTTGTTATGCATAGTAGCTGTGCTGAATGATTCAGTGACTTTTCCTCTTTTACACACATGAATTATTAGAAATCTAAATATAATATACAATTTCCACACATTTTTATTATTAATTATTGCATTATCACAACAACAATGGTCCTACTGAATACACTAAAAACTGCACCCTAATCAGAAAAATAGCAAGAGATTCACTAAACTACAGCAAATTTATTTTAGATGTTACGTAAAGAAATCAAATATTTGGTATCAGACACATGCCTTTTCCAAGTAGCTTGCACAATATGTACATTCACATGTATCTGTTAATGTTACAAAACGGCATCTGACAACCATTATATGTAATTTTTCATAAATATTGATGGCTTCTTTCTTGAATGGTTATTTCCTGGAAACACTGAACAACTATGAAAATCATGAGACTTGCAGATAAGTTATGACAGATTTTTTTCATGAAACTTGCATAAAGCAAGTAAGCACTTCACGGAGAAAAGGTACATTTAATACAAGTCTGAGAAATAGTCTGTATTCATGAGACATTTGGTATCCTTATACCTCCCCTCAAAAATTAATATTTATAGTTTGTCAAGTGGTTTTCTGCTGTTCTGTCCTTTGGCAAATCATTTGGTTSGTAGCTTTTTCTATTTTGGCTCAAAATATCTGCCAGTCTTGGTGAGATAATGTACAGTTTCATCATCAGGATAAAGCTGCTCACTTTGTGGGTCTCCATCCCAAACCATTAGAGTCAGTGAAAGGTTTTATTGATTGCAGTGGAGAGTAGAACAAGCTGTATGTAGGACATTGACATTGTGGCTTTTCGTAAAAAAATTGTAAAAATATTTGCACTTTACAAGTACGTTAATATTTGTAAATAAATAATACTTGTATAATTTAAATTATTTAAAACTTATAATAAAAATCATACAAAGTTGAGCTTAATTWGTCACTGATTTAAAATTGGATTTTTCAAAAAATTGCCAAAACCTCATTTTTCCTGATACTCAACTTGTTACATGAATTTTTTTTTCTGTTTATGTTTCTTTATCAGTTCATCAGATCTCTCATATGTTCGCTCAAKGGTTCTTAGAAACTTGAGACAACATGAAGGTACTACACAGCTGACATGAAGTTAAGCTAAACTAAGAATGCCTTCATGACCTTTGCTGTTCAAAGCCACTAGAAAAAAATACTGAAGAAAATTTAGGCATTACATTCTCTCCGTATATACAGGTAATTTTATCCAAAATGTTTAACCAACCAGCTTTTGCATCTATCTCAGCAGTAGCAAAGGGTTTTAGTTCAGCACATAACAGGTTACCTTACTCAGATGACAACTAGGTAGACGTTCTTGCAGTTCTGTTACTCCTCCCTTTCTCCTGCCCATGTGTGTAMTGGAGAGGCTTCTCTTCTCTCTGGTTTTGCCCCTTACTCTTAAAAAGAAATAACTGAACATTGTCTCTTATTTCTTAACTATACATTTCCTACAAATTGATAAGACAGTTTGCTGAGTCCAGACGATACCATTTCAGTGCACACAGAGGCCACCACTTAATTCCAGAGTGAGGTTACTTTAACATTCATCATTAGAAATGTGTGGGCATCACAACAGCAGTCAGCATAAGGCTATTGAACTCCAGAGCCCACATGGGGCTACAGGTACAGCAGTCAGAAATCACGAACACTTCAGCAGTAGAGAAAAAAAATCCTTCAGCCTGTTTCACTACCAAGAGCACAAGCGATCATTTGCCCTTATCACTCCCAGTCAAAATAGTAGCAAGAAGTTGATTACAGAAAAGTATTTTTAGCTTTTCCAATGAAAAAAATCACTGTAATGGTGCTTCAAAAATTAATGGCAAATGAGAAAGATTATTTTGGATCACACTGTTGGCTGCATTAACATCACACTGTCAGTAGTGGATATTGTATSTTGTAGCACCAAAGCTTTGCAGGAAACAAGCAATTACACATGCCTGCCCATTTTGCACCTGCGATAATACCACTTCCAAAGCTATTTAATAGACATCTGTGTCCAGAGTGAGTTCTGCTTGCAGGGGTAGGACAGACAAGAGGCAGATCTTTTATTTTTTTTCTCTTTGGTTGACAGTGACATTCTGAATACCTATTTCTCTCATTCACAGCTCATGGTAAGAACTGGTTCTCTCAGTTCAGTAAAGGTATTAATTGGCCTAAAAATACTACCCATCAGTCATGTTAAAATGATTTTTTAAAATACAGTTTCTCTCAGGTTTCAAGAGTGAGACTCACACAGGAAAAGTAACACACTTTGGGGGATAGTTTTCAAAGGACTTGACTATGTGGAAGTTCATGCAATTTTCTGTCATATATAGAATCATAGAATCATAGAATACTTAAGGTTGGAAGGGACCTCTAGAGGTCATCTAGTCCAACCCCCCTGCACACGCAGGGTCTCCTAGAGCATGTGGCACAGGGTGATGTCCAGGCGAGTTTGGAAGATCTCCAGAGAAGGAGACTCCACCACCTCTCTGGGCAGCCTGTTCCAGKGCTCTGTCACCCTCACTGTTAAGAAATTCCTTCGCAAGTTCCTGTGGAACTTTTGGAACTTCAATTTTTGACCGTTTCCTCTAGTTCTATTGCTGGCTACCACTGAGAAGAGGCCAGCCCCATCCTCCTCACTCCCTCCCTTGAGGTACTTATGTGCACACAAACACTAAAAAGTGTGCAGCTATGACATACCTTCAGTTCCCATTTTCTTCACTAGGAATTTTTAGAAAAGAATCATGTGGATTTTACAACATTCCATGGAGACTTTTCAGTTTAAAGTTTTGTCTGAAGTTCCCTTTACTACTCTGAGATTTCCAGGTATGGTACATCCTCATGCCTTACAGATCTCCTTGGGCATTGCTAGTCTGTTAAATATTCTTGCAAGGGCTAAACATGGAGATGGAACCTAAAAAAAAAATTCTCCTGAGGTTTTTTTTCTCCCTTGCACTTTCCTGTTATTTATTTCTGGTTTACTCATCCACATTTACCCTAGGCTTAAATTAAATGAGCTGTTCTACAACTTTATTGCTTCCTATTTACATTCTTCACCAAGTGATACTCACAAGTCCAAATACAATGTCCTGTTTGTTCTGCTCTCTCTCCTTCTTGTCATTTATCCTTTGTTTCTTTTCTCTCCTGACATTTATAAATATTTGAACACTCTGTGGCTAAGTTTACATTTTCTATCCTGTTACTACAATTTTAAGTAGAGGTATTTAGTAAAGGCATGTGTTTTTCTTCCATGAATAAGAAAATTAACAATTAAATCCGGAAGACTATGTTAGTAAAGATTTCTCTTTTCCTTCAGTGCAATGAAACAGAAAATAGTGACAAAAACATTCTTTATGAAACTCAATTTTAAAAAAATCACTATCAAGTAACACTAGACACTAGCAAAAGAAACACTGGCATCTTTAACTCTATAATATCTATCATTCTGCTTATTTTCTTTTTACATATATGTTAATATTTAGAGTGTATTTTTGGGTGTAAAAAAATGTATTTCATAAAATAAAGATGGACATTTTCTGATCATTAGAATAAACAGCATCTTGAATAAGAGAAACAGTTTGGGATTTTTTTTTCAGCCCATAATTATACTTTGCCCAATATGGATGCCATTTCTGTTTCTTCAAAGGGTAATATTTATACACAAGTATACCTGCATGCACACAGACCTTGGATTTTGCTGACAAGATCTACATGAAATGGGTAAAGGGGTTTGTCAAAGGTTAAATATTTCTCATTGGCTTCCACCTTGGTTATTGATCTGAAGATTTATGACTAAAATTGAGTAAATTATGTGACCTTGAACTAGAGCTCTTTGGATTTAGAATGTGATTTGATTGAACCATATTCTATATATTATTCACTTAAATGTATGTTTTGACTTCCAAGCAAGCACATGATTTCCCCTGCCTTCTGAAGGACAAGGAAAAATGAAACCACAATGACTAAGGCMAAAAACTTCCAACTTTTCCTGTCAATCTTGTTTTCAGATGGGTCCTAAACACTTTGACATGAATTTTTCAAATGCTTTTAGTTGCTCAGAGGGGCCTGTAGGCTCTTACAGATGGCAAAAGGAATGTGGCAACTCTCCTGTGGAAGTACTTGGTTATCGCACTTAAAATTYCCCCCTGGAGCATGGATGCATTTCTATTGTTTTCACAAAATATTATTAAATTTCAGGAAAAAAAAAGGAAATTTCTTTATTGTCACTGAAAGTCTCTTTATATTCATTTAAGTGTACATGGTAATGAGGTATGACACAATGATGTGTAACAGGAGAGAGACCAGAAAAAAAATAAAGTGTTTTARGAGACAGGCTCAACCCAAAACCGCAGCCATTAACATTTAATGCCACCAAAATGCTGCAGAGCTAGAGAGCAGAAGATTAAACAGTAGTTCACTTTCTACTTTTCATCTGAATCACATATTCTCAATTTAGATGGTAAAGAAAGAGATTATTTGTTCTCGACTGCATAATACAGCCTTCCCCATGTACCTTCTCATTGGGTATGACCTAAATTCACAGATCCACAGAAGYAACTACAGAGGCTGCCCAGAGTGACACTTTCCAGTGTAGCACATGAATCAGACATCCAGGGGAAAAACTCTTGAACTGCTGCCTGGCCCCGCATGTCATTTAAGCCACCAGTCCACGTTTTCTTGTGAAACGGAACAACAAACATGCACTATTAAACTCATGTACGCTCTAGGTGTCTGTCTGAAAGAAATATTAAAAATTCATGATACTGCATTCTCAAGAAGACTTGAGAAGATATTGCTGTAATAATGAAATATTAATATTTAAAGTAGTGAACCACAACCTTGGAATATAATGCATCACACTAAAAGTTAGTCAGTAACAATTATCATTCTGTGCTTCTGGACCAAGTGTACTGATCTACAAAGGGATACACGGTAAGGACTTTATTTTTACTCCTATATATGCATCTTAAAATCCAAAACAAAATTAAATTTACTCAACCTTTTGATTCCCTTATAATCCAGACTGATATTTTAGTTAGGGTACAACAAAACGTACAAAATTTGCTTAGCATGTAAAGCAAGTTCATGCAGTTATACTTACAGCAACTTTTAAAATAAGAAAGACCTTCAGGTGCTATTCTGATTTTCTGTAGCATTCACTGGATTTCAAAAGACACCTCCTTGCCTGGATATATTATCTTCTAATTCATGATGAGTACCGAGTAGCCAAAGTCATGGACCAGTAACAAGGCACTGAGCTCTGGTTGGAGGCATTTTTCTTTTTTTCTCTTGTGTAGAGAGGGCAAGTGCCCTCCTGCTCACAAAGAGAATCAATCCAACGGATCCTCAGAAGCAGTATTAAAACCTTCTATTCATATACACATCATAAGAGAGAATTATTGTCAATTTAAATCATTTTATGTTTCAGTCTTATCTCCACAATATGATTCCTTGCTGGTTTTCACCTCCCAGCAATAGAGTAATAGATGGTAAGACACAGCCTGCTGCTGCCCAAGGCACAAGAGCACGCTAAAAACACTGAAGAGGAGCAAATCCAAGAGGCGGATATGGAAAGAAGGGTACGGAAGGAACAAGACGCCTTTTCTCAGAAGATGTTTCTTACATACTATAAGCTGAAAATTGCCCCCACGGCGACTTGATAGGTGAGTCACCTAATTCAAAAGTTATAGGTGTTTAAAAATTTCACAGCAGCTTGAGATAAAAGTTAGTGAACTAGAGCAGCTTACAACTCTCAGCAATGACACAAAGATGAGACTTTCTCTCACTAAAACTTGTTTTTTCTCCTCCTCCTCCCTCCAGGGCAGCTCAGAAAGAAAGAAAAAAAATTGTAATATGCATATATCAAACCAACAATATATTAAACCAATAGTTATGACAACAAAGCAAAGAAAAGCTCTGAAAAAAATATGCGACCAAAACATTAGAGGTAGAATGATTTGAGAGTCTCAGAATACTGCATATTATAGAAGCTAACAGTTCAAGAGTAATGAGCAAACTATTCTCACTGAGATACAAAATGACAAAGCTCATAAGGCTAATAGAGCCTGCCATCGGATTAAATAAAAGAGACTAGAAACGAGATTATATCTCTCTCTGTGTGAGAGAGATGATGGATTACGACTTGACTCAACATAACAGTGATAAAATTAAACAGTGACAAAAAAGACAAAGAGAAGTCTGCACTTGAAACAAAAAAGTGATAGAAATGTCAACAACATGCACCCTGAAAATGAAAGGAAAAATAAAGAGAACACTCCAAATGCAGCCTCTTTGAAGGTAATAGCAGTTGTTACAACTGTCAACTAAAAACCAGTCAAAAGGCAGATGTACTTGAAACGTCTCGCCCAATAAAGATCCTAGATGTCACTCAAAACGATCAGAYTCTTTATTACAGATTTTGTAATGGCAACATGAAGGAAGCATTGGAACGATACAATAGAGGCAGATGGAATGTTGCTGCATATGCCATTTAATATCAATCAGTGATCAGAATTTATTAACAGTTGCTGCTTTAATGAATTGRACAAGCTTTAAAATATTCAAAGCACTGTATAATAGTCAATAATTAAAATGCAAGACACATGGCTTCAAGAAAGTATACTGTTCTAATAACAGTTAGATAGGACAGAACAGCAGATAATTTATAAAAAAAAGAAAAAAAATACAAAACCTCACTCAGGTTTTGAAGAGTAAATGGTACGTATTTCACTACACCACTGGCTATTCAGTGGGAAACAAACCCAGCACCAGCATTATATTACACTGTTTACTGCTTTTTCTTCCTCAACTCCTCTCATTCTCCTAACGTTTGCTGCTGGTTCAGGTAAGGTATCCCATGCAAGCAGGGACAGAGTGACTCCCAGCTGTACCCAACAGAGGAGAGCCCATGGAGCAAGAACAAGAAGCCACCAGAGATTTCCCAGTTCCCAAGGACAAATTACCAAAACTTCCTACCCAATCTGCAGCCTACAGATTATGTATGGAAACAACACTAAGTCAGCATCGGTACATCTTACATGTACACAAACTGTTTTAGGRAATTTCAGCAAACAGAGTTTGTTCTACTAAGAAATTCTACACTTCCTCCCTCCCTTAAYACAGCCCATTCATCCACTTTAAGGCTACCAGCTGTTGTAAGGACTTATTTCTGGCCTTTCTAGAGTTTTTATAAGCAACACATTTCTAAAATTATTCTGAATCACCARTCTCTATTTATAATGACTGTTGGGTTTTACTAAAAATGCCAAAAATAATACTATATCTATGATACATTTTGAAACTATTTAAGTTACTTAAAATGTGAAAATCCCATTTAAATAGAATCAGAGCCCAGACTTCTCTGCAAAGCTCGTAATATTACAAACAGCTAGTGACAGAAATCCCAGTAATTTTAGCAGTGCATAATCAAACTCTTAGTCACTTAGAGAAAATACTAAAGAAACAACTTTAGACTAAAGAAAAAATCTCCAACTTTAATTCTTTTCCTCTAAAAAATGAAGGATTCTAGGAATAGCATGTCATCATCACTGATAGTAATCAAAACCTGGTTTGGTTTTTATGTTAGCATTGCTCCCAATGCAAAATGGACCTGCATCTAGGGATGTTTTTGACTTTCATATTAAATATTTAGGGGTCTCTTTCAAAAGAAAATCCAAGATAGTTTTCTGTCAAAATTCTACTTGGATTCAACGTGATTTTGGAAAAGAATTCCCTTATTCTGCTTTGCAAAGTCCAATATTAGCCCCTTAATTAGTTCCATGACTCAGGAGGAAATTCAGTCCTGGTTCACATTTAATCTTCAGTCTTCACATGTACAACAATAAGAAATAAAACGAATATATTATGAAACCAATCACATAAACAACGAACAACAGAAACCCCAGTGACTCGCTCACTCCAGAATCACCTTAGCATTATCTTGACATTAACCTGAATCCCATTTATCGGCAGAAAGACCATCTTCTACAAAAGGATGAAAAGAGCAGGCCCTCTCCTCTACCTCTCTACTTCCTCCCACCTCCCCGGCTTCGCAGCCTCCTGAGGACTCCTTTCTGCAACAATTTTTTTTATATATATATATATATAACTCAGCAACTAAATAAAACCAAACACAGTTTCAATCCAGCAGGGAGTTTGAGAATTGAAAATTTCAAACCCATGCTACTTTCCTGTTAAGATAGTTCTGCTTTTGAACTGGCTTTTTTAGATCCTTTAATTTTTGCCGTCTCTGTAAAATCATTTATAACCAGCCTGMTTCTATGTGCATAACCCAGCTGTATCCCACTGGTCAATTACTAATCTGATGCAAATCCTGAAATTTTTATATAWAAAAAATGTATGAGTGTCTATATGCACACAGACACACACAGAAAAATAACTTCATTCCACATCAGCTCAGGATTTTACCT
The DNA here is from genome assembly GCA_003342815.1 of Eudromia elegans. Classification (NCBI taxonomy): domain Eukaryota; kingdom Metazoa; phylum Chordata; class Aves; order Tinamiformes; family Tinamidae; genus Eudromia; species Eudromia elegans. Next base: position 2,149,643 of record PTEX01000070.1, on the reverse strand, counting down.
TTTTCTTCAAATCTAGTTGCTTAGCAACTCAGGGAAAAGGAGAGAGCATTTTCAGAAAATAAGGCCTAGCTGTTTAACAACAGAGTTTTAAGGTTTCAAATTGAGACTCCACTCTCCTCCCTCCACTTTTTTTGGTAGCTGACACTCAGTTACCAAAAGTGTAGCGAGAAAATCATACTCCCATTGAAATCAAGGCAAGACTTTTCACTCTCTTTACAAGGTAGGATTTCCTCTCTTGTCATTTTCCTCGCTTATTTTTGTTTTAAATCCAGTATTGACCACAATCGAGCACCATCTCCCCAACTCCTTTCCTGAGCACAAAAAGGCRCTGATTGTTCTGCAGGCTTCAATTATGCCTTCCTTGGAAATGACTCTTCCCTGAGTGCTTAGGAGAAATGACAAATGACACGTTCATAATAGGCCATGTCACTGAAGCACTAATCAAATTAGACTTACTACCTGTGCAATCACAAGTGGCTCTTCACGTTTTATATCTGAACACAATTTGAGTCAGGTTAGCTTGCCAGAACACTGCTCCCATCCTCATAAAAGTATATGACAGCTATAACAAGCATTTTGGGAGCAGGCAGGTGCAGTACAATACAGAAACAGGAAGGCTAATGGAAATATAAAGCAGGCTATTTTCTTCACTAAAGACTGTATTTCTATTAACAATTCAGGCAAATATCAATGGCAATCAATTAAGAGTGATTTGGAGAAGACATTCTGCAGGTGTATTGGATTAATTATAATCACATCAGTTTACTGATGTTCTAATTCTGTATTTATTCAGACAACACAGTGTGGTTTGCCTCTGACATTAATGCCTGTTTTTTGTATCTCACTGTGGGGAATGAGAAAGACAAAATGCTACAAAAAACTGTTTTGCCTAATGAAAAGACTTGAGCTCTAGTGCTTACAAATTGTGATTAAAAAACAGCAATGAAATTAGTCTGAGAAATACAGCGTTTAATGCTTGATTAAAACACTTATTTAAGTCTCAACCTGTTAAGAATAATAAGTAGTTTCTCAGTGCATGATTTCTAATCCAATTATTTTTAAAAACTCATAAAAATATAGCTAAACATTAACACCTTTGCCCCCAAACCACTGTTGCAGGAAAGAAAATGAATAATTCAGGTAAATAGTATCAACAATTAAATTATGACTTTCCCAGGAGAACTCACTATCATGTATCACTTAAAAACACATCAAAAAATAAATTAGACAAGTGGTTCAACAGGTAGACAATCAGGAATAAGGTGCTTCATGCAGGGRGAAAACACATGTTAATGTAAGACTCAAAAACATGTGATACTCATTGAATAGAAAGCATATGGTGGTTTCTAACTGCGGTTTGCACCATGCTATCGTCAAGAATGTTTTGTAAGTTTTAATGTTTGGTAAACATTTTTAAAAAACAGCCTCAATCTGCAACATTTCATTTCTCATTATTTAATGGGTTGTGCATTTCACCACTGTGGTTTTTGTTTTAGAGCAGTGCCATGCTGCGCCTMATACAAATCATCCTAGCAGCATCCTCACTTGCATATTTTGCTTAAAGCAGCTCTTTTCAACTCACGGAAATAATATGTTTTAAATTACGTGGCATTTCTTCATATTGAATATTCCATGTCACAGTGTACTTTTGCTAGAAATTTTCACCAAGGCACAGAAAAAATCTGCAGTTTCATTTTCTGAGTTAAATTCATATTCTCAGGAGCATGTGAGTCAATCTTTCATATCCAGTGAGAACTTAAACAATTAAGCAAAAGGTAGACCATCTAAACACAAAAGGACAKCAGTAAAAAGTCTAAGACTGAGAGGTCAAAGCACGGATTTTACTGTGATTCCTTTTTCCTTAATATACCTAACATAGAATCA